>JAZAYU010000364.1:216766-464456 GCA_038501625.1 Corbicula japonica | reverse complement strand
ACAAAGCGTAAGTTTTAAGCCATATATAGAATCACCGAGCTTTGTATAGCTGAAATCAGAGGCACTGTCTAGGGGACACAACTACATATTCATTAAATTTGAAATACAGAACAAAAATTATCGAAAGTTTTGAGAACCGAAATTCGTTTTACTGCGTTTCATCGGTGTATGAATTGTCACAATGTTTATACCTAATACCAATTAGGGTTTAAATATCCCGAAAGTTCATACATCGATGAAACGCATAAAATCGAAAATGATCCCCTTTCCTCCATAGACACATCTTAGTTGCGAGGGCGAACAGTTTAGTTCCAGATCAGCCGGCACATCTGTGCCGTCTGATCAGTATCTGCACTGTTCGCTTTTTGATTAATTAGGATATTTCTGACCGAAATGCAACCGGATGTGCCTGCTGATCTGGATCTTCACTGGTCGCACATGCGTAAAAATGCGTATATATGGAGAAAAGGGTTAAAATACAGACTTTTCATGTATTATTCATCATACCCGCTCAAACCCCACAGGTGTTGGGGCAATCAAAGGGGACTGTAGCGCTGTACTTGATACATCCGGCCTCATCATAGCCTGCGGAACCGCACATCCAAGGTTCCGTCAAGTTCTGACAGTTGACTGAAAACAGGTCCCAAGGTTATAAAGCTGAGATTAGAAACCAGTCTCAAATCTCAAGTATCTGATTGACTGAAATGGCGACGGTTTCGCACATCCGGGACTGCCGCGACGGAGAAACATTTTCGTTTTCCTCCAATCTTCAAGCGAACAGAAGCGCTTATGTAAGACTTCAGAAACTACAAGTGAACAACGAAACAGCTTGTGTTTGGGACGGACAACACCAAGTGTGCCTCACAAAATGTAACGGGACGTTTTGTAACGGCCCTCAGTTGACGGAAGTCAACATGGCCGTTGTCATCAATCCTGAACTTTCCTCACTTTCTTTCCTAATTATCTTCATGTATTTGACAATGTTCGATTTTTTTTAAGTAGCTATTAGGCATCCCCTAGGAAATTTTACATGTAATCACCGGCATAAAGTAACTTAATCAAGCCATCTTGTGTTTTATTCAAGATGACGAGACTTCGCGAGGCTTTCGAACAGTGTTAACCCTCTTACGCCGAAAGCGACATTATGTCGCTCCCGTAAAACGCCGAGAGCGACATTAAAGCCGCTTATCGGGAGAGACCGAGAGCGACATATTTGTCGCTTTTAAAATACAATGATATTGAAATACAAAAAATGGATATTCCTTGTTAAATTTTTTGGATAGTTGTAAGATTTTATTAACAAATGGCGCGCCATGATTGCATGTAAACATATTTTCCTAAAATGACGTCATTGAAAAAAAAAACGACGTCATTTTGGGGTTCACTTTTGGCGTCAAATGCTCGATGTCGTTACGGCTGTCACGTCAAGGTATTTGTTGCATGGTAAAAACTTTACCATCCGGGTGTGCGAGTTCCTTACCAAGATCTTTTAGTGTTTGTCCTACATTTTCGTCCAATCAGAAGGTTCGAATTTTAAAAATATTCCACTTCTATTTCATGAAGAAGCTTACTTAATGGTGAAGAATTTTTCTTGATGATTAAGTTTAATAGCTCTGTGCGCATGCCCAAAAGGTTACGCCTACAGCTATCTGGAACGCCCACTGACTTGATTGGCATGCGTGTATCTGTTAGACTGCCTTGCTATGACAATAAGTATTCCAATAAGAAACAAAGGCATTTTCAACATTTAATAAACGAAAATATTACAAACTTTATGTGCTTATTATTAAATCATGAATTTATACAAACCAGTAGATCTAATCAAATAGTATGCAAAAAGAACAAGTCTCAAAAACACGTAAAACATGATCTAGATTTGCATAACAATGCGTTTAGACCCTTTCATAACCACAATTTTGTTTACACACATGGGAACACTAACCATTAGAGTTTCTTCGTCCTCATGTATGCATGTTGCTGAGGACATTGGCGTACAAGACTCCGTTTTAACAGCATTCTCTTCATGTATTACCGCACTACTTGTGGCACTAGCCAAACTACTCGGTGGTTTCCGGTCAAGATCGTTACTTAGCAAACTACCCGGTGGCTTAGAGTCGACGTGGTTTCTTGGCAAACTACACGGTGTTTTCGAGTCGAGGTGGTTACTTATGTCTTTAAGCATGTCAAAAGCCTCACGCTGGTAAGCATGCATAGCGTTGCTCCTGTGGTGGCTACGACTGCTCACTGCCTTGTCGTTAAACTTGTTGTTGTATAGCGTAGAACAGAGCGTAACTCGAGTAGAGTGGTTGGTTATTTTACGATTTGTGACGTCCAAGTTACACTCGGAAAACATGTTTTTCAGCATGTTTTTCATTGTTGCTTGTGGGATAGTCCCTGCACTGAATCTAACGTTGTTATTTTCATCAGTACCTGCTAAAGGCTTCCGATAGAAAGGGCCCTTGTGAGGGATGAGATTCAAGTATTTTTCAAAAATTCTGTAGACACTTCTTTCATTTTCAACTTGTTCGTAGTGAGTTATTGGCTCAACGTTGATTTTTCTGTGTTTCAAACCACCTTGCAAGTTCTTCCGAATTCTGGGAATAAATCGAACATACCTGGTCTTGTTCACCTGGTCGTACCCCAGTTCAAATTGGTCTGCATGGCAATCCATGTGCTCCTGGAATCCACGGAAGCCAAAGCACTTCCCATTGTAGAGAAACACAGCGTTACTTAATCCAGTAGACGTTTCAAGCGACAACACGCCAGATGCCCAGAGGGTTTCTTCATCTTCTCGCGTGATAGGATCCGAAGATGAACGCTGAGTGCCAATACCCATTGAGATCAGCTCTTTCATTCGCGCATCAAGCGTATTTCTGAACTGTGAAAAAGTTGGATCATCCGTCTTAAATAAATTAATGCTCTTAAACTTCGGATAGAACCTCAAATGTCTCTGTAAAGCGCTGCAAATTTGCACAAGCGTTTCTCCGGGGTATGGTTTTTTGTCTTTACGCCTAATTTCCACAACAAACCGTTGTAACCAGTAATCCAGCATTTGAAGGTCCGTAATTTTGGCCACGTCTAGAGGAATGGGGAAACCGACCTCAAACGCGGTCTCCGGCTGTTGGTTGCGATGATTTGCCCAATCTCTCCAGACAGAGACGGACCACGCGTTGTTGTCCCGGGTTTTCTTTGGAATAGCATTGACGTGCGAGTTTCGGAGCTGTTCGGCAGTAACTGGGGGGCCAAATCGATCGGATGACGATGGCTCTGAAAACATAAAGCGTAATTTCGTATATTAACTATATAGACACCAAACATGTTTTTATTTAATTCCATTATGATTATTAAGATTCTTAGCAAATACACAGGAAGATCATTTGAAACAGAATTTAGAAGTTTAACCAGTGTTACCCCCCCTACACCGCCCGCCTAATAGTTTCTATTTATTTAATGAAATTATGTTTATTAAGAATCTTAGAAAATACACACGGAAATCATTTGAAAATTCTTAGAAAATGCACACAAAGATCATTTGAAACGGCATTTAGAAGTTTAACTTGTCTAGTGTTAGCCAATTCTCCTTTAATCTGAAATCTGTAATAATAAACCCCGGTTTGGTATTTTGGCTGGAAGCCAAAAATACTATTTGACGAGTTTGTTTGTTTGTTTGGGGTTTAACGCCCCATTTTCATCAGTATTTCAGTCATTTATAGGCGGGCAGTTCACCTAACCATCGTTCCTGGGTAGTACCAGTATTAAACACCAACCTCCGTAAGAAACTGCCTGCTTTATCACTTTACAAAATCCAGATATTTGCTTTATGGTCAGTTAATTTTAGATTTCTGAGAAATATAGTGCCTTTAATAAATCTACAAGCCAAAATTATCGTTTACCTTGTTCAGATTTTAACGAAGTCTGTGACGGTATATCCAAAACTTGTGTTAAACTGACACAATCACCTAGTTCAGTTTTCAACAAAGTCTGTGTCGGTATATCCAACATTTGTGTGACACTGACGTTTTCAATTTCATAATTTTCAGGAAAGTCCGAAAATAACTTTTCCACATCGAGACCATCCAACACGTCAAAATCTGCATCCATTATTGCACTACAAAAACGACGTTTCCTCCTTGATTGCAAAATTTTTAGCGCGATTATTCAATGCGCTTGCGCAGATAAAGTAGACACCCCTTAGCATTGTGATCGATGCCGGCGTTTAATGCTGGCCTTTTGAACTGCCAGGATGTACAACTGGGGAGAGTTACTGATTGGCCGAAACATATTCTCGTATCCAGCGCGTGCGGATGTAAGGGGATGGCCGAAACGTAGATCAAACACTAAGCCGGTTAGAAGTTGCTTTTTAAATTCTTCATGAAAAAGAACAGCACGCTCGCAAGCTCGCTTTGCTGTCTTTTTCATGAAGAATTTAAAAAGCAACCTCTAACCTATACATATTTCATTGTCTAATACTTAGGAAATGTTATAGTTAAACGTTGTAAAGGGTTATTGTCGAGGATGAAATTTCCGTGAGAGCAAGAACAGTCGGCCTATAGGCAACGATTTCTAATTTAAGCATTTTCCAGAAACGTACCTGATCTATTTTACGGACTATAATAAAGTTAAGAATGCGATTTATTTACAATTCGATTAAATTAAAACTCATCAACTTTGATGCATTTTACGATTTCATGCAAAGATCATTATTTAGTCCTGGACAAACAAGCCGACGGATAGCATGTTTATCATTTCTTACACAACATAATGATTATCAGGGGCGTAGCCAGCTTTTTATAAGTTGTAGGCACATATAAGGGGTTCCTAGTGGCGGTTGCCCCCCCCCCCCCACCCCCCCCCCCACCCCCCCAAGAGGCATTTAACATGTGGAGATTTTATATGGCAAAATGCAAAGAAAGCGTGACAACACAGAGATTTGGAACGAAGGTCTGCATTTACATCTGGCAAATAAAATAATCATTTTCCCCGGAAGGCAAATCAAAGCCAAAGACATATTTGATTCGACAAAAAGGCTTGAACCTGCTACCATACCACCCCGTTGTTTTTATTGTATTTTGGGGACTTTGGAAAGCGTTATTTTCCTGTCATACTTGTAGGCCCGGGCCTTATAGTAGCTACGCCACTGATTATTAGGGTTGTTCATCAAATGCTATACATGTATGTCAGGTGTATGCAAATCACTCTTATAAATCGATAAGAAATTATCTTGTATGAATAAATCTTATAAAACATACGTGTTGTGACAATTTATAAGAAGCATGCTTTAATTTCAAACCTGTTTTAGTTTTAAATACATACAATACATATCTTTGCGGAAATAATGACTTGTTTCGGTCGAAACATTACCATGACTTATTTAATATTGTAAGTTATTTTCAGCTCTTTTTATTTTTGAGAGCGATTGAGATGTAGCCCATCATACATGTATCACAAAAAGGAAAAAGTACTGGGTGGCTAGTTGGCGGGATTCGGTTTGTGGAAAAAATAAAAGGTGTTTGATTAATGTATCAAGGGTTTGGATGTTTACTTATTGATTAGTCGATAGATCGATCATTCAATCATTTGATAAACAAATTAACCAATCAAACAAACAATTTATCGATCAACCAAACAATCGATCAATCAGATCAATCAGTTATTTGTAATGCGCACACATTTTTTAATGGTGATAAATTAATATTTCTCCGGATTAAAAGACAATTTTTGTTTTTATAAATATTTTTCCTTACTTAAGCATTGGTGGAAAATCTGCTCAAAGTTTTACAGAGACATTAGTTTAATGTCTAATGGTGGGTTGAGTAGAACATAATGTCTAGCATAAATAACCCCGATATTTATGAAAAAAGTTGCATTTCGGTGAAAGTTTGATTTTGCCCCGAAGTTCTTTAGTTACTTAATGAATACCAAAAGACGATGTACCAGCATGCCATAAAACAAGTATGTTTTAATTAAACAGCTATATTTTTTCTAAGCGAACATAACTAAATCCAGACCTAACATAGATTTCTATTCATGAATAAGAAATCTGAAAGACGAAAATATATGCACTAAAATTGGTTCACTTCAGTGTTTGTCTCTTTTTCTCATTTATTTTGACAAACACAGAGCAGATACATGTAAAAAAAGACTTGTGAACTTTTCTGTCGATATCTGACGCAATTTTTGAAATTTGCAATCGATACAGATCATGTTAATCCTTATTGAAAAGCGGAACAAATACCCGGTATACTACATGAGGGGTGTTAAATTCACTTCTCCCACTTCTCTTCGAAGGCTGCTGCACAACCAACGCTTAACTCGTATTGTACCCCCAGTTTTTATTACCGGGAAATCTGGAACTCCAACCCGAATGGGACGAATGAACCACCAATATCGCAAACCGTTTTTACTGCATGATAGAAACAAATATTTTCATTAATAGTCTGGTTACCAATCTCTTTTTGTTTCAAAGATTCCGTTTGCGCATAAACCATCCACGAGTCATGAGAACGCAATTAAAGTAAATTATGAGTTATATCCAAAACTCACACCAGATGGATTGCCGTGCAACCATTCATGTGTATCAAAATTTAAATCAGAAAAAAATCATTTACCGGTATTATTTGGTGGCACTGTTTTTCTTTCAACAAAAAAAATCGGAAGATGATGCATTAGGATAGTGAAATTGTGTACATCCGTGCACGGGTGCTCTAACTGGGAAATCAGTATCCGCCGGTACTTGGTTAAAGACCTGTTGTCAGTTTGTGTGTCCGATCACAAACATACTATACGCATGTTCTGTTTCAGATTACGTACAATGTATATGCTTCATAACATTAGTTTCTTCAAACACAAATCTCGGAGAAAGTTGTAAATATAAAATATAAATATATTCAATTTACTAATATTAAAATGTTTAATTTTAACAAAAATGTAAGTATTAGTTATCGTTCATATTTTTAAAAATACGGAATATATTGCAAGCGAGCCGAAGGTATTTTCTCTGTATCGGAGTTCATATCGGGGACGAATTGCAGAATATGGGAAATATTTTTCAAATTTAAAACGAAATGCAGCAATCTCATTGGCTTTCAAAGTAGGACAAACTGTAAATGAATATACACTAATGACGCTTGAACAATTAAGGAATGATTCTTATTTTGGTGCGGTTCATGCAGATTGGACGTGCACGCGAGAGCTGGCAAATCCATAAAGCGCTTAATGGTAAATTTGCCAGCTCTTTGACCGCCGCGCGCATGCGCTCTTTACATTTCTTGTGCTATTTTTATTTGGGCGACGGTGGACCATCGCTCAAGTGCTCGCGTGCACGTCCAATCTGCATGAACCGCACCAAAATAAGAATCATTACGAGTCTCGAACCGCATCGAAATTAAAAGCGACGTTAACTTTGGCGCTCCGTAACGTCATTTCCGCCTAAAATAATGACTCCGGCGCAAGAGGGTTAAAGATGTTTGATATGCATATATTTTTATAAGACGTTTTATAATTAATATACATAATTTGTAAGTGTTACTTCTTGTTTTTGTCACGGTCTTATCTGCTTAGGCCTTTCTTGTTACCAAATCGCGATAAACTGTTTCATTAGTCCATAAAATAAAAACTGGCGACCAGTATCAAATACCAAGCATCTGATTAGTTGAAATTGAGACAATTATCAAGCATCTGATTGGCTGAAATAGATATTTGTCTCGATTTAAGTCAATCAGATGCTTGAGATTAGAGACCGGTCTCTAATCTCTGCTTTACGGTTGCATGTAAAGTGACGACATGAGAGAGACTGTGTTTTCATCAAAGGAGTCTTCCAGACACTGTCAGTTTAGTAGTAAAAGTGCATATTTTGCTAAATTTAACTAATTGATTATTAAATATATTTGGTAATAAGTATTGTGTATAAATGACAGATAATGTCAAACATTTTCCTCAAGTTTTCTCTGACGTTTTTTTAATTTGGATACCAAAATGGCTGCGTCTGAAGATGTAAAAAAGATCTAATAACGTGTAGTTATAAAATAACATTTTGGTAAATAAGTTATGTACAATGATAATCAAAACCAATGGTATTTTTTAAATTCCATTTTAAAGTAAAACAACCCAAGTTCTTGATGTCCTGTGTTTTCTATTATATGCGGCAAAATCAAAGATTTAACTCGACAACTTCCCCACTTAGGCGCTTAATTATATTGCTATTAAAGTCGTCTTTGATAGTAACACATTTAAGATTTCTAAAATGATCATTTACATAACTACATAACCTGATTGAAAGACCTGAATCAATATTCATTATGGATGAAAAGGGACTATCAATTGACCACAAACTTAAACAATTATCAACGGTGTTGTATACAAACCTAAAACATGTAATATATGCATACCAGGAATCGCCACACTCACAAAACACTGCCTCCCCACGCAGCGAAAAAGAAGAGAGGAAGAGAGAACGAGAGAGCATGTTTGTTATAAGTATGTCAATTCAAATGGGACGCCACAAACAATTAACGAAAAAGAGAACCTTTGGGGATACGACATTGGAACGGTCGGTGGCAAATCAAATTGCCACTGGGGGTTAATACCAGGTTCTAGGGTGCTCCAACCTCAAAATTGCCCCACAGGTTCTCATATCACAAAACAAGTACAAGTTGTCTTGGTGAAATAACTCCAACCCACCCATCAGCTTAACAATGATATAACATTATAGATTCTAAATGTTCAAGCTTTCATAAAAAAAACATAATTATTAAAGCATTTAATTAAAAACGGTATTTATTATGACGTAATTCTTTCTTTGAAAAAAGCTACGGTATTTACTTAACGACATGATTGTGTATGAAAAACAATTTTCTGGAACATTTGTACGTCTTGAACTTTGAACGTACTCTTCGAACTTAAGTGTTTGACACTTCTTAATTTTGTGACGTCATATATGAACACGTGTGAGATCAACTGGAAGTAAACATTCGAAAAGCATTGGAATTTACGGGTAGTCCCAAATTTATTACAGAAGGCCTACTGTATGCATACGATAGCAAGGCGAGAATGTAAGTTTTGAAATTTTAACAATCATGCTAACAACGTTATTAAAGTTATAAATAAATACAATCTCACTAAAGTCAGATCTAACAAATTGTTAGATCTGATGACGGCCCGCATACACCGTACATAAGCTGTAGCGGTTTTCCCCGATTACTATTTTTAGAAATTGTCAACACAAGAAGCTTGAGCTATAACGTTCACAAAATGATCTGAAGATACCATTGCATTAGAAATGAATGCAATACTACATAAACACATATATCTTCAGTAAAATATGTCTTAGGCAGACTGTAAGCACTTTCCGTGGTTTAAAATACTATGTTTACTTTCACTTTTGCGATTTTGTAGGCGACAATCTGATTGGTTCAACGGGTTAGCGATAAAATCACGTTTTAGTTACTCGTCGTCAGATCCTGATAGCGTAGCGGTTTTCAGGAGATGATTTTAATCAGATTGAAATAAATACAAAGGAAATGGTTTACATAACACGCATATTCTTTTGAATGTTAACATTGTAATTTGATTTTTTGGGCGAGGGGGTGGAGTGGCTTTACATTTTTGTTAGATTTTGGTAATTACCCATTGATTATCCACTATAAAGTATTCTTGAATTTTACTTAATCGGGTAAGATCTAGTGAAGCGGACCCCGGATGTTCAAAACACAAAAAGCCCAGCGGCGTTTGAACGAGAGAAGCGGGGGCGTGATGGGGCGGGGGGGGGGGAGGTGGGGTGGACAGTAGCCCCCATTTAAACACACTGAAATTTGTTTGGCATACGACTTCCAAGAATTTCTCACAGTCAGTCACATGCTCTTCACTTAATGCTGGGATGTTGGGGTTAGCTAAACTAGATGTGGCACTCGCTAACCAAGAGGCTGAATCATAGTCCTTTCAAAATAAACATTCAGTGTTCTCCAGGAAAAAAAAAAGTAGGAGGATATTTTTTTAAAGTAGCAGGCTGCAGTGTCATATGCCGAGCCGCGAAGCGGCGAGGGGGAGGGTGCGGGAGGGGTTTACCCCTCCTGCCAGGGGGGTACGGGGGGCCTCCCCCGGAAATTTTTTGTTTTAACGGTGCAGAATGGTGCATTTTGGTGCATTTTTAAAGCTATTTTGTTGTCTTTTAAAAGCTACATTTTTATACAAAACCAAAACCATTGTTCAAAATTTATCATTTTTATTAATGACAGTTTAAAAATCAGATTCAACTCCAGAATCATCAGATTCTGCCATATCAAGGGCAAGAAGAGCATTTCTGAAACTGTCCTCATCTCCGGTGACTTGTTGGACCTGCACCTGGACATGCTGATCTAGATCTTCAATAGGGGTGATGTCATCATCATTCAGTTGTAAATCTGTTGAATTAAATTCAATAAAAGTGCACTAAATATATATTGTGTTATTTTGTCACAAGTAGAATAAAGCTAAAAGTTTACTTTAATTTCTTAATCTTCAATTCTACTTCCTATATTAATATTCATTTTCATTACCTTAAATTAAAGAACAGGAGTTAAAATTGAAAACTCATCAATTAAACAAATTTACAATCTACAATTTGTTTCTGTTTGCAAATTTCTACAATTTTTGCATTAAACTAACCTTCACAGTCTGTTTGTACCCCGCATTCTGCTGTGGCCATTGGATAACAGAGACTGTCAGTGTGTTGTGATCCACCTACCAGCGGGAGTCTCTTTAGTGGAGGAAGGTTCCGTACGTGTGTTTTCCTCCAAATGTTGGTGGCCTCCATAAGTAGATCATGGCACTCAGCAGACTTCTGGTGTGGTCCATTGAGAGTAATGTGTAGCAGACTGGTCAACATGTCATTTTTCAGTAAGCTTCTTAGTCTGGTCTTCACCCGTTTCACTGCACTTGCTCCACGCTCTACGACTGCATTTGACAGTGGCTGTGTCAAACATATTTGTGCAAGTTCAACAAGCCTGTTGAAGCCAATCTTGTACACTGCCTGCTCTTTCACCAGTTTCCTCAGTACATAGTGGGTGGGTGAAATGTCATTGCCACGCAGAACTTCCTCTGGTATGTTCCAATCTGACAGTTGGTACTTGAAGTTTTGCCATTGAGCGAGAATCTCATTGGTGTCAAAGTTGAATTGATTGCTCAGTACTTCCATTTCATGTTGACCATATTCTGTGAACGCAAGGTCTGTTTTATCGGGCAAGGCAGTAGGATCAAACACTGAAAAAGATTGAAGAACAGGAGAAGCTTCTAAAAATCTGCGGTCAAGGTTGCGTTCTAGTGCACAAGTGTAATTGGTAAGAAGACCTGTTAGAAATTTCCGCACTGGGTCTGCTTCTGATATTTCCAATTCAAGATCACCAAATGCTCCATCTGCCTGAATGGCTAGTGCAAGTTCTTGTTCTATGTCAAATGTATTTCTAATTGCTGTGAGAGCAGCTTTGGTTGCTTCCAGGGCAGGTCCGATGGATGTAAAGCATGTATGGTCTTTCTGAAACAACTTGCTGAGTGCATTCAGGTGTGGAAGTATGGTATTCAACAGAAGTATGCTGCCAAGAAACTTGCAATTGTTCATTCTCTTAAGGAGTCCCATTGCTGTAGCATCATGCTCTTGGAACTGCCTCAATGTCATCATCAAAGCTACGAAGTTCCTGCAAACACTGGCAATGCTTTGACCCATAGACAGCCATCTGGTACGGCATGCTTTCTGTATTTTTACAGCCAATTTCTTCCCCATCTTCTTGCGTTTGTTAGGATTGGAAGTAAGATCAATTTTGTGAAGGTATGTACAAACTTTAATAAATGCAGCACATCTTTTTGGATATTCTAGCCATTTCCAAACTTGTCGTAAGGTTGTCTCAACTGTGGTAACATACTTCACTTCATCATTCGAATCGCCACAAGCTAACGCCAGACGGTGACTAATGCAGTGGCTTCGCAGCATCGATTTTGACAGATTCTGAAGCCTTACCCCAACTCCATTATTGGCACCTGTCATCACGCTGGCTCCATCAGACCCAAATCCACATAGATACTGTGTGCTCAGCCCACAAGCTTTTAGCTCATCGGTGATAAGAGAAGTGATTGTTTCTGCATTAGGACTTTCAGACTTTTCTAGGACATCCTTCGCATCAAGAAAATCAAAGTTAGAATTGCCATGGACATCAACATACCCGACATATATCAGCAATTGTTCTATTGTAGAACAGTCAGTAACCTCATCAACTAATATGCTGTACCATTTAGCATTCTTAATCTTTTCCAACAGATTTGACTTGATCAGCTGCCCAATAAGAAGTCGCATGTCTTTCTGGCTTCTCTCACTTGTATTTTTGAAATTCTCCATTTCTTCAATACCCAACTGCTTTTGCAAATCTATCATAGACAACAGCTTTCTGTTTGCTACTTCTTCTTTGCCGAGCCAATAACTAGCTAGAAAAGCATTGAATGTTACCTTATCTCTTGTCTCATGGGCTTCCTTATGCTTCAAGACTAGACTAGAGTTGCGACGTTCAAGTTCACATTTGAATGTTCCGACATGACTTGTTGCAGTGCTGTGCTCTGTAATGGCACTGTGCTTGAAATTTGTGGATGGAGAAACATTGAATGTGTTTAGTTTATTAAATTTGTTGGAAGTGTTGTGAATACGACACAGAAGACAAAACATGCCGCTTCCTTCAAAGTAAATGAGCCACCAAATTCCTGTATTCTCACAAAAGGCTGTGCTTCTGTCTGTCAACCAGCTGTGTTTAAAAATGTTTACACCTCGCTTTTTCTTATCTGGATTTTTATTTTGAGGAATTTTATAAGTTCGAATTCTCAGACTTGGTCAATTCACTACATTTACCCGAACACAGATAGAAACTGTGAAGCTTTCCCTCATTTACATCTCCAAAATACTCTTGCAGTAACTGGGTAGCTTGTGCTTCCGGCATTATATTTTTGCAAACCACCTTCTCTTTATCAGGAATATCTGTACATGACTGGCAGGGTTGTGCTGTTTCAGAGTCTTGCAAATTCTCTGTCTCAGCTTGGGTTTGCTGTGATTCAGAATCCGACCCTGGAAATTTAATGACAAGTTTTAAATATAAGTTTAAGTTTTGTAAATTCAAATTGGAATTTGACCACTTCAAAGGACTGTTTTGCAGAATGTATCAGTAATTACAAATAAATACAGAAACCAAAAGTCTCAGTTACAACCTGGTGAACTCATGTAACTATAGGCCTAACTCTGATTAGATTTGCCAATGACCGTTCCAAGGCGGTAACCCCTCGGGTTCTCATTTTTGTTTATTGTGGTGTCTTTTGAATCTGATCATTTTATTAACCATGCTCTCTCTCGCTCTCTTCTTCTTGACTGTGTGGGGAGGCTGTTTTTTTCTGAATGTGGCGATTCCTGATATGCATATTTCACCTTTTTCTGAAATCTATAACATCATACTGCAAAGTAAGATGATGGTTGGAGATTAAATAGGCTTTATAACCCTGCTTTGATGGTAAAATACTGCAAGTTTTTAAGCAACTTTTGAAATAAAAGTGATATATTTGGGGTCTACATCTGTGATCCAAGTATATGTTTCTTCAATTATACAGTATCATTCTTTACTTAAAAAACATCATCGAATAATTTGCTTTCTTAAAAGAGGGGACAGAGTTTAGTTACTTATTTTCAGGAAAAGATCGATTTCAAATTTTTAGTATTGCTGGATGGGTGGGGTATGGCCGGCATAGATATTGATAACTTTTTTCATTAAAATAAGATTTCATTTTAGTAAAACTGAAAATCACCTGCGTGCAATCATTTAAAATCGAAGTGTACATATTACCTTTCGTCCAAAAATCTGACATTTTTCTCTGATTTGTTTGATTTTCATTTTTTATTTTCTTTTTTGGTGGCATTTCAAAGGTCTATATGAAAGTTTTGCGAAGAAGGCAAGCGAAACATCTATTTATAGCTTACTGTATATGCATTTTTCACGGATACACACGAAGTGTATTTTCCAGTTTTGCGGAAAACATCGAAGAAAAACGAATGCTCAGATTATTAATTTCGGCACGATTCGGAACCATACGTACTGTCTGCTTCCGACCTGCGCAAACGGATGCGCAGTAAAACAATAACATCCGGGAAGTGTTTTGTCGATACATTTGTCGACATTCTATAAATAACGGTCACGTCATCAAGCTAACATAGACCTCTATCATAAGAACGCATAACAATCCTAACCAGGATTTTTGTCTTCATACGAGGAGTTAACAGTCCGCAATGTAGTTACGTCAATTAACCGTAGACAAATGAATAAATATGTTGTTTTTTTGTCGATTTAGTTTAGAAACGTATCAGATAACCCGTAATATTGAGTTGTATATCCCTTATTTTAAGTCTAATGTGACATTTGAACACTGTCTTATATCTGAATGTAAGAGCGGATCTAGAGGCATTCTATAAATAGCGGTCACGTCATCAAGGTAACTAGTCCCAATCCCAGTGTACTTTGAGCGAAAGTACACAGGTCAATGTGATGATCACGTGACCGGTGTGTACACAATGCATTTGTCGATACAGTATACTTTCGGTTTCTGTTTATGCGAAACCGTTTTTCTTTCGGTAAATATTTTTTTTTTGGAGAAAGTAGCCGGCGCTCATTTCTTAAGTAGCAGGCGATACCGCCGGCCGCCGGTGCTTCTGGAGAACACTGATGTTACATTGCCCCAATGTCCCTGGTAAGATGTGAGCAGAACGAAAAAGAAAAGAGAAAATTGTTTAATAAATTGTAGCAAGTCATGATAAAGACCCGCTTTTTTCTATTTGATATATCGTAGCTCTATTATATATTAGATTTAGATTTGGCAATAATTAAACGGGTATAACTCTCGTTTTGGCGGAGCCCCTAAATTAGTCGGAATCAAGAGTCTGTAATTTCGGTAACTTCCATGGGTTTGGACTATACAACCGACAGAAGAATTGTCTGTTGCGCAATTTAGAGATTTTTTAATTTTGCGCGAAAGTCACTCACCAGTTCACAATCTGTGTTGGAGCATAACCCACTTTATTAAAATTTAACATGAGATACCGTAGGCCTACTGTATAAACTCTGTACATAGGCGGATCCAGGGGGGGGCGGACTCGGCGTACGCCCCCCCTAAAATTGCCCAAGCAAAGTTTTTTTCTCTGTAATGAAATATGATATATAGGAAAATATAATATATAAATGTCAAAAAATTTTCGCACGCTACGCGTGCAATAAGTTTCGAGACTATGAGTACACTAATACAATGACATAACGAACAATTCACAAACAATTCATTCTCATTTTTTGTAAGATTTTAACATGATCCAACGGCTGTTTAAAAAATTATATGATATATTTAGATGCTTTACAAAACATCGTGATCTAATCTACAATTAGCCCAACTATTTGTGCGCAACAAGAGCTTTTCTATATATACGATGGTCGCTTTTCGCGCACAACCCAGTTACTATTCAAATCAATGCGGAAAATTTTCCTTCTATTTCTATATGCCGCCGATCGGAAAATGAATCGCAACTTTTCAATCTTTTGCCTGCTTCATAAAGCATCTTAAACATATATTTTTTTTTTAATTTACATACCTGAGAAGCCACATTCAAGTAGAATCAATATATGTAATCCTTTATAAGTAACGTTTTCGTTTTTTATGCAAAACTGTTTTAAACCTCAACCCATGTCGATTACACCGCATAAAGTTTATCTGACTCGCGTTTATCGATAATTTTCACCGTGTAAACGGCATATGCTGTGGTAGGTTTAACAAGTTATTTTGTGGATTATTCGTTCATTTTATTGTTACTTTTATCATTATTTATGTTTTATAACGATATTTGACATACCAGTGTTGAAATTTTCATGTGGATGTGAAAAAAAGAATTTAAATCGGGTCGATTTCCACCACAGTTTTGATCGTAACTGCTTGAGACGTAAAGGACAGACAACGAAAACGTCCGTATGATAATGGGTCTGTGCTTGCAGTCGAATTATTGAGACTAATCTACTATCTACTGAAATTGATTCGACCTTCAAACTTTGCGTTTCAACTTTTTCCTTTGAATTTTCCGTATTTTATTCTATCTTTGGGTTGATTAGAATTGTCAACAACAATTGACGCGCCGAAACGTCAGAAGATGTTGACGAGTTTTTTTAGCAGAGCTGCAGCACGAAAATTTCATCATCAATATCATCATTTTAATTTTACGTCCCCTCCCTAACCCAAAATGCGATTGTGATACCTAAGTTTACGTGTTTGCTATATTTTTCCTCTCGCTTGAATTCAGTTTACATGTTCATAGTAAAATACGTTTCTGTATTTTAAATATTCCCGCTTTCACTTACTTCCATTTATATTTTTCCTTTGAGTAAAGTGAGTCAACAAACATGGATGCATTAAGTGGGAAACACGCAAACATTCAAAATATATATTGTGCAAAAGATCTTATTTTTGCCTCCGTTTGATTCATACCTTAAGCACACAGTAGATTAGAGCTCTCGTACATTGTATTGTATACCCTGGGAAAGTATATTTGAGGTTCTGGAAATGTGCATATGAATCCCTTAGAAATGACTAAAACACGGGAGCTTCACGGGGCCTCCGGCCCCCTGGACCCCTGGCCAGGGCTTTGCCCTGGACCCACCGGGGCCCTTACGGCCCCCTGGACCCCCAGTCGGACTGTTTATTTTCCGCCCCCCCCCCCCCCCTAACTACAAATCCTGGATCCGCCTATGCTGTACCTGGACTCAACGTAGAAATATTAGAAATATATATATAATTCCATTTTGTATATTGAGACCGTATCCGTCTATTTTGTAAATGTCTCGCGATATGTAGTACATGTACTTCTGTAGCGAGATGCACACTGTATGTCTCGTTAAACAGGTTTTGATGCACAAAATACAACTATTCTTAGTATACACCTTCGTACTGGGGCATTACTAGCTTGATAATTGAGCTATTGCTCTAAAACTTTCAATAAAAATGCAATAAATACTAACTGATTTATTAGAAAAATTGGTAGAATTTAACAGGCATATTGGAAAACTAAAAGATAGGCCACTACATTTTATGCATTCAAACTGATTTGCTCAAAAAGTGGGTTGGACTATAAACAGTTATAAAACATTAAGATTAGAATGAAATGAATTAAATTTAACAGAAATAGAATAGCATATTTCTAGGTTCCAAATGTTCATTTATATGTACGCGTAATTCGTTTTTTAAGTTGAACATACGCTTTATTAACTGATTTTGTTAATTTGTATTCTGTGGGTGTCAGTATTCTAAATGTTTTTGAGCAGTCAGTTGTCTGTCATTTTGGATGAAGTTTTACTAATAAATCAGTTAGTATTCATTGCATGGTTTAGTAAAAGTTTTAGGGCAATAGCCCAAAAAATCAAGCCAGTAATGCCCCAGTACGAAGGTGTATACTAAGCAAAGCTGTTAAGAGTAGAAGAACACTGCACCTCTCATTTGAATCTGGCTTTGACGGAGTTCGATATTGCATACGTCAACATTATCACATACATCGATACGCGTTTATGAATTGTTAAGAAAAGTTAGGTCTCAAAAGAATTCATTATTTCGGAAACAAAACAAGAGGGATGATCATGGTCTGCCATTGCCAGAAACGGAATCCAGGTACAATAAAAATTCATTGATGCTAAGAAAAATTGAGAGAAATAAGAATAAATATCCATATCTTTATATCAATATCTATCAAATGTGATTAAACATAAAAAAGAACTTAAATTTACATTTTTTTCTTAGGAATATGTATTTGTAGCAAATTTAAATTTTAATAAAATTATTACCCTTTACTCCATATGTACGGCTTAATAGCGTGTGCAAAAGTGCAGATCCAGATTTGCCAGCAAAACTCAGTCTGTTCAGGATCTTTACTGTTCTCTTCTCGGTCAGAAATAATCTAATGACTAAACAACAGAATTGCCGGATGATCTAGATCAATACTGTTTGCCCATGTCTAACAGCCATATCCCATGTCTAACAGCCATATCCCATGTCTAACAGCCATATCCCATGTTGTTTAGTGATAATAATGTACATGATCAGATTTGCATGTAGAAAAAGCAAAACGTACAATATGCACTTGCCTGCGGCTCGGGTAATATGACACCCAGACCGGCAATATATCCTCACATTCCCTGTCAAGAAACCAAATAACTATAATATAATGTTTTTTTTAAACCGCACAACACTTCATTTGCAATTACTGTTTGAAATGAATAGTTACTAACAAAACAAAAACAACACATTGAATTATTAACTCCATATATACGAGTTTTATCGCGTATTTGACCAGTGCAGATCAACACGATTGTCGTGTGCGATCAATATAGATTCCTATCTATTCGTACCGTCTGATCAGGATCTACAATGTTCATTTGTTGGTTCAATTTATGTAACATAATCAATCAAAAAGCGAACAGTGTAGACCTTGATCATACTTGCCGGCTGATCTGGATCTGCACTGTTCGCCCATGGATACATGTAACAGACATATCCCTTGTAGTAAATGGTACATACAAACAGAAAATTGCTTTCCAGACTTTTATGTTACCGTACGTATCCCTTAGTAAAAGACTGATCCCTTATAAACCAGGTTTCCGGCTGATATTCTCGGCTCTTGGACGGTTTGGAGCAAGCTCTCTGGCAATGGTGACGACGACTGGGTTGACAGGTTAAGCCATATCTACACCGTCGTCATTCTGGTCGTATTTTCGGTGTTTGTCGCCGGTGGTTCTTATGTCGGGGACCCGATCTCTTGCTGGCATCCCGGAGAATATCCAGGTATACTTTCTATATTTATTAAATTTCATTCAGAGATGAATGTGTTTGAAGTAACATAAAAAAGGCGGATCATTATTTTGTGCTAGCGCAGTTCGGGCATATATTGCTTTTTACGCACGGAGCTGAGGAACTCGGTGGTAAACACCAAGAATTTACTTTTAACTGCTCAACACTTCTGGCGACTTCAATATGTATACAACTGTAAAATTTTAACGGAGCTCCCCAAAGACACTGTACGATGTACAAGTTCATGTTGTATTGGCGCAAGAATTGTTTTCTTTAAGTATCCCTTCTTCTTTCATATTTTAACATTGAGATAAACTAAGCGCAATTGCGATGTGTAACATTGCTTTAGATACTAACATCCCTTCTGGCGTATAATAGTGTTACTAAAACATAAATTGATTAGAAAAAAGTATGGTTTTTAATGTGTACGAAGGAACAAAGGAGCGCGTCAACACCGACGCTTTACATTTAGAATATATAGCTAAAATTTATTTTTCGCGGTGCTCATTATGGTTCATTCGTGACTTCATAACGTTTGACAATGAAATGTCATGCACGCCGACAAGTGAGCGAAACACACAAGATGATATCAGTCGTGTGATGAAAATTCTTCAGGAGCCACAGACCCTATAAGACGTCGGAAGAAAGTCGTCTGGTGCAACACATTCCTTCGATGAGACCGACCGTGGCACTATTAAATCATCTTGTATATGTTTTAGAACTATCAGCATCCAAATTATCTCGAAAAATTCCTATCTTATGTGAAATTTTAATTAAGCAATTATCTTAAGTAAATTAGTTATTCATCCAAAGTAATTGGAATTTCGCAAGTTTGTAAAAAGAAATAACGTTTCTAGGTCTGTCAAAAAGAACATAAAGCTTTAAAACAACAACGGCTTTTACATGCATTTAATTTATATGCATTTGAAAAATAATGTAAGTGTTAAAGTGGGTAGATTTATCAGTCCTTTATCTACCTGCTACCAGAACACCGCTGTGTGTAAAATAAATGGAAACGTATGATTTAATTTCAGGATCCCATGTCAAATATGCCAACACGATTTGTTGGATTCAAAATACATATTATGTGCCTCTGGACGAAGTTTTACCACAAGACGGACGTTTAACGAGAGAACTCGAGATCACGTACTATCAGTATGTGCCGCTCATCCTACTCTTCATGGCATTTCTCTTTAAGGTAACCATGGTAACACTTTGTTTTATATATAATGAGGTGTCTAATGGTAAATTAGTCATATAATCAGTACGAACTGGTTACATTTAAAATCAACTTTATTTTGAAAACCAACTCTGAAGTGTCATGTCTATGGTGTCTATGGTAAATTATTTATAAAGTTAGAATTAACTGGTTTACATTAAATAACCAAATTAATTTTTGATACCAACTTTGGAATTTGGAGTGTCGTGTCTAATGGTAAATCGGTTATACAATCAGCTCGAACTGGTAACAGTGAGTCCATTAAAATGTGCTTGATCTGTATTTGGCACTATTGGATAAATCCTTACGTCGATCCCTACTTACTTCAACGCGTACGTCACATTGAACGAAGCTTGATTAATATAACATTTTATGGACTGATATTTGATGGTGTTCATTTGGAAAACAGTTTGGTTGTTTAGTGTGCAGTATTCGGGCTTCACGCTTACTTTAAATGATTCAGTTGCATGGAAAACATTTTGGGATGTTTCAAGTGTGTGCAGCCCGAACGGCTTCACGCATACTTCAACCTATCCAAATGCTAGACGAACACATAAAAATATCGCTATTATTCTTATATTTACACACATACATATTCTCAGTTACTTTACCGAAAACAATAAGAAAATGATGCAGAGCGCAATGATTACTGGTTTTCAATTTAATCTTCACAGGGAATAAGGTTTTAAGAAGACTTTTGTGGCACATTTATGCTAATTTTGGCTTTAATATGTGGGTTTTGAAAATAAGCTCAGTGTGATGAAGCAGACTGGAGTCTTGTTTTCGATGCTATTTCATTAATTACAGATTCCGAGTCTGATATGGAGGAACCTGTCCAGCTACTCGGGGTTAGAGCTGCCCAAGGTAGTCGAGATGACGCTTAATGCACACTACGTCGTCGACGACGACAAACGCGCAGAAAGGATCCGAGAAATTGCTGGCCTAATAGACAGGTCAGGGCTGAAGATATTAAAACTGAGATTGGAAACCAGTCTCAAATCTCAAGCATCTCGAGGCTGAAATGGCGACTGGTCAGATGCTTAAGATTTGAGACTGGTTTCCATTCTCAGTTATATAACCTTGGGACAAGATGCTTCTATTTTGATATGTGTCAATTGATTCCGATGGCACAAATATAAAATCAGTGCTTCGCTGAAACGTTTATTTACGTATGTTAACACAACTCATATTGCCTTTGACTGACCAGAAGTTTATATTAATTCGGACATGGCGTGTGACCGAAATCCGCGTATTTGACCAACACGAAATAAACTGATTTTAAAGCCTTTATAACAAAACCAAACTATAATTTAAATTGAAATATCTCCAAAAACACGTACTTTATAACAAGCAGACTAAGATCTCAATAATAAATGATAAACTGGTGCAGAAACCTGGTTCGAAATTTAAGTTTGTGACTGGTCAATTTGGAGACCGGCATCGCTTTACTTTAACTGGAGATTGATTTCCGGTCTCAGAATTCTTATCTGTTTCACATTATGAGGGAATAAACCAGCTGAGTTAAATATTTGCGTTTGTCCAACCATAATTAGTAACATATATTGACGTTGCGCACAGTGTTCGACTATTAAGCATAACGTCATTTCAGCGCTCAGGACGTAGTATTGGGGCAACGCACAAATAGGAATTGTAGTACAACTAAATAAAAGTTGTGCAAAACTTTCATGTCGTTTGGAAGTAAATATACTAACATGATATATATAAACATACATTTTGCCATAAAAAAGTGAACCGCCGTGAATTACTTAACATACTGAAAATATTTACAACAAATATAAGAGACCAACTGAAGCATCATGTTTTTCTAAACCGTAATAAGTACCTGCAATTTAATTTAATGATATACTTTTAAATGTCGAAAATAAGAAACTGAAAACAAACCGAAATGTTTATTTGAATATAATAGAAAAAATTAATTAAAAAGCCTTTAAACCCTTTTTGTCAATGTGTATGTTTCGTTTTCTTTTTAAATTATTATTTATTCATTCATTACACTATAGGATAGTATAACATATTAATATAAGACGCAGTTATAACAGCAACTGCATGTCGAGCTCCATCATTTCTTTCTATTTAGTGATAACAATGAACTGATACACATTTAATAGAACTAGCTCGCTTAGGCGTTTCTCCGTGATTGTTGAAGTCGAGTTTGTTCCAAGAAATGTGTGTAATAGGACACTTCCTTTGGGGGGGGGGGGGGGGGGGGGGGGGGGGATTTGGGGAGTGCTTTTTCTAGCCGTTAAGGCGGACAAAATGTTTCAAATAATCACTGCACTTAAATGATATAATTTCTATCGAGATTATATTACTCAAATGAAATTAAGAGAAATAACAAAACAATCAGATTTTTGACGTTATCTGACGCCGCCAAAAATTGGAAAGTTCACATTATTTCTAGACATGAATTTGTATTTGTAGCGTTTTAACTAAACCTCTATATACTACAAAGTATATATGTAAAAGCGCAAATTTTACGGATTTTCACAATTTTGCTAGACACAGATATTTTAAAACTGTCATTTTAGTAAAGTGATAATTAAATTTGTTTTTATATGGAAACGTAGAAGAGGAAAATTACAATTTCTTTATGTGTAAATCACAACGTAACCGTTTCCCTTGTGTATGTAAATATCGTGTAAAACATGAGCTCCGTTAAATTGCACGAAAATGGGACAAATTACTTCTTCTTAGAAAATATTTTGTATTGCGACTTCCGGCATTTTGAATTACATTCCGTTGATGATGTTATCAACGGCTGTGATGCCAACGTCAATGGCCAAAATTTGGTGTGCTTCGTTCAATTTATAAACAAACTGCAGAATTTTCCCGAACAGAACTATTAGTCGCGTGTAACGCTGGGACACGCCCAAAATGACGTTAGCGCACTATTTATAAATATACATTCAAATAGCATTTCATGATTATTTTAATCAATGAATACTGCTGTAATCGTAAAAAAAAATCTCCTTCATTTCATATGTAACATGTTGTAAAATTAACAGCATAAGTTTAATCAATCTATGGCGAATTGTGAAATACATCTCGAAAAAACGTCACTAGTCGAAGACTGTGCGCAACGTCATTGTAGTGTTTATGAAGCTGATTGTTTGATCGCTGTATTCCAAAATTCAGCTGTAATGACCAGCGTTTTACATTGTTTCTAGATGGTTAGAGGCAAACAGGCAGTACCACTGGAATTGTTTGGTTCGAATCCGGCAGCATGTCGCACGACTTTGTTTCTGTATGAACAGGCGAGAGGGGACGTACCTTACAGGTATATATTAGAACAAACCTTTCTTTGGCGTTTTTAATGTTCCATTATAGCACGTATGAGTGTGCTTGTTCAATCACAAATACCACTTTCGCTAATTTTCTTATTAACTAAATATTATAAGCTTTTGTTTTAGTTACCTTCAGTCCGGACTCCGGACAGAAACGTTTATAAGGTTACATGTACTCACTACAATCCGGTATAATAGGGAGGCGACCTGTACATTGTTTAGAAACTTTTATTAAATGTAACAAGTACAAACATGTTTAAACTCGTATACATGAAAGCTGAGAAGAGTGTGAATAAATAGGAATCCAGGATACAGTATTATAAAACTGAGAATAGAAAGAAGGCGCAGCTACTTATTGGTCAATGCTGAGACTTTCTCAATTTCGACCAATCAGGCCCCAAGGGTGTGAATAAGAACCAGTCTCAGATTTCAAGCTTCGAATTGGTCAATTATGGAACAATGCTCAAAGTTAACAAATCTCAGCTTTATATGCTGGAACCTAAGGATGACGAAGCAATGGTTTTAATATCATACTGGTGTACTTTTAAACACCTAATAGATCTTGGGAAGAAGAAGTCGTGTGATATTAAACTTTGCTGAAAAATATTGTTCTGTCTAAAAAAATATTTATTTTGATAGGACTGTACCTGCTGGTGAAGTTTTTGTTTTCCTTGAATGTGATCAGTCAGTTTTTCATCATGGACGGCTTCCTTGGCGGGTTCTTTAGCTTCTGGGGAATTGAGGCGATTTACAGTCTGGCTCATGAATACGAGATGAAAGAGTCCAAAAGATTCCCCAGAGTTACCATGTGTGACTTTAAAGTCCGCTTATTTTCGAAAATACAGGTACGAAATATATTTACTCCCAAACTTGTACAGTTGGAAAACAGCGACTGTTTCTTTAATTTATTATAACATAGCATATGTAATCAAAGACTGACATGTCGAGGGCTGAACGGAAAACTGTCGTAACTCACTTTTTCAAAAGTTTACAGGAGAAGCAAAAAACTGTATATTTTGTTACTTGAATATTTTTCTTAAGTTTTTATTTAACAAATAGGTATAAAATATCAATATTTTACTATAATAAAATCTAATGTTTTGAAAAAAAAATTATTTGAGATAATGTTAAATAATTTTTGACTTACGACAGTTTTACATCTGAAATGTTTAAAATACTGATACTAAAATTAATGGAAAACTGTCGTAACTCAAAACAGCTTATCATCTTTTGACATTACAAGTGATATTAATACCTTCTTTGGACCTTTTTTGGTATCCATTGTATTTTATTCACTTCCTTTAATGCCTTATAGGTTATAAAATGTATATTTTGATGCATGTTGATCAGTTTTCGATTAGGGGAAATTAACTTCAACCCAGACTGTTGATTTATAAGCAGTATACTGGATTTATTATTTGAAAAATTCTTGTATTATCAAATGTTTAACATTTGATAGTATTCTTTTTATATACAGTCGAACTTGAATTAAGCAGCCACCTAAGGGAGTGACAAAAAGTGACTGTTTAACTCAGGTGGCTGTTTAAGACGGGTAAAAATTATAACAAGATGTCAGTTTAAGACAGATGGCTGCTGAATACAGGTGTCTTCTAAGGCAAATTCAACTGTAGGTATTTAAAAATTCAACTGTATACTTGTTTTGCATATTGACTTCCATAGATTAACATGAAGTTTGTGAAAGTCTAAGTAAATATTTGGAAACTAATGCAAAATGTCTTTTACTTGCAACCATTAATGAATATTTTCGATGGAGAAAAGAAATTCAGATAAGTTTCATATCAGAAATTAATTTTGACTAGAATAACAAACTAGTTTTTTTCTTTTCAAACAGCAGATATTAATATGACCTATAAGGCAAAACTTTGATGAGTATGGTTTCACTGAGACAATATACTGCTATTTTTGTACATTTTGTTTTTAATTTTATTTGCAAAAATTGCTTTTTTTCCAGTATTTGATGGATTTTGTTATTGATACGATTATTGCGACAGAATTTGTATTGTAATGGAAAACTAACCCCTCTTTGGCAAAATCAATGGGTGTTTAGCTGAAAGCAAGGAGCCCTCAACCCTTTACTCCATGGTTGTACCTTTCATTGCTGGGTGTGATGGGCTAACAGTGTAGAGCTCCATATCAGCCGGCACATCTGTGCTGCCTTATTTGGATCTAAAATATTCACTTTTAGAATCATTAGGTTATTTCTGACCAAGAAGCAAATGGTGTAGATCCAGATCTTCACTTGTTGCTCATGTGATGAAAGCCATATCCATGGAGTAATCCAACAGAGAAGTCTGATTAGTTATGGCAAAATTTAATTTCCTTTTCCTTTTGTGTTTATATTCGGTAACAACTGTGTTGATTGACAGATGAGCCAAATGTACTAAAACTTTGGGATCATGGTCAAATCACAAAAGCAATTTAATTGTAAACTTTATATATTATTTAATAAAGATCATAAACATAATTATATTCAAGGATAATTTTACAAAAACCCCAGAGATACAAAATGACTAAACCAACTGATACAAAAATGTTGGTCTGTGCCACAGAGCCAAAAATTCTTGTCGCGAAATAGATAAATAAAAAAATACATCTACTCAAAATGAAATTAACCTCAGAAAGATATAAATAGGTAGGTTCTATGGTAGGTTTTAAGCTATCTGGAATGACATAATTGGGCATGACATGTGTTAACGACTTGAGGAACACTTAATGAAGCAATAAATGGGAAAAGGTTGCACTGCAAACCCTCATCCAAATTTCTGTCCATATAAGTGTACTTAAAAGAAAAACACCTTTAAGTTTTTTTGCATGTGTCTTTTCAATTGGGAAAATAATGTGCAATTTTCAAAACTGGGATAGTAAGGTATCTTTTCAAATTTTGGTTACTTTGCCTTTATAATAAGCTCTTGCCCGGATTTATGTACAGTGGTAAAAAAGCAACGATTCAAAGCAATGATCTTCTGTTGGTTGAATCCACAAAAATATGTCTTCATAAAAATAATTTAATCAGAAGAAAAAAAAATGAAAAAAAAAAGAATTGGGAAATATTATGATTTTGGAGAAAATACACTTTTAGGAAAGAGTAAACATCCTTGATAACCGCCAAAAAATCTCAGTGTGAAATTGGAGTAATTCATCTTTTAACTTAGCACATTTATAACACGATATCTCATTTTCACTTTTCTTATGAAATTACCACTTAACTTCCAACATTCCTTTGAAAACCATAATTTTGATCAAGGAAAGGGTAAAAACAAAAGGCACAAAACGCCTGTTGCGGATATGTTTCACTTGGACGTGAGCCACTGTATTCTTATTTAAACAAAGATTTTTTAATAATTTTTGTCAATTTTGTTTGATTTAGTTGATGCAATAGCTTGAAACAGTTAGGTAAAAGATATTGTTGCATTTTAGACTGGTTTCAGTCTATCCTCCTCACAAAAGCTATTGAAATAGATGAAAAGGGAACTTTGAAAGCCACCGAACACTGTTCATGGACAGTAATGGAAATGCATATATTACTGCCAACGCCACCTAGCCCAGGGTTGAGCGCAACACAATATTTACATCAATAAACAGTACAATTTTGATCCATCCCAAACGATGGAATGCATGTGATGGAACCTTCAATGTGGTATTATCAGATTACTACCATTCCAAGTTCAGCGGCATAATATTATGGTTCCCAGATAAAAGAATGGGTTTGCCCTAAACAAGAAAACAATGGGAAGAACTAAACAGAATGGAATTTTGACAGGGGATCCCAAAGGCAAAATTTAAAAAGCAGGAAATATATCCTTGGGATGATTGAACAAAATCCAAAACTGTATTAGCTGGGTTATTGAAACCACCCATCTTTAAAGTGTCAGAAATATTAAAACAAAAGAAATTTTATTAGTACTATTAACCTAGTACATAAGAAGCGTGCTGAACGACCTTCAAAGGACGTAACTAATAACAGCACTGATTGAATGTACTGGGAGGCAATATTATTTGACATTCAGTTTTACCCCTACCTCGATTAAATGTCATTAGTTTATGAACACACTGTGTATTTGAATGCCAATACCATAAAAAGAAGTGAAACTGGTGTATTTAGTTATCTAAGTTTCATGAATCAAGACTTTACTCCGAATCAGTGTGGAAAAATTAAAATTACATATTTGTTGTAGTCATAACCTGGGTTAAGTGTTACTCTCAGACAAGTTTGCTAAACTTTTCATCATCAGCCCTCAAAAAAAAATATTGTATTTAGTACTCTGTACTGTGAAGGTTGAACAGTTCCAGATATCATGATTTCACAATGGTGACATCATCAGTTGTTCATGAAATTAGTTTATGATCTAAGATACGACAGTTTTCCATTAAGAAATATATGTAATATGAACTTTTATTATGGAAAACTGCTAAGATTTTTTGGACATATGTATTAGTGGTAAAGAATGTCAAAAATGCAAAAATATGATTTTTGATAAACATGTGAGTTACGGCAGTTTTCCGTTCAGCCCTCGATGTCCGTATCCTGTTTTAACCAGTGTTTTATCCAGTGTAAAGAGGGCTTAGTGGGAACATTGTTATTTGCTAATATTTTCTATATGGGATAACATAGTTTCGCACAGAACACTCGGTACATAGAACGTGGTTCGAATCCCAGCAGGGAATTCAGTTTCACTAAACCACAATCCCCGCGAGTACTTGTTTCAACCATGGTAGCAGTCAATGAGCGTGATTAAGCAAAAGTTGGAATAAGGCCGGTATTCCATGGTTCCGTTAGACCGCAATTCCATACCTCCGTGTACGTGTCCGTTCCGCGTCCGCGTCCGTGTAGGCGCGTGGAACGGACACGGAGGTATGGAATAAACCCAACGTTATTTTTGGATGAGTGAAAAATCACGGACGCGGACGCGGAACGGACACGGAGGTATGGAATATACCCAACGAATTCTTTGGTGAGTGAAAAAAAAATCGCGGACACGGACTTGGACGCGGACACGGATTACGCATCACGGAACCATGGAATAGCGGCCTTATGCGTGATCCGTGTCCGTGTCCGCATAACTTGTTTTACAATCGATGTTATATAAATAAGTTTAAACTAATTTATGTTTAAGGCCGGTATTCCATAGTTCTGTGATGTGTGATCCGCGTCCGTGTCTGCGTCTGTGTCCGCAATTTTTCACTCAACAAAGATATCGTTGGGTATATTCCATACCTCCGTGTCCGTTCCGCATCCGTGTTTGTGGAACGGACACGGAGGTATGGAATATACCCAACGATATCATTAGTGAGTGAAAAATCGCGGACGCGGACACGGATCACGCATCACGGAACCATGGAATACCGGCCTTAGGCGTCCGTGTTCGTCTCCGCGACGTGGAACGGACACGGAGGTATGGAATATACCCAATGATATCTTTGGGGAGTGAAAAATCGCGGACACGGATCACGCATCACGGAACTATGGAATACCGACCTTACTCAATTTGCAAATTACATGTATCATTCACATTCAAAATTAGCAGCTTCTTGAATTCACCCTAGTATATTTACATTTTCGCACACACGCAAGAACACACGCACGCATTTACACAGCCAAATATAATATAGAGAGTAAATATTTCAGTTGACCAAATTTGAAAAATACGATAAACAAACAACAAACAAAAAGAAAGACAATCTGTAGAGGTTCACTATCTAGAGCCAAGATCATAAAACTGAGATTAAAGGCCAGTCTAAAAACCTTTCTGATTGGATCAAATGGAGACTTTTCTAATCTAATCAGATCCTTGAGATTTGAGACTAGTCTCCAGTTTTTGGTTTAATGATCTTTGGCCAAAATGTCTGGCGGCTTACCCCATCTAGTTTGTAAGCCCTTTCTAGTTTGCACCAGTTAACCTCTCTTCAAAATTTTTTTCGATGAATAATTGCGTGTTTCCCTACGGTATCGCAGATTCTACAATGACATGTTTCGTTTCAGGAGCACACCTCGCAGTGCGTGTTACCCTTCAATCTTTTCAACGAAAAGATTTTCCTGTTCCTTTGGTTTTGGTACGTGCTTGTGTCAGTGATCACGTGCGCTAACTTGGGATTCTGGATCTGGCGTTCACTGTTGCAGAGAAACAGGGTTTCCTTTGTGAAGAAACACCTAACGATAAGCTCCAAGTAAGTTCTCTAATCAATGTACAGAGTTTTGCAATATGTCCTGCACTAATGATTTTATAAATATAAAGTATAATATAGTTAAGTATTATTCATTATGAATTCTACAGATAAACCAGCTAACGCACCCAGCCACTTTTTATACTGTACATGGGCGGTTGGCTGCTTAAAAAACCTTACTGAAAACTACATACACAGATGCACGAACGCACGATCACACATACACAAGTTACCAGTTGTACCATTTTCAACGTTGACATGATCTGGCTTAATAAAATAAAGTTAAACAATACCCAGTAATACACATGTTTATCTCCATTTAAATTAATAATGTTCAAATATTACAAGATAAGAATTCAGTCAACCTGATACATGTAATACGATATTTAATTCCTTCAAAGAAACAATTTACGGAAATAATAAGCGTGTCGGGCAATCGTGTAGGATCTCTGCTTTGTTTAGATGTTTTGTACTTAAAGCTGACTAAACCATTGTCAGGAATTGATTTCTTATCAACTTTACAAACATTCGCAAAAAGTAGCAAGGTACTGATGATCGATTGCTTAATATTTCGATTTCTTATCTTTTTTAGCTGCCTTTGATATTTTATAGGAAAATTAAAAAAATATACTAATCTAACCTGTTACCCATGCCCAGTAATTTCAGTCAAAAGTTACGCGAATATTTCCAAAAAGTGTTTCATGTAGCTTATCTAACATTAATGATATCTACTTTCCTGTAATTCTTAGTAGAACAGATTTTACTAGGCATGGGCAACAGGTAATATTAGTCTTGTTTATTTTTTGCATTGTCCAATTAATATTTAAGACAGCTTAAGAAGGGTTAGAAACCTAAAGATCGAGCAATTGAGCAGTTATAACTCTCTTGCTGCTTTTGGTGAATATATGTGAAGATGGTTGTAAACTCTCTCCCAACCCTTTTCAGTGTGTGCGTTATTGGGCAGAGTTAAACAACGAATGAAATCTACAGAAGATGAATATAAATTACCTGGAGCCCATTCAGCGACAGCTGTAAATTACAATCATGTTTTTCTTTCTGCCTACAGGATACATACAGCTATGGATAAGAAACTCTGCAAGAAGTTTGCCACGTATCTCCGTGACGACGGCATCTTTCTCATGCAGATTGTCAAAAAGAACTCCAACGACATCTTAATTACTGAACTCATAGCCAAGCTTTGGGACATCTTCCAGGAAAAGACCGACGTGCGCAAGATGACGACCCTGGGCGGAGATAACGGCAACAACAACACTACCGTAATTGTTTGAATGTAATGGTAAAGATGGTAAAGATTAAAGCAAAAATTTGTTATTGATAGTTTTGACATTCTAATCTTGCATGTTGGTTGGAAATGATTTTTGTTGGATTTATGTTACAGATTTTACACTGAAACAGGTTATTTCAGGATTTGGTTTTCTTTGAATAATTCATTACATGTTACTCCACAAATTCTTTTGTTTTTCTCTATTGCTTAGTTAATAACATTTTGGTTTGATTTAGTAAAATTTCCAACATTTCAAAAATAATTACATTCTTTATTCATTTGAAGTTAAACTTCTTGGTTTCATTATTGGCTAAAAAGTGTTCTAGAATCTATGTGCAGTAATGTTGGATCTATTAATGTTGGATCTGTCAGTCAATATTGATAAAAATTTGTCATTAGATGCAAATGATAGGTAATTTAAAATCAAAATGGCACACATGCAAACTGTTTGTAAAGTAGAAAAAAAACAATGATACGTGCAGTATTTAAACAACCTGGGAAAATCCAAGCCCAGATGATGTTGTTATTGAAGATTTAGTGTATAACTTGTACAATACTGTCATGTGATGATGATGAATGAACTTTAGCAGCTGAAAGGTCATGTGGCGTGAAGATTTTAGCCGTTATATACAATTCTTACAGCAAGACTTCTGTTAGAACTTTTTATATTTAGCAAGTTCTTGAATATTAATTCCATTTTAACCTTGTTAAAGCATGGAAACAGGCAGTTTCCTTTAACCATAGCAATAAATTTCATTGCTCACTATTGTCTTTTGTCTCTTATTATTGTACCAAAAAAGGTAAATGTTGAGTTTTTGTCTTACTAGTATACCAGTGAGTTTGTGTTGATAAAGCAGGTCCAGTTTTAGCCATATATCATCAGTAGGGATGGGATCGAATATCAAAACCATTATTCAAAAATTCCTTAGGCATAATCGAACATTATATGATTATTCGAATTTATCAGAGTTTGTTAATATGTTCACAAACTTAAAATATTTTTCTTGAGATTGATAAGGTAATGCTGCAGACATAGACATTTATCATTTGCTGAACTATAAGAACAATAAATCAATTAAAGTGTTTTTTTTATAAAGGACTGTATTTACCTACCTATAAATGGTCTTCAGATCCGTTTAGACACATTTTATTACGGACGGTTATTTAATGATTAAAACAACACATGTAAATATTTTAAAGAAATTATCGAATATTCGAATACAAAATCCGTATTTGAATATTCGATTACAAACCTAATGTTCAAATATTCGGTGTCATCCCTAATCATCGGTAACAACAACATTAATAACTGACAATTTGTACGGTTGTGTCAATTTCAAATTACATTAATATGAAATAATCTTGCTTTTAATTTTCAAAGTACTCGATTTCATGTGGCTGTTTTAGACAGGTGGTACACATTATAACAAAATGTCTGTCTAGGAAAATTTCAAACTGGCTGTTTAAGATAGGTGGTTGCTGAATACAGGTGGCTGCTAGGGCAGATCCAACTGTGTATCAGCGCCATGAACAAATTTTAAGCCATATTTGAAAACAAGATTGATATCTGATGTTTGAACTTTTTAAAGACGCCAATAGTTTAATTGCAGTATATGATGCCTAAATCCTAGGTATAAATGGAGGAGAAGCCATTTAAATGCTCGGTAATCGACTCGACCACCGAATCCAGGGATTGTTTAGTTCGGTAACGCATTCTTTTTAAACCTGTATGTGATGTATTTAATAAAAAAGTTAAATAGGAAAACAAAGTTGACGGTAAAAGTCTAGTCACTATTCTGGGAGATGTATAAACGACTGGGGTAGCGCCATCAAGAGAGCTTTCGCCCTGAAATCGAGGGGCCGAGGTCCAATTCCCGGTCTGGCTTTATACCCCGTGACATAAAGTTTTCATGCAACTTGGACATTAAAAGGAGAACTAGGCTGAAGGTTATAAAGCTGAGATTGGAAACCAGTCTCAAATCTCAAGCATCTGATTGGCTGAAATGGCGACTGGTCGCCATTTCAGCCAATCAGATGCTTGAGATTTGAGACTGGTTTCCATGCTCAGTTTTATAACCTTGGGCACTAGACTAGTGTGCCTCTCGTTGAAGGATTTAATCGGTCGGATGTATAAGTACACCACTAAAGGTCGAAAATGTTCTAAACACCGATATATGATCGTGGTAGTAGGTTTTCACCCAGACCCGCTGACCTCGGTTTAAATGTATTACGACCGTGTTCACACCCTGCACGTCAGTTCCATCTTCAAGCGGGTCTTACACGGCGTATGCGTATCGAGTGCCGTCTATAACCAAGGCTACGGGCAAGTCCTGCCGCTGTGTGTTGAACTGTGCTTGTATTACCATTGTGAACAAATACAGTCCGGATTTGACGCGTGTGAACACGCCGGTCTGAGGATCGTACCCGTTTCCTCCGTTATATATTATCCGGTCAAACTTCACTGTGCTGCCAGCCGGAATGTCTTCCATGGTTACGGCAAGCCGAGCGGAAAAGGCTATCTCTGTTTCTAAAGAAAGAAAAAACAACACAAATAGATTCAGACAGAATTCAAAACAAGACAACAACAACAACAGCAAACAGTTTATTCGTAAATGGTCCTAATGAACACAGCCAATTTAACAGTGAATAGTTCAGTTCTAATGTATGATAGTTGGCGCGTCATGTACCTGTATAAGGTAGGATTAGCGTTAACGTTTGGTTTTAATATAAAGGACAGTTGTCTTCAAAATGAAATTCGATTATGTGATTTTATGCAGATTTACATACAAACTTCATCAGAAGACTATGCCTTACATTGCCTTCTAAGGTAAATTAATCAATGAGATTCCATACGCAATTTGTCGTGGACACTGATTAAAAAGTGAAATATGCATGCATATCAGGAATCGCCACACTCAGAAAACTCGGGTTCCAATCTAAAAACTTAACACAAAAACGATGGGGTTTATCAAATGTAGACCCTAAATTTTCTACACTGATAGTCAAAGCGGGGACTTCCCACAAGGCTGGGAGACAAACAGTGACCGTTACCAAAGCACTTGTATTTTACTTACTATTAGACATTCAAATTAAAACAAAACAAATGGTTTGTCCAGTGTAGACCCTAAACGTTCGATATTTATGATTATAGCGGGGATCGTCTCAAAGCTAGAAACAGGGTCCGTCTCCAAAGTACGCTTGTAACTACTCACGATTTGTCAAAGCGGCAACTTGTGTTTGAAGTGTCCTCACATTACCCTGTTCAGCGGCCAGTTGATTCTTAAGGCTTGCGACCTCGTTTATGGAATTATGTAGCCTGTTATTTAACGAAGCTAACTGCACGTTGTGTAGTGCTAAATCTCGCGCCATTTGATGTATATCGATCTTGTCCGCTGTCGTCTGCAGATTAAAAAATCATATACCAATACATAATCAAAAAATATAAAATAAATTCACAGTCAAATGCAGGATTTCCAAAAAGAGGGTTCGTTTTGGGAATCGCTGGTATTTTTAGGATGTCCGGAAGGTCGAATGTGGTAGCCCGCGGGCACCGAGCAATAAATTTGTCGTGCCCTTTAAACTTAAAAATAGCACGAGGAACGTTAATATCGCAAATCATTGTCGTCGTTTCTATTTCGATAGCATCATCCAGTAAACATATGCGGTGTTTTAAGTAAATTTTAAAGCACCGCATAACATTTTCGGACGGAAGTTGTAAGTAGAGAAAATGCGATACCTCATTGTCAGGATGGTCAAGAATAGACCCTGATGTCTTTGTGAACCTCAAAGAAACAAGCAGTCCTGTCAACAGAAATACATGAGCACGTAATTCCATGTTTATGTCCACAATAATAAAGCTATGTCATTTGATAAGTAATGTTATCAGGCTATATTAATAGGTCAGCGAGTCTTTGTAGAGTAAAAACATAAAAGTATTGGCAACTGTTTAACAATGCTAGAGTCGTGATAATTCATGATTGAATTGAAACTGTGAAATGCGCGGCCATATTCAAAATTCCAATTCGATTACGATATGCACATTGAAACAAATTACTTTAAACATCTGGAACAGAGTTAATATAAGTGTAGTTAACACTTGTTCTCTCATCCACTCACTTTATGTTAAATATTTATGTTGTATTTATATGTGCCTATGATGAATAAATATAGTTTAAACTAAAATTCCAACCTGTGAGTTAAGTTCGGATCACAAATGTATTCCTCTTGAGACTTTTATTTGAAGATGGCCACCGAGTTGATTAAGATCAGAATTTTTATTCTTTTGTGAAAAAGAGCATTCATTACTGTGATAAATTTTAATTAAAAGTGTTCATCAACAATTTTTTTTTTGCTAAGCGCCGTAAATTCTGCTTTTCTTTCAGTTTAATTAACACAAAATTAATGTTCCCCTCTTCCGCTCGTATATCACGCCTTGGTTAAAGTTATAAATCATCATCCATAAGCCAATGGGGCAATCTAAAATGCGCATCAGTCATAGTAGAATTTAAATCTTAGAAGCAGTTCAGTCTGACTTCTGGTGAGAAGAAAACATTTTCTCTTCTTAAGAAAATGGCAAATTGAATGGTTTTTAATTTTGAGAGGCTCACAGACCCTCCTATATTGGGTTACCGTCTTTTAAACCCTCTAGATAAGGGACGTCACTTGCAAGAGTTTAAAAGAAAAGGAAAATTGAAAAAGAAATGGAAGAAAATTAATTCTAAATCTATTCGAGATAGAAGGTGTAAAGTTTGGAGATTTCAAACTGAAAAGTGGAATTCAGTCACCGGTATATTTTGATTTGCGTGTCATCGTCTCTTATCCAAAATTATTGGTAAAATTTAGTTTTGTCACCAATTTTCGCGAGTATTTAATCCCACTGCGACACAGCCAGGCACTGACTGCAAACTGCTTGACTCAATTTGCTTAAATGTTTGTACAACAAAATCATGTAGCTGGTTCCGTTGGCAGTGAATTTATACTAATGTTACAACAGTTTCTTATCCATTATTTTTTTTAGAGCCAGGCATCGTCAAGAGTCAGCGACCCATGCACTGTAGATCTACACCTCACACTTTTACAACAGCTGAGAATCTGGCAGTGTCATAATAACTGAGATATCTGGCAGTGTTACAATAACTTACGCATCAGGCAGTTTTGCAACTTCTGTGATAACTGGCCATGTCCCATAGACCGCGTCATTTTGTTGTGTTAGAATAGAACACCTCAGTCTAGAGATATATGGCGGTAGCACAATGGCTGAGGCATCTCTCATTGTAACAGAACTTGAGGTCTCTGGCCGTATCTCGACACCTGAGACATCTGCTAGTGTAAAAGCACCATTGAAATGTAAGGCTTTATATCTGACCATCAGGATAATGTGCTTTCATTATCATTATTTTTTTTTTTTTAATTTTTATTATTATTATATTATTATTATTATTGTTATTAATATTTTTATTATTAGTAGCAGTATTATTTTTTTATTATTATTATGCTGTAACAGTTGTGTACTTTTGCATTTCAGAGGGAAGTTTCAAAGCTTCTATGGCAAGCAGCTAGCAAGGCAGAAAAGTTTACATCGATATGTGGAGTGCCTTACACAGCATTGCCTATTGCATCAGTTAGTAATTTTGTCCTCAGTTTTCTTCAGGAAATATTTAACTAGGTATAGGCAGATATCAATCCTTTACTCTCTCTCTATATATGGACTCCAACCCTTTACTCCATAGACACACCTTTATTGCGTGGGCAAACAGTGTAGATCCAGATCAGCCGGCACATCGATTTTGTTCATCTGAGTACAAAGGCAGACTGAAAGCTACTTCAAACTTTGTCTCCACAACCACTATATACATTCATTCCTCAGACATCAACACGTCAAAGACGCACATCAGTGTACAGTCAGAGCTGGACCAATATTTGTCGCAAGTTGATAAAAGTTCTGATTTAAATTCTCTCCAGTATTGAACTGTAAATTCTGAGAGTCTGCCAAGGTTGTCAAAGATGGCTGAAATCTACCTGGCTCTACCTGCATCATATGCCCCAGTTGAACGGCTCTTTTCAATAGCTGGGAAAGTGTTTAAGCCTGAATGTTGTTCACTGACTGACAGTAACTTTGAAGCATTTATGTTTCTGAAATGCAATAGTGACAATAGATCTGCATCAGAAATCTGTTTTCAACATGGTTCTGTTTGTGAATATTTTTCCTATTTTGAAAATAATTAAAAATAATTAAAAAGTAATTAATTATTTTCCTTAAAATAATTGTAATTAATTACTTATGGAAAAAGCATGTAATTATAATTGTAATTTAATTGAAGCATACCTGATTAAATTGTAATTAATTAATTACTTTTCAAAGTAATTAATTCATATGATCAAGATCACATTCATGCCATCTGATCTGGATATACACTGGTTGCTTCTTGGCCAGAAATACTAATGAATCTAATCATTAGTAAAAATTTAAAAAAGTAGATTCTAATCAGATGAGAAAGCTGTGCAGGCTTATCTGGATCTACACAATTCAGCCTGTTAACAATTGTATCAAGTCAAAGGCATAGGTTAACAGTCTTATCATCCTTGACGAATTTTGCATGAATTACCAGATTTACTTATAGAACTTCAGACCTTTGGAACCTGCTAATGCTTGTTTATTTACCAAGATAAGTTTATTTGAAAACGCATATTATTTTCTATATAATCAGTTTTGATTGGTTAAAACTATATTATAGTAATACTGTTTTTTTCATATTTATTGAAAAGAAGGGATTTGACCAGAAAATTTTTGGGAAATATAACATGGGTGCTCCACTAATGAATCAATTTAGAAAACTTGAGAAAAGAGTGAAGCTGTTCTATACTAGTCTTTAACTTTTGACCTTGCACTGCATAGATTTGACTTTTAACCTTGCACTGCATAGATTTGACTTTTAACCTTGCACTGCATAGATTTGACTTTTAACCTTGCACTGCATAGATTTGACTTTTAACCTTGCACTGCATAGATTTGACTTTTAACCTTGCACTGCATAGATTTGACTTTTAACCTTGCACTGCATAGATTTGACTTTTAACCTTGCACTGCATAGATTTGACTTTTAACCTTGCACTGCATAGATTTGACTTTTAACCTTGCACTGCATAGATTTGACTTTTAACCTTGCACTGCATAGATTTGACTTTTAACCTTGCACTGCATAGATTTGACTTTTAACATTTCACTGCATGAATTTGACTTTTAACCTTGCACTGCATAGATTTGACTTTTAACCTTGCACTGCATAGATTTGACTTTTAACCTTGCACTGCATAGATTTGACTTTTAACCTTGCACTGCATAGATTTGACTTTTAACCTTGCACTGCATAGATTTGACTTTTAACCTTGCACTGCATAGATTTGACTTTTAACCTTGCACTGCATAGATTTGACTTTTAACCTTGCACTGCATAGATTTGACTTTTAACCTTTCACTGCATAGATTTGACTTTTAACCTTGCACAGCATAGATTTGACTTTTAACCTTGCACTGCATAGATTTGACTTTTAACCTTGCACTGCATAGATTTGACTTTTAACCTTGCACTGCATAGATTTGACTTTTAACCTTGCACTGCATAGATTTGACTTTTAACCTTGCACTGCATAGATTTGACTTTTAACCTTGCACTGCATAGATTTGACTTTTAACCTTGCACTGCATAGATTTGACTTTTAACCTTGCACTGCATAGATTTGACTTTTAACCTTTCACTGCATATATTTGACTTTTAACCTTGCACTGCATAGATTTGACTTTTAACCTTGCACTGCATAGATTTGACTTTTAACCTTGCACTGCATAGATTTGACTTTTAACCTTGCACTGCATAGATTTTACTTTTAACCTTGCACAGCATAGATTTGACTTTTAACCTTGCACTGCATAGATTTGACTTTTAACCTTGCACTGCATAGATTTGACTTTTAACCTTGCACTGCATAGATTTGACTTTTAACCTTGCACTGCATAGATTTGACTTTTAACCTTGCACTGCATAGATTTGACTTTTAACCTTGCACTGCATAGATTTGACTTTTAACCTTGCACTGCATAGATTTGACTTTTAACCTTGCACTGTAGATTTGACTTTTAACCTTTCACTGCATAGATTTGACTTTTAACCTTGCACTGCATAGATTTGACTTTTAACCTTGCACTGCATAGATTTGACTTTTATCGCATGGGCAGGCATGTAGATCCTTATGAACTGGCACATTCAGATCTCTGATCAAGATCTATGCTGATTGCTTTTAGATTCATTTGGTTATTTTTGACAGAAGCGACAGTTTAGATCCAGAAAGGACAGCATAATGGATCTTCACAGGTTGCCCATGTGATAAAAGACATACCCATGGAATAAAGAGTTGATTTATTTGTCAGGTGATGTCAGTTGACAATGATGTTCCAATGTTGATCCGTAGAAGAGAAGCAAAGGATTATGGTACAAAGAAAATGATTGAAGGGAAGTACAGTAAGGGAGATGTGTGCTTGGTTGTGGAGGATGTTGTTACCAGCGGGTCCAGTGTCTTCGAGACGGTCGAGGTAATTCCACCATGATTTACTCCTGGTATATCATTATATTTCCCAAGGGTTTAGAATGTACATAAAATTTGTAATGTTGTAAAATCAGAAACTACCGTAATTGTCTTAACCATTTCCTCCATAAATATGCATATTTACACATGTGTGACCAGTGTAGATCCAGATCAGCGGGCACATCTGTGCCTAATGAATAATAAAGCAAACAGTTTAGATCCTGATCAGATGGCGTGGATGTACCAGCTGATCTGGATCTAAACTGTTCGCCCTCGCAATAAAGGTTTGTCTATGGATGAAAGGGTTAAGATTTTTTTGTGTTTTAGCTTCTAACAGAGTACGGCTTGCAAGTTAAAGATGCTGTAGTGTTGCTGGAACGTGAACAAGGTGGGACGGAACGACTCCGACAAGACGGTATCCGACTACACAGGTGTGTTGTTGGCTTATACTACCACCTGTGTTAGGTTGATATATATAATTTTAACCCTTTCTTCGATAGACACACTTATGTGATTGAGGCAGGACCTTTAAGGAAAATCAATGGAGAACAGGGTTAACCCTTTCTTCCATATATACACATTTTTACACATGTGCAAACAGTGTAGATCCAGATCAGCCTGCACATCTGTGCCATCTGATCAGGATCTGCACTGTTTGCTTTATCATTCGTTGGGTTATTTTTGACCGAAATGCGACCAGTGCCGATCCTGATCTGACGGCACATATGTGCCAGCTGATCTGGATCTACACTGGTCACACATCCTTAAAAATGTGTATTTATGGAGGACAGGGTTAACCCTGTTCTCCATGGATATGCCTTTAATCCCATATGAAAACATCGTAAATCACATATGGAAACATTGTAAATCACATATGGAAACATCGTAAATCACATAAGGAAACATCTTAGATCTACATGTATGCTGTCTGATCAGAATGTCCATTCTTTGCCTTTAGTGTCATTGTAAGTTCCGTAATCACCCCAAGTCTTGCAACAGTATTTGGGAATCATCTAAGTGTATGCATGTGCATTATAAATTGGTGTTTTATATTGATTAATGGATAAATTATATATTGTTTAAAAATTATTCTCTTGTTTATTTTTTTAATTTGAATGGCTTGATTATATTTGGTCCAAAGAGTTGGATTGCTTGATTTTCAATTGATTTGTTTTTTTGTAAGGGGTATGTCATAAACTGACAAAGCACATCATAGTATGATGACTTGATGCAGGTGATATTATCTTACAGTGTATTAACAATGACAGAGCTTGTCACCATACTTAAGAAGCACGGCAAAATAGATGAAACCATGTATAACAGGGTGTTACAGTTCGTGGCCGAGAACAGGTTTGATACCACTAAATCACCAGACACTGTGGGAGACGGCATATCATCACCAGGCAGGAAGAAGGCAAAAGCAGTAAGGTGTTATTTGATTATATATTTCGCAGCATCAAGCAAAGAATAAATACAAAATATTATAAAAGTATGCAGTCTGTAGGTTTGTATTTTTCGAGTTGTGTATGTAAACAATATCACGCGATACTGAAGGTTGAGATGGTTTACATATATATGCAACGAGAAATAATATAAAGCTACAATCTTTATACTGTCATAATGTATCATTTAGTATGTCTTTACCCATTTTGCACAAAACAATTTAAATACACTTAATAACAAAATTTAGTCAACAACATGTTTTGCAAAACAGTAGAAAAAAAGTGAAGCGATAAGACATTGATGAGTGGCATCAATCTCACTAAAGTCACATCTAACAAAATGTTAGATCTGATGACGGCCCGTAGATACCGTACATAAGCTTTAGCGGTTTTCCCCGATTACTATTTTTAGAAATTATCATCACAGGAAGCATGATATACAGTGTTTGCAAAATGATCTGAAGATGTTATTGCATAAGAAATCATTGCAATACTACATAAACACAAAAAAAATCAGCAAAATATGTTTTATGCAGGCTCTCAACACTTTTTATGGTTTAATATAGAATGTTTACTTTCACTTTCGCGATTTTGTAGGCGACAATCTGATTGGTTCAAAAGGTTTGTGATAAAAGCACGTTTTAGCTACTCGTCGTCAGATCCTGATAGCGTAGCGGTTTTCAGGATATGATTTTAATCAGATTAGAGTGGCATAAAATTTTATGAATGTCGTAATAATATTGTAACAGTTGAAGAACATTGACAGAGTTTGGAGTGTGCCTGAAAATTACGACAACGTAGTGTGATGTAGTTATGATATAACATAGAAGATGTGAAACTGCAAATGCATAATCGGAAAACCACACGGTGTGATACAGATTTATTATTATGACTTGTTGTATCTTTGCAGAGAAACCCTATAATATGCTAAAATCATTCTTGGGTAAATAAAAAAATTAAAACGATTCATAATTAAAACACATGGTAATTTTTACATTATTTCAGATAATTTCAATCCTGATTTTATCCCACATTTGTCCCTTTCAGATTTATTGGTAATCAGGTTAAAGATCAAAGCAATAAATGAGAATGATTTCTTTGTAAAGCTTAACCCTTTAACTGCTAGGACATGACTTCCATCACATGGAGAACAGTGTACATCCAGATCAGCAACGACTTTTGTGCTGTCTGATCAGGATCTAAACTGTTTGTTTTTAGATCATTTACGGTATGTTATTTCTAATCAAGAAGAACACAGTGAAGATCGAGATCTATCATCAGGCAGCATGAATTCGCTGGCTAATTTGGATCTAGAGTGGTTGCCTATGTGATAAAAGCCAATTTCATTAAGTAAAGGATTAAATAGCAATATGATCATGTCCCAAGGTTATAAAACTGAGAATGGAAACCAGTCTCAAATTCTAAGCATCTGATTGGCTGAAATGACGACAGGTAACCATTTCAGCCAATCAGATGCTCCAGAATTGAGACTGGTTTCTAATCTCAGTTTTATAACCTTCAGCCCATATCTCTGTTTTCATATGGCAGGAAATGACATTCAAAGAGCGTGCCAACTTGTGTAGCAATCCTGTCACCAGGAAACTGTTGGAACTCGTAGAACAAAAACAGACAAACCTAATCATCTCCGTGGACCTGACCAAGTCCCACGATATATTACAGGTAATTATTGTATCACCTGTAGCAGGTGCTTACATAGGGATCCTTTTGTCCTGCGATGTCTGGTAGTCCCCCAACTTTAACATGAAACTTAATGTTGCCTATAAATTGAATATACTTGTCCTGTTCCCTTCATTCTTGAAATATACAAGCCTCCTAGTGAAACCTTTAAAACCTTTAAAAATCTTTTATTTCATTGCAAATCTTTAAAACCTTTAAATCATCTGGAAAAACCTTTAAAATGGCCAAATAGCCTGTAATTTTCACTCAAAACCTATATTTTTGTTCAGACTGCTTGCTGTGCCAATTTTAGCAAGTAATAGTTGCACTACTGTATTTCTTGCCGCCTGTTTAAGTGTTGTTATTAAGATACTGCTTTTGTATCAGTCATAATGTATAATTCAGACAGTATGAAAACAATATCAATTATGCCTATTTCTTATATATTTTTTAGAGTGTGGGTTGCCTTGTATAAATAATTTTTTCATAAACAAACACATATATAACGTTTTTTCAACAAGAAATTCAACATAAATTTCCTTTATGTACTCTTTATTTTTTAATAGTTTACCCTAAAAGGCCTTTATTTCCACAGATTGAAGCCTTTATAAAAACCTTTATTTTTGTTCAGATCTGCTAGGAGGCCTGAATATATCATCTGCACGAGTAAAGACATCTCAGACAAAGAGATTGATTACTCCTGTTTCTTTTTGAGTTTGGCCTGCAACCTGTGTTCTGTGGAACACCACTTTCTAGTTAGTTTAACCCTTTCCTGTATAGATACACCTTTATTGCTATGGCGAACAGTTTAGATCCAGATCAGCCTGCACATCAGTGCCGTCTGATCAGGATCTAAACTGTTTGCTTTTTGATTCATTAGGTAATTTCTGACCAAAATGCGACCAGTGCAGATCCTGATCAGACGGCACAGATGTGCCGGCTGATCTGGATCTACACTGGTCGCACATGCGTAAAAATGCGTATCTATACAGGAAAGGGTTAAAGGTCAGTAAGGTCTGCCATGGCCAAATAACCGGAGATTCGGGTGCAGTGTAAACCATGAACACCATGATTACTATTTAATAGGAAATAAAATATGTTTGTGTTCTTTCTAAAATTAGCAAAAACTTAATGTTTCAGAAGACATGTTCTCCATAACGATTCTCTGTAGCAGTATATGTCATTACCCTTTCCTCCATATATACGCATTTATAGGCATGTCGACCAGTGTAGATCCAGATCAGCTGGCACATCTGTGCCGTCTGATCAGGATCTGCACTGGTCGCATTTTGGTCAGAAATGAATCTAAAAGCGAACAGTTTAGATCATCATCAGAAGGCACGGCTAATCTGGATCTAAACTGTTCGCCCACGTATGAAAGGTGTTTATATGGAGGAAAGATTTAAGGATGGCTGTGAAATCAATATTAATTTTGATGTACTATTAAATCCCATTAAAAAAAACACCTATTTTCCCATTGCGATGCTTCACAAAAATTATCTTGGAAAGAGGTGAACGAAAAGTTCTTGCATACCAGATCAGGTCATTTGGTGTTTTCACCCATGTAGGAAATTTCAATCCTACCACCCCCATGTAGAATGAGTCATGGGCCTCATATGATGGAAAGTAAAATTTACAGGAAAATACCCCAAAATGTGCAAAATAAATACGGTATGCAAGAAAAAGTATCATTCCCGTAAGTTGGGTAAAGATTGGGGATCTGGCCCTCATGAAATATGCACTTAGATGGTGACTTGGCAGAGCCTCGTTACTGCCCTTGTGCATATTTCACTCAGGCCTGATCACGGGATCTTTACCAAACATAAATGAATGATACTTAAACTCCTTCATTTACTTCAAACTAGTTATATATGTCTTTTGAATAGCTCCAAATGTGATGTAAAATTTCCATGCATTTATAAATTCAGCTGGTTGACGTTGTGGGGAGTAAAGTTTGTATGGTGAAGCTACATGTGGACATCATCAAGGATTTCTCACACGACTGTATTCAGAAACTAGTCCAGTTGGCTCAGAAGCACAATTTTCTTCTCTTTGAAGACAGGTAAGTGAAGAGAATCTATGACCAAATTGTTGTAAACTGAGTACGAAGCCTATTCTCAGATCTTAACCTTTTACTCTGTATATTAGATACACATTTTTTGCATGAGCTAACGGCATGGATTCAGATCACCAGACATATCTGTGCCATCTGATCAGGATCTACACTGTTTACTTTTAGATTTGTTAGTTTTTTTCTGACCAAGATGCGACCAGTGCAGATCAAGTCCTGACAGCATAGATGTACCGGCTTATAATTTTTTTATAATTATTATGTATCTACACCGGTCGCACATGCATGTAAAAATATGTATATATAGAGTTAAGGGTTAAGCCTGCGATTGGTCAATTTCTGAGACCATGCTTAGTTTCAACAAGTTTTGCGCTGCACGGCCATAAATCTAGGCTTCTTTGAGATACGGACAGAATTTACCTTTTATAAAAAAAATTGCACTTGGTAAAAAAAATGTCTCATTTTGACTTCAAAGAGGAAGGTGGTCACTGGTTAATGCCTGATATCCAGAGTTATAAAGGGTTGTTGTTTTCCCATCTTATACAAGTGTGCAAGATCTTACACACTGCCTTTTTAATGTGTGTTGAATTGCAGACGTCCAGCTAGTTGCCAGACCGAAGGACCTGTCTGGTAAAATTTGGGTCAGTTTGACTTGATTTCCAGTGTTATCAGACCAAATGTCAGACAAAAATTTGAACTCCTACTACGTGGTAATACCTTTTTTACATGTTTCGGAACGACATAATTTGTTTCGGTGAATGGATCTGTTGATTGAAAAAATACTTCGGGTATGACATCACTTTAATCCATAACTATGCATTTTTTCATGATTTTATTGCACACTTTTGGACACTTGATGGAAAGTTTGCACCTGCAAACTATCCTGATCAGATGGCATAGATGTGCTAGCTGATCTGGATCTACTTTGTTCCCCATGGATAACAGCCATATCCCTTGCAGTAAAGAGTTCAACATAGTGTCTTTAATGTTTGATTAGTTCCGGTTGAAAAATAATTTAATAACATTATTTAGATTGTCTCAAACCTTTTCAGAAAGTACGGAGACATTGGAAACACAGTTCAGAAACAGCACAGTGGTGGTCTGTACAAGGTAGCTGATTGGGCGGATATCGTCAATGCTCACTCTGTGCCAAGACCAGGTGTCATCCAGGGCTTGAAACAGGCAAGTCATCCAGTCATGTTTGATTCTCGGTCTCGAAAAAAACAAACCAACATTGTTGCTTACCTCGTGTCTTTGTTAGACAAATTACTGATAGAAAATGTGGATGAAAATGAATCGAAAGCAGAAATTCACTATCAGTAACATGGCATTTACTGTCATCATAATTATTAGTCTTCATTGCGATACAGAATACTGGGTGCATGTCAAAGGAAAATTTGATAGTATTTGATGTTTTGTTGTTACTATATTTTGAAAGAACTACAGTTATCTTTTTTTTCTGATTTATTTCTCATAAAAAATGGCCTTATCACCAGTGTAAATGAATGCAGTACTATATAAAATACACCAATCACCACTAAAATTTGTTTTATATGGGTTAAAATATATACAATACAATGTTCATCATGTACTTTTGTGATTTTGTAGGCAACAATCTGATTGGTTCGTAAGGTTGTTGGTAAAAGCACATTTAGTGACTTGTCGTCAGATCCTGATAGCTTATCGGATTTCGGGAGACGATTTTAATAAGATTAGTGATTTTATTGCACTGACGTCTGCTGCTTGAAGACATATTTTACATGATAATGAGGACATTGAAAGCTAGAGTAAAAAAATAGCAACCATAACATGGTAGCTCAAATGAATTAGAAAATTAATGTTGGCGAATGCTGAAATATTTTGTTTTTACTGTGAATATGTGTACACCAATGACATACATTTACATGTTGTTATAATCTTATATATTGAGGGGTTGTTAGAATGACAAAGTGTGATTATCCACTTTTAAGCATGAGATTTAGCTTTGTGTTATTACCCTGAAGCATGAGATTTAGATTTGTGTTATTGCCTTGAAGGTTGGACTGGAAAAGGGGAGGGCATGCCTGTTGGTAGCAGAGATGAGCAGTGCAGGGACCTTAGCCAGGGCAGACTACACCAAAGGTAATGCTGAAAAAAAATCTATCATCCAGTGTAGCATTTCAAAGTGCTGGTAACGACTTAAGTCAGATTTGCAGCCAGGGTAGACCAAGGTTAACCAAAATATATCATTAAAGGGAGACCACTGCATTTGAGTTATTGTTAAATGAAGTGTTAAAGGGAGACCAATGCATTGGAGTTATTGTTAAATGAAGTGTTAAAGGGAGACCACTGCATTGGAGTTATTGTTAAATGAAGTGTTAAAGGGACCCCAATGCATTGGAGTTATTGTTAAATGAAGTGTTAAAGGGAGACCAATGCATTAAAGTGATTTGTATAATATAGTATTGAAGAGTGATGACCGCATTGGAATTATTTCTATACTATAGCTTTAAAGGGAGAAAACTGCATTGGAGTGATTTGCATAATATAGCATTAAAGGGAGATCACTGCACTGGAATTTATATGTGTAATGTAGCATTACAGGATGACCGGTCTCGAGTGTCATTTTCATAACTTGGACTTACCGTATTCCATTGTGCATAACCTGCGCTGATGTTTAAAATGCAAACCCATAATTTTGGTAAAAAATCGGCAGAAAATCCAATTTCGGATGTACAACGCGCATCAAAATTCAGCGCAAATGTAAGAAAATTCGGCACTGATCTGAATTATTTGTGTTTAAATAAAATATCACAAAGTTAAGAAAATCTTTAATAAACAAATAAGATAGTACTGACATAATAAAAATCATTTTCGTGGCTTGGACTTAACGGTACAATGTTTTCTGCATATTGTCTGATACGGAGTCTTGTGTTTTGCCCACCGAGCTACTGTTTACAATATTTAGATAATATTTGTTTGTTTCAATGAGTGAATACCTAAATAGATAGACTCAGGAATGTCAAAGTCACACATTAAAATCCCAGTTTTGTTATATACAAATGAAATAAAACCTGGTATTTTACTACAATAAACACAATTTTTTAATTGAATGATTTCCAATAAATCGCACCAGCTAACTACGAAGTTACTATTTCTGTAGTTTGTACTTGCATAATGTTGGATGCAGATTCAAATACGAGAACTCCAGAGCAGTGGTTCATTTGGAACAGTCTTGGGGTAGTTTAATGATAATTTTCAACTTTCTAGCTATATAATATATCGCCTTCATTTAAAATTGGTTTCTGTCTGAAATTGATTGAGTGCAAAAAAGGCCCTCTTTCTAACGATACCAACTTTCTGACTGTGCGATGAAAAAACAACAAAGATATTATAGTGTTTATAGAACTGACAAGATGTTTGTCCATTTAATTTAGCCTATTTATGATTAAAAATCTTTAAAAAAAATTATTTCAGCAACTGTTGACTTCGCCAAGCAGAATGCAGACTTTGTGATTGGGTTTATCTGTCAGAACAAATTGTGTGAGGAACCTCAATACATACATATGTCACCAGGTATAGTACACACAGAAACTCAAGAATCAGTGCATACTTAAGAATGTAGTTCATGGTTATTTTATGTTGTCAGTAAGTGTGGCAACATTACTGTTACTAATAATGGTTCATGTTCTAGTATTGAGGTTGAATCTAAAGTCAGAACCTGTTTTCATGACCCACTGACCTACATTCTCAAGAATGTATGTCATGGTCATCTTCTGTTGTCAGTAAGTTTGGCAACATTATTAAAAATTTAAGTAATACATATAAAAGTTTTAAAGTCATTTTTATGCCCCCACAAAGAGAGAGGCATATAGAGTTGCTCTCATCCCTCCATCTGTAAGTCCCCAAATCTTGTGGCATCAACTCCTCCAAAACTATCAAGTTGATTTCTTTCAAACTTGCACAGATGATCAAGCAGGATGTGTAGATGATCGTAAAGAAAGGATTTTTTCCTGCGACCATTTTTACCAGAGTTATGGCCCTTTGTTATTTTAAATTTTGTTGCAGCAGTGCGGGCATCATAGTCCGAGGACACATTCTAGTTTTTCTTGAGAACCCAGTGACCTACTTTCTTAAGTTCATCATGACAAGATGGTGTGTCCCGTACCAATAGAGTAATTTCAAAATAACTTGGCAGAAATGTTCACCATGACAAGGTGGTGAGTTGTGTACCATGTCCATGCCTGAAGGTCCAAGGTTAAGGTCACTGTTACTAAAAATAGAATTTCCTTGTCCGGGCTCTAACTTTGATTTGAATGGAGGGTTTTCAAAATAACTTGGCACAAATGTTCACCATGACAAGTCAGTGTGTTGCGTACATTACCCATGCCTGTAAGTCCAAGGTCAAGGTCACAGTTTCTAAAACTTGAATTTACTTGTTCGGGCTATAACTTCTTTATGAATGAAGGGATTTCAAAATAACTTGGCACAAATGTTCACTATGACATTGCATTGCATTACCACCAACTTCTTCACAGACATTTCCGTAATGAGAAGACAACAGTGCCACAAATACAAATAATTTACTTGATCATCAAGTTTATGCATATTCTTATAATTACTCGAACATCACTGTCTTTGAAATGCTATTATTCCCATCATTGCACTTTGGTATCAGAAAACGATGCATAGCGGGGGCATCTGTGTCCTATGGACACATTTCTAGTTTTAGATATGTTTTATACCAAAAATTGCCTTTTTTTTATGTCCCCTCAGTCAAATTTATACCCTTTAACATTTCCAATAAAATTCTTTCTGCAATATTCTAAAATCTTGTTTTACCAATATTCTAATACATTATATATAAGTAGCTTCATGAATGGTATTAATTGTAATTATAATTACTACTATTATATAAGAAAAAAAGTAACATTCAGTGTTGTTAAACCTACTGTGGATTAGTTTTTACTCTGGTATGAACAAAACAGGTGCTGCATATTTTTAATTGTGTCTTTGCAGTTACACATAAAATAGTTTTATGCTATTATCATGATTCCAATATTCAATGTGATGATCAATCCAAATACTTTTGCAGATTAAACAAGTTGAATGTTTCCTTTTAAATATCTCACACACTGTTTAATTAACTACCCATAAACATTGTGTATATCTTTGCAGTAAAGGTCTCTACAGTAATGGTTACTGCAAATACACATTTTGATATTGCAAAGACAAATCAATGTTATTGTTTTTTCATTTTAAAAGATGTTATATATATATATATATATATATATATATATATATATATATATATATATATATATATATATATATATATATATATATATATATATATATATATGGATTATAGATTATAGCATCTACCAAAAGCAAATAACTAACCACTGTCTGCCTGTAGAAACCTCGAATAAAGTTTTCAAAGTGGATGGTATACCTATTTTCAAGTATTTTGGTATTTCCTCGATGTAACAATTTTCCATTTAGAATATTTCGATGACTAAACCTATTTTCCCAAAATAATCATAAGGAGGATAACTAGCTACTTCTCTGCATCTTCTTCAGCCTTACCAATTTGAGTAAGTGAGTGGTTTGAGGGCATTCCACTGATTGGAAGTGGTAACTTCTTCCACGTCTGTCTACATGTAATAATGATGTCTTGTTTGATGTTCATTTTATATTGTCATAAGTTTTAGCTGTATTGAAATGTAATGTGGATATTCTTTGGCATGTAACATTTCAGGATTTACTGCTTCCTCATCACAGAGCACAATACCAGGCACAGGTATACAACCATGTGGAACATCTTTGGTGACTGCCACAAGTACAGGTAAACAACAAGATAGAACATCTGAGCTGACTGTTTCCCTTCAAGGTCAATTATGTCACATTCAACCAAATATAGAAATGTAATTTCATTTGATAACTGTAGTTTAGAATAGGGTAGTGCTGCAGAATTTGGTTAACTAAAAGCTGTGCAGTACATTCAACATCTTAAGTTAAAGGTCAAGGTCACTTTATTGCAAATTTATAATCTATTGTTTTCAAACTATGATTAAAACTCGTTTAATGAAATTTTGTTGAGTAAAGTTGGCATGTATATAATAAAAGTGTACAGCTTTAATGGAGAGCTGGAATAAAAAAGAAGGTACTCACTGAAAATGAAAATCCAAAATGGCCATGTATTAAAGTTTGGGTAGCATTGTGGGATATCTATCAACTTCAGCGATAGTTGTACCCCTACCAAATGAATTTGGAGGCTACGAGGGATGTTCAATATATAATGAGACTGTGTTCATATCTTTTATTTGAAACATTTAACGGTTATATACAATAGATAACAAAAAAGTTCATTCATTTCTGAATACAATCAGACAATATTTTAAAAATCCACCTAACAGTTTTAAAGTTACAGCATTTATAAGAAGGTCATGTTAGCATCATCGCCCCCGGGCAACAAATATGTCGCGACGTTCGCGACGTCGTTCGCATAGTAAACGTCGCTATTATGTTTTATCACATTCACAGCTTTTCAAAGTATGCTTCCGAATGCAGAACACATCTTTGGTGGCATGCAGACCACTGATTAATGACTTATTAACGGATAAAAATTAATGCAGGAATGATAAATTTCAAAAACTAAATAAATTAATTCTTATTTTTCAACATGATTTTTATATAGATACAAAACGCCGATATACTTAAATTATTGAACATCTATAAGAATTATTCATTTATTTATTATAAATTTTATTAAATTTTCTACTGCTTAAATCTTTTGTCCCTCTGCGATTCGCAGTTCCTATGCTCACATCAGCAATTTCGGCTCCCGCACCGTTAAACGTCTGTCTGTATTGAGCGCTGTCTGAATTGACGTGATGCATGACGCTGTCACGCACTTCTTTCTGCCGGACCTGTGCTTGTCATTTAGTGCTGTATGTCCCTCAGAAAACTTTATGTGCCATCTAAATACTAACACACGACAGACGCTGTCTTTCACCTTAGCCTCTTGTAACACAGTAAACTGTTCCGTTGGTGATTTGCCTAAATTCCTACAAAATTAATGTTTGCCCGCACTTCAAGATATTCTTTTGCCATAATTTTAATGTGACAATGCGTTAGGGTAACTGTGAACAAATGTTGATTATATCAACGTTTTATGACCAAATGATGTCATTTTTTTCAGAAAAGGTCATTGATATAATGTACCAATTATTGGCGGATTTTTATGTAAGTGCAAAAATAAATTCTTACTTTACTTTATATAGTAATGTGTGTCTTTATGATGCAGCATGGACGGGGGCGATAACGCGTTACTATGGTTTTTGGAATGATCATAATTTCTATGTCGCATTATATTTTTCTACCAGTGCTGGTACTCTAATCAAGGATAAGTTATATTTAATAATGATACCAAATTTTGCTATATTTCATGTTAGAATAAAAATATATGAGGACAGTCTCATTATATATTGAACATCCCTCGTATATATAGGAAACACTTTGGCCCGTCACGTCGCAAAAATTGTCATTTCCCGTCCCCAAAAACATTTTATCAGTTCATTTGTACAGCTTAGTGTTTTGAGAGATGACCAACATCATAAAACCTGGAAAAAAAAACAGGTCAAGTTCGAATTTAGGCTGAGACCACTAAATTTTTTTTTGTAGAGTTATGTCCTGTTTTTCTCTTATTTTTAATGAAAAACCAGATTTCTGAATGATAACTCATGAAAGAGTGAATGGACTTTTATAATTGGTACCCAAATGTATCATTATTAATATAAAGTACAAGTCAAGTTAAATTTGGGCTCAGACCACTAATTTTTCACAGTTATGGCCCCTTTTCAGCCTCAAATTTTTCATATAGACATGGTTTCGGGATGATAACTTTTGAAAGAGGCAATGAATTTTAATTATTTTTAGTAAACACATGTTACATCATAAAATATAAGTCAAGTTCAAATTTTTGTTCAGAACACTAAATTTTCACATAGTTACTTTTTTACTTCAGTTTAAAAACAAAATCATGGTTTCCAGACAATAATTCACAAACCCAATTGAAATAATATTTTAAACAAAAATATAATATCATAAGTTATTGATCGAATTTGATTTTGGGTATAGACTACTAAATTTTCAAAGAGTTATGACCCCTTTTTTTAATTTTCAATTTTGTAAAGACTCATATACACTACTATAAGTTAATAGATTGTAATTATTTTTGTGACACATAATGTCCCATCATACAATATAGGTCACAATCTCACTTAGGTTACACACCAATTATAAAGTTCCTATACATCGCCTTTCTTTTAATGAGATTAACATATTTCTATGACAAGGAGGAATTGTGGAGGTATTGATCACATTCAGTGATAGTTCTAGTTCTAGATTTATTAGTGTCTTAATTAATATACTGGTACTAGTAACATGGCAGGCAGTAAAAAGTTTACAACATTGTGTGATAGGACCTTCTGAACCAATTACTTATAATGTATCAAACTCTTTGGACAAAACATTGTGTCAGTTTCTGAAAATCGTACATACCTTCAATCTGTGCTTAGACTGAAGTTCAAAGCAAATAATAAGAAATTCTTTGCATTTCTTTCTAATTTCAGAAGAAAAACCTAAGCTTCTTGAGATGTTAGACAGAATTAAAAGGAAACAGTCGAGTTTGGTAAGATCACATGAGTAACTATTTGTGGCTTGGAATAATGTTAACCAGTCAGACATTTTTGACTGCCAACATTTTAGTCTCCCACCAGTCTTTGACAAGGAGGGACTTCAGGTTTTCCCTTCATCCATCTGTCTGTTTGTCTGTCACAAAAATTTGTCTGAAATTGCCTATAAACATACACTCAACCAAAGTTCTAAATGGTCATCAATTGTATATGTTTACAATGTATGGTAATTTCGTTTCTTCCCTACGTGAAGAGAGGTTGTGGAAAGAAAAGTTTTGTCTTGAAATCAATTATCTAATGTCGTTTTAATCTTTATTGATTGTTTTCTTAAATGTATCCAATACCATTTACTTAGATCGCAGGGTCAAAATTAGAACAGTCTTTAATTGAAAGGGAGGTAATTTTAAAATTGGATACTTTGAAGGGGATTTATTTAAACAAATGTGCTGTTGATAAATAAGGTTTTATGTTTTTTCCTTCTAATTAGGGGTCCTATTAAAGTAAAACAAGAAATTAAGAGCAAATTTCTGTTTGCTTGACCTGTTTATGCAAGAAATGCATTTTTTGAAAAATTAAGGATAACTCTCGCCAAACTCTTCCAAAGTCAATTATTACAAGATTAAAGCTTAAGTCGAAGACTGTTGTTGGCATTTAATCATAAATAAAGAGTGAAATAAATGTCTTTTTAATAAAAAATACGGACAAAAAGTGACCAATTAGAACTTTGGGTGAGTGTATTTATATTTTCATTTAATTGATTTGACATTTGTTTTGAATAAACTTCTGGTCTTAATCAATAATTGTAAAAGATAGGGTCTTGTAATAATGATGATTTCTGCCATATAGAAGCAGCGCCTGTGGGAGGACATATGCCCCCTTAGGGTTGTGCGCTTGTCACATTCAGTTTTGTCTGTCAGTGCTTTATGTGCATGATTTTGCTTCATTTAGTTGTATGCATCTATGTATATGTTATATAATAGTGGTATTCTTGAATGCAATCATGTACAGTGAAATTAATCAGTTCATTATACCTCTTGAAACTCTATTACTTTGTAATTTTGTTTTAGTTTAAAAATACTTTCAGTATACAAAAACAAAGAAGCGAGGAAGGACCACATGCAAACTGAAGTTAGGGTGGCTTATGAAGGAGCACAAAATTTGTGCAGGTCAGAGAAAAGACAGGTGGGGGATTGCGTGAAATTGAAATGGAGAGTGAGGCAGGATACTCAGATGTTATGGAGAAAGCCATGGGGTTCTTCTTCCCAAATGGTACAGTTAATTACTTTAAATTGGGTTTTATGATATGCAGGTCTTATTCGGTCTTTTAAGAAAGAGTGCTGAAGACAGGCTTTTGGATTGCACTTTGTCTGACAGTTACTTTACACAACTTCATCACCTCAACTTATTATCATTTGGTATTTGTTTATAGGATGTATACCAGTAATTCAAGTCTCATACTCTTTAATGTTTAATTCAGGTTCTGTGAACAGTTACCACAATTATTAGCATTTCAACAAATAATAAACCATATATCATTGAAAATCACTGTTGTAACAATGTTAAAATTATAAAAAGAAAATGGGATGTTAGCTTATTTACATTGGCAGAATACATGATTGAATGTAACCACCCCGTTATACCACAGTCTGGCTGATCTGGGCCATGGATTACACCTTCTTCACACTTTGTCCTATATTTGCTATAAATATCTAATAAATATCATTAAACATGCCGAAATCCATTATTAAAACCAAACACTGTTACAAATGAAATAAGCTCTCATTTACAAACAAACACGCCCCCAATTCACAAAGTCTGAGGATTACATGTACTTAAATTTATTTTGACCATACTGAGGATACCACATTTTCTTTTTGCTGCCCTACCACCAGTTTATATGTATGTAACATAGAAATTCTAAAGATAAATTGAATTGTGGGTTTTTGTCAGGTCAAGAGTCAGGTATGCCAGGCCACATGTGAATGGCCCCAGGATCTCTGCTCTTCATGTTGTTGGGTTTTTTTAAGTTGAAGGGGGAAAAACATTAAAACTTCAAAAACAAGCTCTCGCTGATTTTACTTTCACATTTAGGATGACAGTTAAGATTTCTAGACTTTCAAAATTTTTGACCAAATAAAAAGACCTGTTGCTTCAATATAGATAAAATGATTGTTACATGTTCTTATTTGTAGGGAGAAGTTCTCGAGGGAGAGCAGATAATTTCTACAATACACTTGGGGACTTCAAGCAGAGTGTTTTAAAGCACTCATTTACAGTAGGTGGTTATATTGCCCAGAACTGTCTGTCCACCAGACCACGCATTTATTTTATATCACAGAAGAAAGAAGTAAGTTTGTTAACCAAGTTTTCAATGAAACTTAAATGTTGCCTTGAGTGCATCTGAATATGCAAAGTTTTTAAAAATTTGTTTACTGTTTTCTTACTTTCATTAGTTTTATATGTATGCACTTTATAAACAAACAGTTTACCGCGACTCATATTTTTGAAGCAAACATTACCAAGGTTTGCATAGAATGTAACTAGTGGGTAGCATTATGCAAGACATGAAAAATTGTTCCAATCCATTTAGTGTTTGCAGAGTTATGACGATTGGCTGTTTGTTCTATAATTATGCTTTATATAGAAACATTTTTCGTTTATGCTTAACTTCTCGATTTCTTAAGCATTCCTTACCAAAGTTGGCATACAACATTATTATGGAGTAGAGTTGTGGAATACACAAAATGGTTCAACTCCTATAATCCTTCACACAGTAAATACCCTTTACTCTTTGAGTTTTCAATAAGCTTTTTCTACCAGTGAAACAATTGTATATTTCTTAAGCCATTCTTACCAGAGTTGACAGATAACATCACTGCATACAACTATTGTGTAATTGGGTACAAGGCACAAAATGTATTGTGAATCAATGGGAATTGTACATACTGATGTAATCAGATAGCACACTGGGCTTTTTCAAATCAGATGTCTTGCGGGTGTATTGAGGCACCACTTAGGCGGCAGCTCCAGTTTACTTTACCTTATGTACTTTCTGCTTACTTTACATTTGCTTACTTTTATAGCTAGCAATGAGGAAATCATCATACATGTTTATGTTCTAGGAGGATGAATTTGAATTACCAGACCTCGACTTGTCTGACTTTCTTGTGAATCAGAATCCTTGCCGCACACCTGAGGTATGAATGTTTAGTTTACCTTAAAGAGATATGAAGAGATTTTCATGAGATATTGGTCAAAATTTTATTTTTTCTTTAAAAGTATTCTATTTAAACCAGTGCTTTAAAAACAAGTATCTTTGCTCAGTTGAAACAAGAAAGAAACAAAATGAAAATAATGAATTTTAGGTGAGTAATACTATAGATTAGGTCACTAAGTGCGGGTAAGATTATGTGATCCTTCAATGTTTGGCATTGTTCTCGTGAGTCATCATCGTCATGCATCAACATTTAACTTGTGTATATTCTAGAGGCAAAAGTTTTTGTCGATCTTCATGAAGCTGTCAGAATGTTCAACTGTACAAAGTCTTGGACAAGTTTAAATCTGGGTAATGTGGGGTCAAAAACAAGGTCATTGGTCAAATTAAAGGAAAATGATGTGTGCAGTTAAGAGGCAACATTTTTGGTCTAATCTTGGTGAAATAGGTCAAAATGTACTTATGGACCAGATCTAGGCCAAGTTTGAATCTGTGGCATTCAGTGTCAAAAACTAGGTCACTGTGTCATATTTGAAAACAGCGCACGTTGTAGATACCATATTTTTGGTTCAATCTTTATGAATCCTTGTCCAAATGTTTATTGGGCCTAATCTAACTTGAGTTTGAATCTTGGTCATGAGGGCTTTAAATTAGATCACAGAGTCTAAAAATAGGAAAACCAAGATTAAATTTAGGTCAAGTTCTAATCTGGGTCATGCAGGTTCTAAACTAGGTCACATGGTTAAATTTGATAGGAAATGTTTGTGTACACTCTAGAGGCATGTATTTGGTCCATTTCTTAAAGCTTTGTCAGAAAGTTGACCTTAACAAAATCCGGCTTACCTTATGTCAAAAACAATGTCACCACTGCATGATATTTATGCGATGGTACTCTGAACGTATGAGCAATTAAGGGCCATCTTCATCTTAGCTCTCTTGTTATTAAAAAAGGCACATCAAATCATTGAAATTAAGCATAAGTTCAATCTGACTAAAGTAATCCTTATTATAGCCTCACTGTACTGTGCTTACATAGGATCTGAATGGGACCCATATAGGGTCACCATCTGTGACCTTTGAATCCAATCAGCGCCAAGCTTTCTTTTTTTTAAGTCAATCGAGTTCTTTTTTTTTAACAGCTGGAAAAAACAAAATTGTGTATGTGACTTTAAACAATATTTTTAAAATAGAAAATGGACAGTCTCTGTAACGGACGATTTCATTGGCTGGCTTTAAATAGCATTATTGGAAAATTTGAAACATTCAGAAGATGAAACTGAGCTGGTGTCATATAAATCTTAGTGTTACATAAAGATCAGTACTAAATTTCAGATTGGTATAAATTGTGAGGAAGATCTCAGACTGTTATCACTATTTTTCAAATGAAAATAATTATTAAATTGGCATGTTACAAACCAAACATTTTTTAAAAACAAAAATATGTGTACAGCCATGCATTAAGATAGTATTCCGCTTTGATTTTTTAAACAGCTAAAGTCTAATTGTGAATCTGAAATATTGCTTTAGCATTCATCAGGGGACCAACAGCTGTATGAGCATTCATCAGGGGACCAACAGCTAGATTACCATTCATCTGGAGACCAACAGCTGGAAGAGCGTTCATCTGGGGGCCAACAGCTGTATGAGCATTCATCAGGGGACCAACAGCTGTATGAGCATTCATCAGGGGACCAACAGCTAGATTACCATTCATCTGGAGACCAACAGCTGGATGAGCATTCATCTGGGGGCCAACAGCTGGAAGAGCGTTCATCTGGGGGCCAACAGCTGGAAGAGCGTTCATCTGGGGGCCAACAGCTGGATGAGCATTCATCCGGGGGTCAACAGGAGGACAAGCATTCATCTGGGGACAAACAGGTGGACCAGCATTCACCTGGACACCAAAAGCTAGACAAGCATTCATCTGGGGATCTACAGGAGGACGAGCATTCATACGGGGACCATAGTTATGCTTCACCAGTTGTAAGTTTTTTAAATTCATTTGAAAAATTAATGCAAGCTGTCCTTCAGTTTGACAAGTGATCTTTTTTTTCTTAACAAAATAAAGAGTTTAAACGATTGTTTCTAAAATAGCTAATTACCCAGAGTGTCAAAAGTTCTCTTTAAAATCTTGCTAAGTTCTAAATTATTTAACATGAAGTGTTAAAAGTGTTGGCATGGTCTTGTGTAAGTGTTTTTTTTCTTTGCAGAGTATTACCTATCCTAGAATTCCAACATGCCAGATTTGCAGAGATAGATATTGCGATACCTTTTTAGACTGTGGACACATACTATGTTATGTTTGCAGCTGCGAGTTGGAAGAACGGGGGTCGGTATGCCCTGTTTGCAGAAGTCGGTTCAAAATGTCAAGCAAAATTTTTTACTGAGTAAAATATGTTTCATGGACTGATTTTTGGTGAGGGAGTAGTCAGGAAGTACCAATGAAAACCCTTGTGTTGTTTTTTTTTGTTGAAGCACATTGTTACTAGATAAGTCATAAATAAGAAATTGTAAATTTTGTTTTGTTTTGGAGTAGAAAGACAGAAAGAACATCAATAAGCCATTTGTTTGTGGGCACAAAGATTCCTTTGGTGGATCTCTTGTTTAAGTCGGAGCTCATGATATGTACGTCGGTGTGTGGGTTGGCAAAATTGCTATATCAAAATATGAACATGTGTGCCGTAATCAAGCTCATTATGATGTTATGATGTTTTTTTTATTATTTTGGAAATTAGTTATAACTCACTTGAGCAGTTGGTATTCCTTTTGATTTCCTTGTTAGTTGTCCCAAGGGTCAACAGTGTTTTGTATGAACCGCATGTGGAACTCAGGTGAGCTATTTAGGGCCATCTTGGTCTTCTTGTTTATTTGACTTGAGAGTTTGAAACCTGAGGTGCCTGCATATATACATATGTACTTGAATACTGTTGCATTGGGTTTTATAACTGACATCTTTTACCATTTCAATAAAGCACACTTTAAGCCAGGGTATTTTTAAGTGTGCGTACAAGTTGTGCAGATTTGCATTTTGATACAAAACTTCTTAAGAGGTCGCAGACATAGCAAATGGCAAAAATCTACTTTCAGTTTGAACCAGGAAGTAAGTTTTCATTGAATTTCTTGAAAAGCCTAACATTATTTTGAAGAATTGGCACTAAACATTGTAGACCAGCATATACTTGTTTCAAGTATGATTTGGTTTGGTATATTGTCCATGAATTTCAGAGTTCTCATGCAAATGTTTTTTTCTTTTGTTTTAGTATGTGTTTGATAATTAGAACATGAATGAGACTAAATTGAGCTTGCAAACATTAACTACATCCTTAGCTAAATCCATTTCTTTACTAAAATCTAGGTGGCAATAAGTATTTTCCCCAAAATTCATTTTTGAAATTTCAGCCTGTCTTTGCCATTTGCAATGTTTGTGACGCCTTAAAAGTGCTTGACATTACGTGTGTATATACATGTAGTTGGATATTTTCATATTAAACATAGAAAAAGTATTAAATGAACAAAGTCAGAAATGCCATGGTTGATATTAGGAATATTCCTGCTAAGGAAAGGAAACAAATGTGTTTTAATTATTTTTTTGCCCCGGTAGGGCAGCATATAGTATTCGAACTGTTCGGAAATTCGGGATTTTGATGAAACTTTACAGGAATGTTTGTTTAATTTTGTTACGTTTAATTTTTGGCATAGTTATGGGCCCTTAATAGTCATTTTTGTGTGAATTTTGTCTGGACTGCTATACTACTGATGGAATTCAAATGGAAATTTATAGGAAGGATCTTTACCAAAGGGAGTTTGGGCATATTTTTAGGGTTTTACTGTTTAGTGATTTTTAATGAAGTTATGAGTCTTGGATTTTTATGCATCAGGTTATGTTTTGCATAACACTATACAAATGATACATTGTATGTTTCAGCTTTGATATTATTATTTTATAACATAGTTTACTCAGTTCAAAAAGCTTGTCTTGGAAGAGTTTAAAATGACAAATAGTTCTGTAGAACAAACAGTTGAGTAGCCCCAGGAGCTTTGCTTGTCTTGACTCATATTTTCTTTAGCTTTATTTGGTGTCACAATTTGGTCCAGACAAAATGCTACTCTGAAAGGTTCAGTAGACCTGAACAATTTAAAGTTTATGAGCATTTTTATATCCTTATGTTTGTATGTTGTTTTTTTTTTATTATTTTACTATTTTCTTAACTATGATTACTATGATTTTACATTGATTGCTAAGTTCTGATATGATAATCAGTCTTTCCAATTTTTAATAAATGATTTCTTAAATAAACTCTGTCATTATTCATTTTATATGCCCTTGCTTGTCTTAAAAATGTCAAAGGGTGTTTGGCTGTGCTTTTCTGCTATTGCTGCTGCTACTGCTTACTGTTTCTGGTGCTGCTGGTGTTGGTGTTACTGCCTAGTGCTGAATGCCACTGCTGACTGTTTTTGCAACTGCTGACTGCTTCTGTTGACTGCTCCTGTTGACTGCTTCTATTGACTGCTCACAAACTGCTGACTGCTACTAATACTGCTATTGCTTATGTTACTGCTGACTGCTGCTGCTACTGCTATTACTGATAGCTGATACTACAACTCTGCTAGTTTTACTGCTGCTGTGACTGATGACTGCTTACTGCTGTGACTGCTACTGCTGACTGATACTGCTCTTGCTACTGCTGTCTGTTGTGACTGCTATGGCTGTTGTGACTACTGACTGATTGCTTCTACCGCCCATTTCACATATATGACTGCTAGTGACTGCTACTTTTCACTTCACATACATAAGTTATTGATACCACATACACTGTAACCTTTTTTTGTGTCGCTTGACATAAAGGGATCACTCCTCTGTCGTCTGTCTGTCGGTTACAAAACTTGTCCAGACTACTACTCAAAAACTACTAGTGCAATTGTATCCAAACTTTACAGGAATAATCAGTACCAAATCTAGTCATGCAAATTGTGGGTATTTTCCACTTCAATGATTTATTGGCAGAGTGATGACCCTTTAATAATTTTTGAATCGCCCTGCTACAGAGTAGGTGCGACATAGAGATCACTTCTGCATCATCTTTCCGTCCATCTGTCAGTCTGTGCTTTTTAAAAGGTTAGGGAGTCATCTAACTGTAAACAGAAAAATAGAGAACAGAAGACTTCATTCCTAAACAATAGAATAAATGGTCATGGTCCCTTATTAAACAAAGAAAAGAACAAAAGAAAAGGCCCCTTACCTAGTTTAGTTTTCATGTCTGTCTGTCTGTTCGTCCATCATAAAACTTGTCCAGACTACTCCTCAGAATCCACTAGTGGAAGGTTTTAAAGTTCATGCAGACTACTTTTATATTACTGGTGCAATTTGAATGAAATTTTACAGGACTGATAGGCTCTTGGGCATATTAAACAAGTTTTTTGGTCAAGTGATTTTGGCCGAGTTATGTCCCTTGAATAAACTAGACTGTTTCGTCAGGACACTGATGCCCCCACTGCTGCAACAACATTTGTTACAAAATTTTGTACCAGGTATTAACAACATGTGGTGATCATGATTAGTAAATGAGGAGTAAGTGCCATAAAATTTAATAACTAACATTAACTAAGGGCCATAACTCTGGTGAAAATTGTTGCAAGACAATGTCCTTTACAACAATCTTCACATCATGTCTAATCATCTAAGCAAGTTTGAAAGAAATCAGCTTAAAAGATAATGTGGAGTTGATGCCACAAAATCTTGTAAGTGAAATAAACAAAGGGCCATAACTGTGGTAAAAATGGCAGCAGGAAAAACTCTTTTCTTTATGATCATCTACCCAGCTTGATCATGTTTGCAAGTTATAAATAAATCTGTCCAAAAGTAAATGAGGAGTTGATGCCACAAGATATTATTAATGATAAAAAGGGCAATAACTGTGGTAAAAATGGTAGCAGGAAAAATCCTTTCTTCAGATTCAATTCATCTACACATCCTGCTGGGTCATCTGTGCACGTTTGCAAGAAATCCGCCTTATAGTTTAGGAGGAGTTGAAGCCACAAGATTTAATAACTGAAATTAACAAAGGGCCATCACTCTGGTAAAAATGGTCGCACGAAACAAATCCTTTCTTCACGATCATCTACACATCCTGCTTGATCATCTGTGCAAGTTTGAAAGAAATCCGCCTTATAGTTTAGGAGGAGTTGATGTCACAAGATTTGGGGACGTACGGACGGACGGACGAGTGCAACTCTATATGCCTCCCACTTTGTGGGGGCATAAAAAACGTTCTTTTTTCATTATATTTAAATCTCAAAAAACTTGTCAGGGATTTTCCTCAGAATCGCCTGTTCAAAAATGTTATCATCAGGGGACACATGCGATCATTGATCGCTCTTGTTAATTTTAAGATGTTTATAACGAATAAAGCTAGCATTTTGACCACAATGTCATATTAAACTGATGTGACAAAAGAAGATAAAACAAGTTTATTATTTTATTGACAAAAAATCATACGTATAGAAAGCCAACAGGTTGTCAGAAACTAGAACTTGTTCTACTTTCCTAAACCAGTAGATCTATAGAATTCAAATTTTGTAAAATCAACAAACGCACAAAGATATCCAGCGTAAATACTTCAGCATGCAAAGCTTGTAAGGAAGTATTATTAAGTTCGTTTGTGTATATTTCCGTTTTAAACTAGGCGTTCAATGTACATTGTTATTGCAGCAAAAAGTTCTGTGCCTTCTTCTCTGTTTCTAGGTGGGTAATGAAGATTTAAATCTCTGACAGCTGTTCTTGCAATTGTCAGGAACTCTTGTGATACACCGAGTTCAGAAGGGCGTTGGGAATACTCCTGTTCCACTCCACTTAATTCCCCGTTGTCAATCAGTGGCATTTTACAATCTCTTGCACCAAATATTTCTGGCTGAAAGAACAATACGTCAGGTTTTCCTGCAGGACATGAAATTCGATTATTTCGACGAACACGATGAGTTTTCCAAATAGTGCAAACTTCATTCAGATCTTTACTAATTACAGGAAGAAAACAGTATCTAATGCATTCGAAGTGTACAACATAAGATGTGTCAAGTAACCCGAAGTCACTCATATCTTTGAAATGGTTCATCCAGACATTTCCACACATTTCTCTGAGACTTCGCCAAAATCGCTCAATTCTGACGTTTCTGTTTGATGAAACATACACAAAGCTTAGTATACTGATCAGCGTCATTCCAGCGTAATGCCATTTGCACATCACGGATAATAGAATTTTCTGTACCGCGGTCAGCGTAAACCCGAACTGGAATGCCATTAATTTCCCTAATGTAGTCTAGATAAAAGCTAGATATGTACATTGGCTTTTTGTTAGAATCACAACATTTCAGCCACAACACCCTACGAGAAAATCCATCCACAGCTCCATGGATTGACAAACCATATGGCTTCAATTTGTCCCAGCCATCTAAATGTATTGCAAAATTGAGACCATTGTTTATATAAATCCTCCGCCTGAACCTTCCCGCCTGCCTCAATTCAACACCTTGAGGGTCAATGAGTCTTAAAATTTGACGAACCATCTCAAATGTAGCTGTAAGCCCATGATTTATCAGAAGTCTTTGACGCATTTGCCTGTAACCAGCATTTTCACCAGAACCTGAAAGCTCAAGCAATATTCCTTTAAACGATTTGTTCGAGACTGGCCTGAATTTGGCCACTAGTCAGGCGGTAACGTCTCAAGACTCGGGAAATTGATCGTTCGCTTGTAATGGTTCCATGTCGTATGGCCATAACTCCAAGAATTTCACGTATAGTATACCCTCTCTGACGATACAAAACAATAAGCTGTGATGATGACATACCCCGAAGATCAGCGTCCTGAATATCGTGTACGGGCATGATCTGAAATAACAAAACAATATTCGAGATTAAAAAGGCCAAAAGTTGTAACAATAATCTATAATATAGAGAATATTGGATTACTGTCTTATATAAAGGGTTTTATGTTACAGTAACATAGTTTTATGTTTATCCTACCATATGTTTAAAAATGTTTTAAAATCAAATTTAAATTCAAATTTGAAAATCTTTCATTTGATCAAAAGAGTTAAACATTAATATGCCAAAAATCTTTTGAAGTCTGCCATATTCCAGACATTATTGTTGATTGACGGATAGACAAAATTAACATAAATTTAAATTCAGTACGGACAACAGACATTCAATGTTTATCATCAATGGACACTTAATGCACCAGTAAGCATCACAACAATCCCCAGGGGTGTGAGGAAGAAAGTGGAGAGGGATCCGTATTTTACTTGCAAGCTTTTTTTTTTACTTAAATAGCGGGGGAGGTGGGGGTGGCAAACGACTGGTCATAAATTAATACAGAAAAATCGCACACCCATTTCTCACCCGGCTATTTCTTTGTTTGTGTCTGTAAATGAATATATAAAACACCTACATGTATTTCACTAAACACAAGTGCATTTTAATAAATAAAACAATAAAAGGACATTTGAGAACTTATTGAACCAAGTTACTACATGCGTGGTGCAGTGATAACGCGCTGGACTGCTGATCTGGACGTTCCCTACCACACTACGGTTTAAGTACTGGTTCTTAATAACAACAACACTAACATTCTTTTGTATGAAACTCAAACCGAAGTCCCATGTCTAGGTGCTACAAACTTGACATGTACAAGAACCAGAATCGCCTCTGGAACGGTATGTCAGTACTGTATCATGCACTCCCCCCCCCCCCCCCCCCCGCGCAAAAAATAAAAACAAACAATAAACAAACAAAACATTTTTCAGGGGGCCGTTAATCATATAGGAAAACAGTATCAACAATAAAACTCCGTACATAACACTTACTTCTAGCTAGTATGTCGGTAACAGCCTTACAAACACCTTTCGGAAAAAACACCGCACGCCGAATAAATAGCATCTATTTTTAGATAACTGGCATCTTTCGTGAAATTGTTACGCTTTCATGAAAAGTATGGAAGCATATTTGCGCCACAACTTAACCATATAAATTAACGTGAAAAGAATGGTTTTCGCAAAAAAAAAATTTTTTTCGCGAAAACAGATAAATTACACACAAAAGAAATTTACACGAATTTATTCCTGATAATGCTCTAAATTGCCTCAACATAAAGATATAGTATCCATGAAAATAATGGAGGATTTCACGAAAACAGATTTTTTTCTCGAAAACAGATAACTTTTTTTCGCGAAAACATCTATAATTTTCACGTTATATTATGTGGTTAAGTTGTGGCACAAATATGCTTCCATTATTTTTAGATAACCGGCATCTTTCGTGAAATTGTTACGCTTTCATTAAAAGTTATCTGATTTCGTGAAATCTTCCATTATTTTCATGCAAAAATATCTTTCGTGAAATTTTTAAAGTTTCGTGAAAAGTTATGTGTTTTCGTGAAATCCTCCATTATTTACATGAAAACTTTATCTTTATGTTGTGGCAGTTTAGAGCACTAACAGAAATAAATTCGTGTTAACATAACTTTTTTTAATCGTGAAAATATGGATCTTTTCGCGAAAAAAAATTTTTTTTTGCGAAATCCTCCATTATTTTCACGTTATTTTATGTGGTTAAGTTGTGGCACAAATATGTTTCCATAGAAAAGTTATCTGTTTTTCGTTTCACGACATATTATTTTCATACAGAAATATCTTTCGTGAAATTTTTAAGGTTTCGTGAAAAGTTATGTGTTTTCGCGAAATCCTCCATTATTTACATGAAAACTTTATGTTTATGTTGTGGCAGTTTAAAGCATTAACAGGAATAAATTCGTGTTAACATAACTTTTTTTTTCGTGAAAATATGGATGTTGTGGCACAAATATGCTTCCATAGAAATCAATAAGCAAAGTTTCAAAAAGTTTCCATAATTTGTATAAGAGTAGTGCTTGTTTCATGCTAATGAGTAAACATTAACTTCTTATAAAAATTGCGACGTTTGAAGAAGCCGCGGCGCACATTTCGATCGTCTAATATTGTGATAATAGCAAAATGACGCCAAAAGACACGCTTAAGAAATAAAAACCAGCTAAGAAGCATCCTCATATCTAGAGCATTTGTACACAAGTGTCACAGATCATTTTTGCATGGTGAAACAGAAATAATACACAGAATCAGTCACCCCCCCCCCCCCCCCCCCCCGTACTCGCCGGACCTCGCTCCGCTAGACGTTGTGCACTTTCGGGCTCATGGGTCACAAATTTGAGAACTGCGACGAGATCAAATGGCTTAGCCTTTAACATAAGTCTTCCAACAGAGTGTTACATTAATGTATATAATAGTCGGGTGAACAGATAACCGCGAGTGTATCGAACATGCTGAAGAGTACATCAGGAAAGAGTAACGGTATGCTGTGTGAGCATTGTAACGACGTTGCGACGTGCGCCACTGGTCGATAGGTCGTCATGTTAAAATATTTGCAATTTCTTTATGTTAATCTATTTTTCTTTGATATTTCACATACAAATTACCAAATGATGGGATAACTAACTGTGAAATTTTCATAAACATGGGTTCATTAGTTTTATTTCAATTCAGATATTCTACGATTAATTGGGACAACCCTGGTAGATTTGCATACTATTTAAGTCTGAAAAATACAGTGTTTTAAAAAATTAAATTTAAGCTGAAATACTTATTACTATTCAAATTAAAAACTAGTATTCATCTTTCAATAAATTTTGCTTTCAAAAAATAATTATATCACATATATTTCAAATATTCTATGTGCATCCAGTGTCGATCAAGATCAGCCACATATTTTCAGGATCTACACAGCACATTTAGATACATCAGATTATATCTGACAAAGAAGCAAACATTGTACATCCATTGCAGACTGCATGGTTGCACGGGCTGATCTGGATCTTCACTGGTCATATATGGGATATAAGCTATATCCATGTAGCGAAAGAGTTAAAAAAATCTAAAAAAGGAGAGACAGCACTTAAACAATTTTGAAGTTTAAAAATCATTACAAACCTTTATTGTTTTTTTAAGTCCCTACTGGTTATTCTGGCATGGTTTACTCTTGGTCTGGTCAGTATGTCTAAAAACTTGTTCCTTCAATGTATCGAAAAGTTAAAGTTAGGCAATCTAGGTTTACAAAACTTGATATTTGGTTTGAAAGCGAGGTTATGCAAGCCATTGTGTTACTTTTGTTGCACAAAAATGTGGTTGCTAAGGCATTAAAATTGTAAAATAAATCAATTTAAATAGATCTTAATAGAACTCAAAATTTATCAAAGCCTTCATTTACTCACTTGGCTTATAACTTGTAGAGGACTATTTTGTATTACTAGCAGTACTCGGTGACTTGTCGAGCTACCATGTACATAATAATAATAATAATAATAATAATAATAATAATAATAATAATAAAATCTTTATTTAAAGAAGAATTCCAAGTAAGTGTACATAAAACAAAATTTAATTTAAACTTATTTTCAATTGGGTCTTCTATAACAATTAACAATGAAAGAAATAACACATCCAGGCATACAAACACACACGCTCGCACACACAAACACAGACACACTCCAAACACAAATACAGAAAATATTTATAAAAAAAATTACAGCAGACAGACAATAGTAGGTGTTAAATATATCGAAACTTAGAATATAAACTGTGAAGACATATGAAACAAAATATTGTGTTGCGGTGTTCTTATACAGGCAATGTATAATCAAGTGAACATATTCAAAAACCAAGGTATTAAAAACGTTACGTATAGTGTAGAACAATTCAACCACAACGGATTATTAGTATCCCAGTTCATTTATATAGATTAAATACATGTAGTAATAATAAGAATGCTAACAAAGGTTGAGGCATGTGAGTATTCCATGAACCTGAGAAAAAAATGTAGCTTAAAAAAGATCATTTTGTAAAAGATAAGATTTAAGTTTCTTTTTTAATAGAACAATATTGTTTGAAGATCGAATATGCAAAGGAGTTGAGTTCCAAATGTTCATTCCCGTAAATCTAAAAGAATTTCGTAATACATTAGTTCGGGACGGATATGTTGTATGTCTTTCCTAGAAGATGATCTCAAGTTGTATGATTCGTTATTAGCTACAGGCAATATGTTTGTGATATAATCAGGTGCAAGTTTATTTAAGGCTTTATATACAATTAACCCTGAATGATATTTACATCTGCTAAAGAATGATAACCATTTTAACGTTGTGAATAACTCCTTTGTTTGCGTTTGTATAGGTTTGTGCAGAATTATTCGCGCAGTACGCTTTTGTAATTTTATAATTCTATCCAATGCTGATGTATTAGCATGGCTCCAAATGACGCATCCATAATCAAGTATAGGCACAATATACGCATTATAATATAATTGCCTCATTTCAGATGTAAGAAAATAGGATATTCTCTTTAATAATGAAATTTTAGACACTACTTTTGGGCACGTTTTATTTATATGTTCTTACCAACTTAGTGTATTGTCTACATAAATTCCAAGTAACTTTTGGCATTTAACATTTTTAATTTGAACATGGTTGATAAATAGTTTCAAATCAGTTTCACGATTAGCTTGTCATTTAGATGTTATAATCATACAAGTAGTCTTAGACGGATTAACTGCCATGTTGTTTTTGTGGCACCAAGTGTCAATCACATTAAGGTCATTCTGTAGTTTTTCTTCTATAACTTGAATATTTCGATCATTTACATGAAGAGTTGCATCATCTGCATACATGTCAATTGGTGAAGAAATATTTAAAGATATGTCATTAATGTACAGTATGAACAATAGTGGACCAAGTATTGAGCCTTGAGGTACTCCAGTTGTTATTGGTAGAAAATCAGATTTCCATTCACCATGTTTAACTAATTGCATTCTATTGGACAGATAAGAAGCAAAAAGGTTGATAGCGTTATTGTAAAAATGATAAAGTTTTAATTTATGTAAAAGAATATGATGATCAACAAGATCAAATGCCTTTTTAAGATCTATAAATACTGTTCCTACCAACTCATTACAGTCTATCGCATTAACCCAGGTGTCAACTATTCGAATTAAAGCTGTTTGACATGAATGATTTTTTCTGAATCCAGATTGATTTGGATGTAAAATGTTGGTAACGTGAAAATAGTTTTGTAATTGTGTGGCAATGTGCCTTTCAAAATTTTTAGATAGGGTCGGTAAGATTGAAATAGGTCTGTAGTTACTAGGATCATCCTTATCTGAACCTTTATGAATTGGAATAACCCTTGCAAACTTAAATATGTCAGGAAATGCCCTGGCTAATAAACAAGTTAATAATATTAGCTAAAATTGGAGATATCACATCTTTGCATATTTTATTTATTTTAGGGCTGATACCATCTAACCCTGTTGATTTATTTGCATTCAAGTGATGAATTATTTTACTTACTTCAAATGGCGTAATGAAATTTATATCAAACTCCAATGAGCCTAGCTTTTCATTAAGTTGGTTCTTCAGGTCAATAAAATTTTCTGCTTTAAAGTCAACTTTATTTATTTTATTTGAGATATTAACAAAATGCTGATTAAGAGCATTAACAATTTCATCTGGATTATTTAATGATTTTTCACCTACATGAAGAGTTGACGGCAAATTATGTATATTTGAGCTATTGTCAGAAATACATCTTAAATTTTTCAATAATAAATTGGGTTCTTTCTAATTTTCAACAGCCGAATTGTAAAAGTTTTTCTTACTTTTTCGAATAAGAGAGGTACATTTGTTTCTCCAAATTTTATATTGTAATTCATTATTGAAAGCTTTAAATTTATCACGAATTCGCCGTGCATGTTTAATATCATCTGTGTACCAGTCTGGTTGATGTAATCTTTTTACGCGTTTCTTTTTTATTGGTGCATGTTTTTTCAACAAAATATGTATATCATTATACAAAATATCTAAGACTACATTAGGGTTGCTTATTAATTCTAGAGCAGCAAAGTCACATTTATAAAGATCTGAAATGAAATCGGACTCAACAAAATTTGCGAAAGATCTGTATATAATTGTTTTATGACTGCTGTTCTGGTCTCGCGCATGAAGTCTTCTAGTAAAGGCAACCGGATAGTGATCACTTATGCTTATTTTAGGAACTAGAATTTCAATAATATTCTCATTTTCATTTGTATACAGATGATCGATTATAGTGGAGGTTCGGGACGTTATACGCGTTGGGCTTTGAATTAATTGAGAAAACCCTAAGTCTTGCATTACACTACTCCACTTTTCATTTTTAAACGTATTTGGTCGTAAAAACTCTTTATTGAAATCACCTAATACATGAGTTTCCAAGTTAAGTGCCTCAGCTTTAATAAGTTGTTGTTCATATTTATCGATCCACTCTTGTGTGCTATCTGGTGGGCGGTAAACAAAATTTAGTAAAAACTTATTATTATGAAAACTTTATTGTATCCAAATCGACTCAATGTCGTCTGTTTCAAAATCATATATTCTGCGATAGGAAATATGTTCTGCTATGTAAATAAGTAACCCTCCTCCTTTTTTGCATTTTCGATCTTTTCTCTCAAACACAAAATTTGCAATAGATACGTCCGAATTATTAATGTTTTCAGTTAAAAAGGTTTCACAAAGGCCTAAAATATCCGATGAAAATGGTTCGTACAATAATAATTTAACTTCGTCCAGTTTAGGAAGTAAATGTTGTATATTAAGACAGGCGATGTGCAAACCTTTAGCTTTAAAATTAAACGTGGATTCTTGATGGTCGTCATCACAACAGCTAACAGAAGAGTCTGAATTAATAGATATATCAGAATTGTCATGAGTAGAGTAATCACGTTGATAATTAATTCGACTTTTATCACTTGCTTGTTCACTAACATACGTGTAATGAGAACTATTATTAGGTAAACATGTATTAGAAATAGACTGAGATTCATGACAATCAACGGTAAATACTGGATTTATAGATATATCATAAATTGTATTAACCACATTATTACATCGATAATAAGTAAGGGTGACTCTTTCTGTGCTATCGGTATTAAATTGAAGATCATTTTTATATAATCAAGTACAAGAAGTAGTATTACATTCGCAGCAGACATCACTTAAAATATTAAAAAAGTTGCATTGAATGTAAGGATGTCTATCGCTGCAACTTTAATTCATAATATAACGACATTCCCTCGAAGCGTGGTTTGAATGGCCACAGTTCCGGCATGTCACATGTCTACCGTAATTATTCCGCAAGCCCGTCGCCCGACGTTGATGTCTACCACCCCGGAACTGGTCAAAGCTCTGATATGAATGACTCGCGCCGTGCGAATCAGTAATCTTTGTCTTAAGAATTTTGATTTCATTGTTTATAGTAAACAGTAATGTGCTTGTTCCAGTTTTGTTCAAAAGTATTCCGTCTCTGGTATAAAAATTGACAACTGTGTTTCCGTTGCCAAATACAAAGGAACGATGTACATCAATAATGGAAACAGATTTTTCCAGAATTACCTTATTCACTTGTGAGACATTAACATCTGAGCGTGGGCAGACGGTGCACAAATACATTGTGCGAACATGATTTTGTACAAGTTCTATTACTTTGTTTAAATCATTACAAAAATGGGAAGAGGTGTTACCTTTAGCAATGTCATTTCCCCCGATATATACTATAACACAGTCATATGTACTTAACGGCATATCATATAGTTGATCGTAGACAACTTCTGCAGTTGCTCCACGTAGAGTTTTAATGTCAATGAGAGACCACGCCTGTGTATTCCTTTTAATATGGAGTCACCAATGATCAGCGTTCTTCCAGTCGTTCTAGATGATGTTGTTTGCGGTCCAGCCGATATGTTGTTATGTAAGTTGGAATCAAGCATGGATGGTGGTAAATCACTAGATGTGCCGTTTCTTGGTAAAACAGGAACAGTTGCACTCTTAGCCATATTGTTGCATATGTTGGTATCCAGCAAGGACAGTGGTAAGTTGTTAGATGCGCTGTTTTTCGGTTCTTGGATAGTGTGGCGCTTCGGCGTTGAAGGGTTTACTTTACCATGCAAGGCGAATTTCACACTGTCGGCCAATGACTGTAACCGATTTTGTAACAGCTCAGTTGACTTTCCAAGTTTGTTGTCAATTTGAATTGTGGACTCGGATACGTCTTCAAGATGTTTTTGAGTACACTGGGAGAGTGTTGTGTTATGTGTTTTTACACTCTTGATTTCATCGCGTATAGCATTTAGTTGTGACGCGGTGCTTATAATGTGGTTATCGAGTATATTACGAAATTCTTTCACTTCGCTTTTGATTTTATTTAGGACACTGTTTATGCGTTCAAAATATGACTGGGAACTATACGAATTTATGTTGTTTTCTACTGCTTTCAATTCAGTATTCTCTGACTGGTAGATTGCATCTACAGCTACGGAATTTAACTCTGTTTCACAATTGTCGTCGCTAAGAGCCCCATCTGTCAAGGAGGTTAAAAGAGCACATCTACTCTCACCATTGTTAGTAAATTGGGAGTTTGTAGACTGTGATATTTCTGAATCGATCACATTAAGAATTAACGGAAAATGATCATCTGTGAAAGTGGAAGTGTGCTTTCCTTTAACTAGTGCAGAACATTTTGTATGGTACAAGTTTAGAGTATAGAGATGTGTCCTACCTTCGGTTATTTTGTACTTTGTTTCCACGAGTTTTTCTTGTTTATCAATACTGGCGTATGTTTGGCGGTGATTCTATCTCTTGGCGCTGTAGAAACTTGACGCCGCTATTGTCACTCTATCATAAATGTCAGCTCGTAGAGCTATTGTTATTCCTCCACCAGTCTGTGTAATATTAATGTCGCTTCTTTCTGCTGCTTTTACTTTTTTAAGAATCGTTTTTTCCACATTAAGATCAAAGTCTCTTAATTCCGAAGCCATTTCCTAGTCACATTAACACTATGGTTTCGGTCGAGTTTTTGCGCATATTTTAGATGCATGTACGTAATTTACATATCAAAATGTCACATTTTTTTCTCTTCTTTTAAGATTATTTTAGAAAAAACATTTTCTTTGAAATTTTCTCTTTTTTATTTAATGTACTGATCGCCTTTGCGAAATCAGAGCGTCTTAATGATTGAGACTATAATTCATACGGAGAAAGAAATGGCCAATGGTTTGAAGACCGAGAGAAAAATAGACAAATAAAAGGGTCCTTGCATGTTATTTGACGATAAGGTATTGATCAAATTTCATTTTATCTGTGCATTTCAACAAATAACCGAAATCGCATTTTTTCGTGTTCCACATTGTTTCCGACCTAATAAAAGCTGGTCGGTGGGGTTACATTTTCTGATGCCCTTGAAAAACGGATTAATATTTCGGCAATCGGTTTTCGGAATCGAGGAAAGTAACAACATGTGCATTTAAAGTACCAAGTGCTGGCCGAAAAGGATTATATTTAATGGGTGAAAATGTTTAACAAAGAGATAGCTAGTGACAGAGTCCTTTCTTACCTTGTCTATGATAATATACCAATAAAGGGTATACCCAGTATTTTTTATTTAAATCATATTTTTGGTTTATTATATGTATAAATGTGGTGCTTTAAATTGTTTTAAAGTGTCATTTAGTGAGATTCAAGCACATGGTTCTGGGAGGTGGGGTTGGGGTGGGGGGGGGGGGGGGGGGCGGGGGGCGTGTAGGGTCAGATACTGCCGCCTGTGCTCTAAATGGTAAATCAGTCTCCGTCGGTACTTCTTAAAGACCGGTTGTCGGTTTGTGTGTTCGATCACAAACATACGATACGCATGTTCTGTTTCAGTAGTCTAGATTCTGAAGCTAAACATTTTGTCGAGGTAGGGCCGACAAGATATAATTTTTATTTTACGATTTTATTAAAGTTAATTGTATGTCTCAATGAAATTAGGTGGCCTGCAAAAATTATTTTATTGCGAATCCTGAAAAAATAAGGGAGATAACTCTGATATAGAATCATAAGTTAACTTTAAAATATTTAGATAGAATGACGTGTTGCATTGATATCAGTCCAAATTTTAGTATCAACATTAGTTTTGATTTGATCTAGCAACCATTATTTATTTAAAATTATTATTGGCACATAATATTGGACTAAAATGTAATTTAAGACATTTTTGTTGGTAAAATATACCGAGCAAAAAGTTTTTAAATTCAATTGTTTTTTTTTCAGTGGTGCTATATTTCATTCTTTATTTAATTTGTGGTATTTGCATATATCTTGAGATTTGATAAAGCGGGAAGATTTTGTTATTTTTTCACAGAGGTAATGGTTATCTCCTCTTTCCTAAATCATGATAAGCTCGATACTTTTTAACATACAAGTCTCAAACAGATTATTTGAAGGTCAAATTTAGAAGTTTATGGCATGAACATAAGGAAAAACACAATCTTTAAAGTCGATTGATGCAAAGAAATAAGATACAGTTACTTAAATATCCATTTTTGCAAATTACCTCCCTTTTAATTAAATAAATAACAAATTTCAACGCTTGATTTTTCACAATCACGTATTGGTTTTTCTTTTTTCATGTTTTAAACCGATAAATACTGAACCGAAACCTCCAAGATAAACTTCTTGGTGATAAAATTATCTCCAGATATGTGCATTCACTGGCATCATTAATGCAATAGGAGTTTTCCATGTTATTTTTGTCAAGTTTTCATTTTGGCTCAGTATATACAAAGAAAACACAACTATTTACGATTTTCCCTATTTTATGAGTTAAGAAAAGTATCTGTTCATATCACTTGTAAATTTTTATACAGATATTTCACATAACTCTTCTAAACATTAATTTAGATGTTTGTGAAGACATTTTATATTGAAGAATATGCGTTATTGATGATAAAACCTCAAAATTGTGTATACAATTACCCCATCCACACCATTATAGCAAGTATTCTTTTAATAAAACCTTAAATGGATAATCAACCCATTTTATGTTAGTTTATTTTGTTATTTACAATGTATATAGAGTATGATCTGCTACAGTTAAAGAAACAAACCGGAAAGGAAATGCTTTGTATATTAAACACCAAATAAAAGGAGTTAATTCAAGAAAATATAATATTTTCTAATATGATAATTTGGTGACACATTTTGTCGAAGTTCAGATGTCTCCAATAGATCTGTTTTATTCTTACTTTACATGTTTTAATGTCTTCTACTTCTTGGAAGTAATCCCCCATACTCATAAAAAGGCACTTCTTAAATAACAGCATCAACACATTTGTATTCTAATATGATTTGAACATCCTAAAAAGTTATGCAAATCAGAGTGCCTGTTGTATTTTTTGTAAAGTCACATAATGACGTATAACAGCATAATGTTAAATTAGCCGGTTTATTAACTGAATACAGATGGTTACTAATTTCTTGAAAAAAGGTGAAATAATTAAACATAAGATTAATGTTACTGTTATTTTGAAACACATGTCTGATGAAGATTTTTCAGATGTTTTGTCTTATGTTAAGTTAACCTTTACTAAATTACAGGAAAATTGCGGGTATGTATCTTTAAATAATGAAATACAATGAGATCTGGCAAACTTAACTTCTTTTCCTGCAGGAAACAGTTTTCAACTTCATTACATATGGTTGCATTGACAAATGATAAGTTCCCATATTGAGGGTTGCACTAATCTTAGAATAAGTCTGGGTAATTTTGTTTCATATTGAAAGGTGCCACAACATTTAAGAAGCTAGGCATAACTTTATAAAAGTCTATACATTGTTCTCATCTCATCATGCCAAAACGGAAGTAAGATTACAATCTTGTTGGTTGTAAGTAAAACATAATGTTGTATTGCCTGTAAATGTTTTCATTTTTACATATTTTGAAATAGAATGGCACATTTTGAAATTTCTAGCTTAAACTAGTAAAGGAAAGTGTAAAATCCCAAATATCGAAAGTCTTTTAAGGATAGTAAGTAAAGTAGTTTTCCTGTATATGTCAAAATATACATGTATATATTGTTCGAGCTTAGAGAAATAGGACTGCTTATGTAAAATGCAGAAACAGTCACTTCTGGATGCTAGCGTTGCCACAATATAGAACAAGGGAGTCTTATAAACGCTAGCAGAGTCATTTAAATATGACACGGTCTTGCTTCCTACACAACAGAATAGTGTAAGCACCTTCTTGATGCCAGTGTTTTTGCCACGAGACGTATGGTAACACTATCCAGAGGTTTTAGAATGGTTACTACCCAGTTCTATGTTATAGCAACCGCTTTTTAAGATAGGTAAAAATATTCGAAAGTTGTTCTTAGTCTAGACTTATAGAAAAGAAAACAAAACTCTTTAATTACTTGGGAAATTATACTCTTTCTTAAATCTAACTAGAGATATGTCCATATGACAGAGATGCACCCCCCCCCCCCCCAACTCAGTTGTCATTGTGAAAAACGCCAATATTGTGCTCAAAGTACATATAATGGGGTTGGGTGAAAACTTTCAGGGAAAAACACAGATGAATTTGCAGTTCACAATATTAAATATGAGTGCAGTTTGATGGTCAACATGCCTGTAAAGTTTCATGACTGTCACTAATACTTTGGACTTACCTACAACACAAGATTACACACTGAATGCATTATATTAAAATGCATAAGGGGCCATAACTATGGTCTTAACAGGTGAGGCCCAAAAACAAAACCCCAGGTGCACAATGTAAAGTTTCATGACTGCGACTCTCATACTTTTGGAATTTCATACAACAAGATTACTTACTGAATGCATTATATTGAAATGCATAAGTAACATCACTCTGGTCTTAACAGGCATGGCCCAAAACAAAATCCCAGGTGCACAATTAAACATGATGGTCAACATACCTGTTAAGTTTCATGATTGTGGCTCTCATACGTTTTGAGTTATGTGCGACACAGGTTTCGTAAGTACGGAGGGACGGATGGACAAGGGCATCCTATAAGGCCCCTCCTCGTTCAGAGTGGATGCATAAAAAGGATGCAGGATCCAAGAATTAGAATAAGGTAACCCTACGAAGGAATCTGGACCCTTTGTTCTGATGAAAATGCTTTCCCTACTAGGATTCTCAACCCTATTATTAGAGATAACTATAGCAATTAGTTGGCTACTTGTATTGTTAAAGAATAATATCTTTCAGACCCAGGCCCATTACATGGGTAGTGCTAGTATTCAGAAGGGACTGCAATAATTTGACAGGAGTAATGGAATAAGTTTAAAATACTATTATCAACTACAAGCTGATAGTATAACCCATAGGGCCTATTATTTTCATATCGCTGTACCTAGGTTCTTGGTCCCTGGCAAATGTTATGTTTATGAATACTTTTCTGTTTGGTCTACTATGCTATTCTAGATGCAGTCCTACCCAAAGAAAGGAGTACATTTACTACCATGAATGGCTTCAGATTGCCTTTCAGTCAATTTCAAAGAATATTTATGACCAACTTGCTACTTCAACTTTTCTATTCAGGCTCAGAAGGGGGTTAAGCATTTTTTCTAGGACTGACACCTCCCTTTTACGAAGACTTAGGCCATATTTAAAGCAAAGGGACTGTTGAGACAATAACTGGTAACAGAAACACATACTCTCCATGAGGTTCCTCAACCAGATTCAAGCTTAGTATTATTAAAACCAGTTCCATGTGAATGAAAATGGATTCACTGTTTCAAGCAAAAACGAATGATCAAGATGAAGCTGTAATAATTTAACACAACAAACCATAGATATGAAGGTTTTTATGTTTTTCACTTATTTTAATACTCTTGAGACTTCTGTCCAAATGGAACCATCATATTTATTGGAAGTACTACCCGTAGATGGACCCAGACCTTACTCTTAGACTGTCGTTCAGAAGCTTGAAAATTTTGTCTAGGACCAGTGCGAGTATGTCTGACTATAGTTTAAGTGTAGCACTAGCCACAAGCATATTTATCAATAGCCATAACAAACATGTATTAAAAACTCCCTTGTGCTATTTCAAATGAGCTCTAAAGCAGAAGCAGTCAATGGAACACTTTAAAAATATTATTTAGGTAATTTCCAAAATAATCTTTCAACCAAATGTTAACTAAAAAAAATTAGTTTGATGTCGTCATATTATCACTGCTCATTTACTTGTATTTGTTTTTGATTTACATTTTTTAATTTCGTGTGCATTGATTGCATTTAGAAAGTAGAAAAAATAAATGAGTTTTAACACACATATTGTTTAACTCAACATGTACGAAAGATTTAATAGAATGATTAATACAACTAATAAAGAACAAGATTTCAAACTGCCACAAAACCGTCAGAGAGCAGAAATTGTTTATTTGTTTAAGTTTTGGAAATTAAAGACCCATAACTCCTCAGTGACTTGACTAATGTAATCTTGCTTGTAACCATACATTATTGTCTTATTATTTTGAACAGTCGGACGAATTTTAGTGATAGTTAATATAGGTATTGTTTGGTATAGATGTAACTTGTTAAATATTTCCACTTGAAGGGCATATCTCAACAGTGACGAGAGCAATCTGACTGGCTGTCAAACTTGTCTAAGATATTATGTACATACATATTCTCACTAAGTTTGATGAAGATTGTCATTTTAATTAAGAAAGCAACCACTGCTTATTTGATTTCAAAAATGGCAATGAAATATCAATGAATCCAACGCCATTGCTGTAATCTAGAATATCTTGTTTAGATATTCGCAGACATATTATGCCCACAGCGTTCTGACAAACTGGGGCCTTGGGCAGTCCTAATTTGGTTAAAACAGCCATTAGAGGACACTATCTATTAAAGCTATCTGCAAGTTACTGAACTGGATATGTTTACCTTAAACATTCTAAGCAAGTTTGTTGAAGATTGTCGAGTTAAAATGTGGAGTAGCTAACCCGTCAGATTGGTTCAGTCACTATAGAGTTATTGCCGTTTAATTACTAAATTGGTCCAAATTAGTAATTAAAGGGCAATAACTCCAGTCTGACTGAAATAATCTGACGGGTTATTAAATATATTGGAGTCGTAATCACTCAAACCAAGTTTTGCGAATACCAAATAAGTATTATTGCCACAAGAGAGTTGATAACATTTTGTGGACTTTTCCTGCCACCGATGAGTCTGTAATACGTCCTGTTTGTCAAACTGGCTTGTAATAAATGGCTTGCTCGTAAGTATGAAATTAAATGTATATAATATGACCTGGATGGTTATTGGTGTTTAACAAGCTTTTTCAGAGAATTTGTGCTATAATTCCTTTCTCTAAGTTAAAAAATCACTAGAAATATCACTTTCTAGCAAACGAAAATGGGACATAAGTGATTTACATTATCTTTCAATAAAGGGGAATAACTCTTGTTTTTCACACATAATATACATAAGTTGTTCACCTTGGACTTAAAATTGCATCTTGCAACTTATTTGACAAAGTTTCAATGAAGACAGAAAAAAATCTTTATTTTATATGTCATATCATTGAGTTAATCAGTTTTTTGTTGATTTTTTGTATGATTTGGCATGAGTTATCTCCCCTTATTTTCCGACGATTCACAATAAAATTTTCTTTGCAGGCCAGTCCAGATTGTTTGGCCATATAATAGGCTTTCATTTGGTACCAAAATAAAAAGTATATCTTGTCGGCCCTACCTCAACTCATTTTTGAGCCCTTTTGGACTTTCAGAATCTAGTCTACAGAGTACCTATGTGCTTCATAGCATTAGTTTCTTCAAACACAAATCTCGGAGAAGTTGTAAATATAAAATATAAATATATGCATTGTACTTTATTATAATTATTAATTTAAACAAAAAGTAAATGATGATACACTTATGACGCTTGAACAAATACATATGAGTCTCAAACCGCATCGAAAATAATAGCGACGTAAACTTTGGCGCTCCGTAACGTCATTTCCGCCGCGACGTCAAAAAAAAATGACTCCGGAGTAAGAGGGTTAAAGATGTTTGATATGCATATATTTTTATAAGACGTTTTGTAATTAATATAGATCTACATAATTTGTAAGTGTTACTTCTTGTTTTTGTCACGGTCTTATCTGCTTTAAGGGGCGTAGTCAGCCTATTATTTATGTGGATTCATAATTGTGCGGGAGATGAGAGGACGCTAACCAAAATCCGAAATTGTTTTATAAAAATATTTCTTTGTGGTGCATTATGTCCTTTTCTGAGGTGAATCATGTGGATTCAGGCGCGTACACGCGTATAAGCAGCTACGCGCCTGGCTTAGGCCTTTCTTGTTACCAAATCGCGATAAACTGTTTCATTAGTCCATAAATAAAAACTGGCGACCAGTATCAAATACCAAGCATCTGATGTTGAAATTGAGACAATTATCAAGCATCTGATTGGCTGAAATAGAGATTTGTCTCGATTTAAGTCAATCAGATGCTTGAGATTAGAGACCGGTCTCTAATCTCTGCTTTACGGTTGCATGTAAAGTGAACACATATCACCACATATCAATTACAGTCGTGTGGGGTAAGTCTGCGCATTGCCCAACTCTGCGCACCTGATTTCCATATATTTACAAAAAAAACTGATGTCATAATAACCTGCTGAAAACATTGATTTTTTTCAAGTAAGACAATTTAAAAAAAATCTGATGTGTACATCTTGCTATAAAATGGCTGTTATGTAAACAACAGCTCTAAAGTAACAAAATCTGCAAATAAATGTGCTAAATATACCACCTCATTCCCAAATTTCCTAATTATTTACAGTTGTGGCCAACATAAATGTTTGTTATTTATACTAACCTTTCACTCGATATTCTTTTCTAAAGTTTGCAGCGTTGGAGCATGATACATTTGAATTTAAACAGAAAATTGACAACATTCGCATGCGCAGAGTTGGGCAACAGTTTTGACGTCATGTAAACATGTGGGTGATTGCAGTATGACGTCATTTTTAAAGCCTTATAAGCAAATTTGGGCACATAAACGATAACAAACCAATTCTTGAATGGATACAGTTTCTTTCTGTTGGGTACTAGTGTTTGGCTACTGAACGTGTAATACACCACATTTAAGCATTTATGATAGGTGCGCAGACTTGCCCCACACCACTGTAGGTGATGGTTTACATTCCGGGAGAATAAAGTTATCTATCTGGTTTTTGCATGGTATGTGTTTTCTACTTCCTTGTATTAATACTAATCCATACAGTTAGTTGTCCGGTTCTGGTGGATGTTTCATATTTTGTACAGAAAATCTTACATACGGTCGATCTAGTAAAGATGTTTTATATATATAAGTAGGAAAATATCTCGTTTCTGAAATAGAATTTTTGTTTTTTACGTTTCATTAAAAAGATCTTCTGCAAATTGTTGACTTATCGATGTTGTCATTTAGCTAGTTCCGACGAGCATTTGCCAATTCCGGTGGAAAATAAGTCATAGGTAAAAAATCATAGCTAGGGGCGCAAAATGGGATTTTTTCATTGTTTTAGCTGCAACACCTTGTCACGTCATATTTTGAACTTTTTCTCGTGAATTAAAATACCAAGAGGTCAACATCTGCATTAAATATCACAATGAATAGCTTAGAATTAATGTACACCACTCGGTAACTAAAGGCTACCATAACTTCAAAATCAAGCCTCTAATTGATGTTTCCTTGGAAGTTGATCTTGAGTTTACCAATGTGCATGATGTAAATGCAGCTTTTGTGTGAATTCCAGCATTAAATGAACTACCTACAGATCTACACAATGTTACAATCGACTCGGCGCGCTTTCTGACGGTTGCCCTGTTCTGGAAGGATTTGCTAGTTCTAGTGGATTCCGAATATTACTCACGTATTTCTTGTTGGCGGCGAAAGGTATGTTGACAATTATTTTATACCGATTTATATTTGTAGTGATTTTTAGAAACATTGATAAACAATAAGTTAATGAAATAAAAATCAAAACATTCCAGGTATGGTAATTTTGCATGAGTGAGTCGTGTTGGAAAATTTTGGTAAATTTTCTGATCAAACCTATTGAAAAATAATTCAGATTGTTTCCTCTTTAATTTTTATAATGACAAACTTATTTGCAAAAAGCTCCTTCATTTGGGGCCTCGTGAAGAAAAATCACGAATAAATGTGAATGATCCACCGGAACTGGTCAAAGGGGGTCACCCTCCTTGCATAGCAAATTTTGTACAAATTAACAAATTTCAACCAGCCAATTAATACAATCTGTAATGATTGTACATTAAAAGTTGATTCAGCTTTTGCAACATAATTGACGTTTGGAATGTAGGTCACTCGAGTATTTATAAAACGCGGTTTTCCAACACAACTCGCTCATGCAAAATTACCATACCTGGCACGTTTTGAATTTCGATTTCATAAACTTAATGTTTATCAATGTTTCTGAAAATCACTACAAATATAAATCGATGTTTGACTAAAATAATTGTCAACATACATTTCGCCGCCAACAGGCGCCAACCCGAAATACGTGAGTAAAATTCGGAATCCCCCAGAACTAACAAATCCTCCGAAACCGAGCAAACAACTGTAGGTCTTAGCTTAAGTAATTTTTGGATACTTCTGCTGAGCTAAGTTGATGTTGATGAAATAGAGCCATTTTTAAAGGCATTACAGCTGCTTATATAAATTGATAAATGAATGACTTTGTACGTAACCCTATAACTCTTTTAATGCAAATTTATGGCATCGGCAAACAGTTTAGATCTGGATCAGCCCACACATCCTTGCCATCTGATCAGGATCTACACTGTTCCCTTTTATATTTATTAGGTTATTTCTGACCAAGAGGCAACCATTGTAGATTCAGATCAGACAGCACTGATTTTCCGGCTGATAAAGATCTACACTGGTTGCACATGCCTTTAAATGCTCAAATGAATATACAAATATATGGAGTAAAGGGTTAAAACTTCACCACTTATTTAAAATGAATGATAAACTTATAATATGACAAACTGCATTAAATGTGACATTATAAAAGAGCACTGTATGTCACTATGTGATGATAAGGGCAACAATTAGCCTCCTTAGTGCAAGAAGAGTTTAACTCGTTCTTATTTTAATGGTACTTAAACTGTTTATGCACTTAGGTGACAAAATTTATTATTGTGTAAAGAAGCAGCTTTTAAGATGCATTGCATTAAAGCTGTCAAGTAAAACAAACTAGAGAATGAGGATTTAAAATTATCAGCATCCAGAAATGTTTGTACCATATCAGGCTTATCTGCCTTTTCAGTATATCTGTGGCCCAGTTGGTACCCAGCACTGCTGCTTTCACTGCAACTCCACTTAAGCTTTCAGAGAAACCAAACATGGAAAATGATAAACAAGCAATATACAGGTAATTTTAAGGATTTTTAGTAAGAAACCTGCTTTTTGTCAGGACTTATCCTGATTTTACACTTTAGATCCTGAATATTCCCAAAACATGTACATTTACACTAGTCAAAAGTTCTAAGTGCACACTTGATAAATGTTAATTTTTCCAATAATTTGATTGAATCTTTCAAAATAGTGTAAATTACAATGAAGAAGAATCAATATTCTATTAAAGCACACCAAAAATTTTAAGTCTGCTTAACCAGATTAAAAAATAATAATATTTTAGCTCACTTGTTCTCAGAAAGAAATTCTCAAGTTAATTATCATTGCATCGGCTATCATTTGTGATCGTTTTCTCATCTCTGTATAATTTAAATTTCACGCAGATTTAAAGGAAATACTGTAGTTTGCCATGCCATTGCACTGAAATAGCTTTCTGTAGCTTTGTAATGCTCTGCTGGGCACAATGCGCCAACATACTCAACTTTATTTTATCCATAACGTTTTTACAGGATTTCAAGGAGAAAATTCCTTTGTTCACACAATGTTTTGTGCCAAAAGTTTTTGAATTGTCTAGCAGTTTGGGATGATACAATTTTCTATGATAGATGTGTAACAGCCTTTCCAAACGAAAAAAAATGTATTCATTTCGGTAAAATTGACCAGTTTTCGGATACGCCTTTTGACCGAATAAGCGTCATTTTCGAATAATTAGATATTGAAGTTTATTGAATTTCTATAAATTTTAGTTTTAAATTTTTATTTATTGGACACTTATCCAACAAATTTTACACTAATTTTTTCGAGTTCACGTTGTTTTACGTAAATATTTAATGACGTAATTGAGTAACATCAGCGTTCAACGTAAGCAACGTAATCAATCTAGAAAAAAAATTTCGTTTGATTTTCTTCTTAAATTAATAAAATATGCAAAATAAGGTATTTCTTTTGCATTTACGAAAACCGTCAAGATTTCTTTACAACAAATTTGAAGTTGTGCCTGTGAAAAGAATTTTGACGGCAATGTCGTTGTCTGCTGACGTCAACCGTTCCATGGTTACAATTTGTTGGTGTGTTTTTCGTGTTTGTCTTGAGTCGGTGAACATGTGAAAAACAAAAACGATTGTAAAAAAACAAATTTCGCTTGCCGCACGGGGATAATGCATAAAAAGCGTATGCCGACGTGGATGACGTAAAACGTAAATCATATGCACGGTTTTCAAAAAATTATTGTTGTTTGATCATTATTAACTTTAAGTCAAACTTTCATTCAATTTGAATAAGTTTACTTTAAGATATTCAAAATTGAAAAGTGTGCACTTAGAACTTTTGACCAGTGTATGTTTCTAGTGAAAAAATCTAAGTTTAGAATCAGAATACAAAATTATCATAATTTGGTAATATAAGGCCTGTAATATTATAAATAAGTCATTTGAAAGAAAGGAGAAAAGGTTTTTATCATTTTAACTTGCCAAGTAGAACATTTGTCACATTTTTAAAGAAAATACTCAAAAAGTTTTTAAATATTTAAGCACAGATTAGGTTTTTTATTAAGCCCATATTTAAGCATTGTGGCGATTTGGGTCTCAGAAAGAGTAGCCCCGACCAGGATTTGAACCTAGGACCTCCGGCAAACCCTGCAGACACTCTACCAATTGAGCTACTGAGGCATGTATGAAATCTACTACATTTTCTCCAAACTTATAAGAGACATTTCCAACTTAGTTGAAAATGTCTGCAAGTTTCTGACTAAGTTCGGGTCAGATACTCTAGCTGCTAGCCACATGCTCTGCCCAAATGGTAATCGCCTTGTCCACGATGCCAATGTGGCAGATTTGGGTCTCGGAAAGTAGCCCCAACCAGGATTTCGAACCTCAGAGCTCTGGCTCACCGTGCCGATGCTCTACCAATTGAGCTACCGAGGCCGCTGGTACGAAATCTTATACAGCAGTATAGCAGTGATCGGCGATAACATCATCAACACGTGGTTTGCGCACCACGTGGTACACAAAAAGCCAAAGGTAGTACAAGCAACTTTTAACAGTAAAGGCAGATAGTAAACAAATATACGCTGTAAATGGTTAGAAGACTACACTTACAATACAAGAACATTCACTGTATTTATGAAATAAATGTATATACAGTAAATGCTGTAGTAGATCTTCTTGATTAACTAAATATCTGGTATACCAAAGAAATAATGTTACTTTTGGTCCCTTTCATAATCAAAGCTTTCTAAACATTTACTCCGTGGGATACGGCTTATATACTACGTGCAACCAGTGTAGATCAAGATCATTCTGCACATCAGTGCAGTCTGATCAGGATCTAGACAGTTTTCTACTTGCCATAAATAACCTGATGCCCATGATAACCTATCAAAAGCACTATTGTAGACCCTGATCTGATGTTCTGGTTTATGTGGATCTAAACTGGTTGCACAAGGGATGAAAGCCGTATCCAACGAGTGAAGCGTTAAATTGCGGCATAATTGCTATTTATAGAGCTCCGAGACAGTCTTTACGAACCCCAGTTCATGGATTTTAAGCATGGTGTCTAAAAAGGTTTATGGCAATAATATGAGTCTACAATGGTGATTATGTCAAGAACAATATCATGGGTTCAAGTGCATATTTTGTGTACAATAAGCCTGAATTCAGGCGATGAAGTATTTTATTTTCTTGAATTATCAACTCTTATTCTTGGGAAGTCTACATCCCTCTATAAATAGATAATACAGCATCTCTTTCAATGCAGTAGGATAGAAAATAGACCGCCTTAAAAACCTTTTGTCAATGCATGAAAAAATATTTTAAAAAAAACAACTACAAGCAAAATTATTATCAGACTAGTAGCAAGTGTAAAATAAACAGCAAGTGGTGGGATATTTTATAAATTGATGAAAAGAAAACTTTGAGAGCCGCAAAACGCGACATGTATCAAAATATTGCAGTCTCGGGTTGATTGAGCCTGTCCATGGGCAGTACTGGGAATACATATTACTGTCCTTGCTACTTAGCCCCGGGTACTTAAAATGTCTATATTAAATAATAAATAATAAACATCTGATTACGATTGTATCCATAAAATGTATAGCTTTGTCTTATAAATGATTTGATATTGTCATTTTCATAAATGCAGTTTACTTCTTGCATATGCGGTCGATGATCATATCTACTGTCAATATTAAATTGTCCATAAAACAATGCCGAATTGTTCTTTTTCTGAGTCGGATTTATTCTTGAACACTTTCTTTGCTTTCCGTCATTGAGTATACACTGTTGATGGTAGTACAGCATCGATTGTTTGTACTACCTTTCTCAACGGCTTATCAGTCGGTGCTATTTATAGAAACAAATCTTATCTGACGATCACTGCTATTGTTAAATTGTTAAACTATTAATGTATTTTGTATCAGTTATATCTTCTTGATTGTTTAAGATATTGAAATCATGAAATTTCTTGATACCTCTATTATATTATAATCACCAAGTAAAAAAGCATCATCAAATTTATTTACAAGTCACCCGATGTTCCCTCTGATGGCACGGATGTTTGAGAGATGTGAGCATGCTTCGGCAGCGTATGAGTTCCCGCCACCAGAGGGCATTGTTGCTGATATACAGGCGTTTGTCATGCATCAAGAAAAAGAGAAGAAAAGCTTGTTGAGTGGGCATGAAGATCTGGATAATCTAGTGAGTCTATCAGATATTTCACTGCTCCATGCTTGCTCACAAGATACATGTTATTATACAATTATTTACTTATTAGCTGGGAAATATGCTGTGATATTGACCTAAAAAATCGTTATTGAGCGAGGCGATAGCCGAGGTCAATAACGATTTTTGGGGTCAATATCAACAGCATATTTCCCAGCTAATAAGTAAATAACTGTTTTATTACATGAACTATAAATAGTTATATAATAGTTTATTACATGAACTATAAATAATATAAAAGATGGAAACTTTCGGATTCTATTTATAGACAGGTCAATATCAGCGAAAGCGGGTCAATATCTAGATTTATTGACTCGGTTATTTTTGGGGTGTGACCAATCGCGTTGCGTCTATTTATAGTTCATGTAATAATTTGAATTGTTTGAACAGAAGTTTCTCTGTAATCATTTAATAAGAATATTGAATTTAACCCATTCCTCACTACATATGGCTTTATATTGTGGGTGAACCGTGTAGATCCAGATCAGCGGGACATTCTGTCTAATCTCAGGATCTACACTGTTTGATTTATAAGGTTATTTCTGACCCAAAAATGAACATTGCAGATCATGATAAGATAGCACAGATGTGCTGGCTGATCTGTTTCTACACTGGGTACACATTCATTCAAATGATATATGGAGTAAAGAGATAAGGCTGGTACTTGCATATTGCTTCTTTTGTATTTCCTCTAATATAGTTGAAGAATTTAAAACCCAGTAGAAATATTTATAAACATAATATAAACATACACAATAAAAATCAGATAATTTCAGTCTGTGTGGTTTCTTGACTTACATGTAGGTGGCCAACTGACCCGAGTTGTCTATTTTTACTTAACCCTTTACTTCATAGATACACATGTTATGGCATGGATGAACAGAGTTGTCCAGATCATCTGGCACATCAGTCATATCCCATGGGGTAAACTGTTAACATACTTATTGATGCGATTTTCAGATGATAAAAGCAATACAAGTATTAAGAATTCACTTGTTGGAGTTGGAGAAAGTGAATGATTTATGCAAAGACTTCTGTCAGAGGTACACAAGTTGCCTGAAGGGCAAGTTGCAAAGTGAGAACCTGCTGAAGACTGAATCTGACTACGACCAGTCAATAATCGATGGGAGTACACCACTGTCACAGATAGGAGTATCCCCACAGACTGTCGTCTCTGCACCATCAGTGTCCTCTGCATCAGGTAAACAAGAAACGGTTACATTTATTTCATGTTGTTCACCATTATATCACTTCTTTTGAAAGTCATTTTGTTTCATTTATCAGGATTTGTTGAAGCAGTGCAAATGTGGCAGTTTTTGTTAAATTGTTTAATATTGGTTAGGTTTCTAATTAAGCTATATTTGTCAGGGAAACCAATATTTATAGAGTGGAAAATTACCTGTCCAGTCAGGTTCCATTTGGTACAAATACATGACCCATTCCTAATGCTCAGTAATGTGTCAAACCTGGAAAACATGCAATTTACTTGAAGGGAGATGTATTTATAAGTGAATATAACGCTCAGTTTTATGGGAATATGCTTTTTTTCTTCCAAAAATGCTTTAATGAAAGACAGTGTTGAAAGTAACATGGAATTATTTTATTCTAATATAATAGATAAATGCATCACATTCCTAGCTGCAGTATATTGATGATAACAATCCCATTTCCTTACTTTACCAGTCAGTCTTCAACCCAAGTTATTTGGTCCATGTTACGTCATAAATGTTTCCAATTTTATCAGGAGCCCTTTTCACAAAACACAAAATACAGGAGATTTTATACCACTGACTATATCATATGGGGCATGTCACGGGAAAAGGTACCTTCGGTCATTTTTAGTGATATTTTAGTTTTTAATACATTTAGAAAGAACTCACAACTATAAATCAATTTCTTATAACTTAAATGTAATTTTGTTACACATTTTGACAATGAAATGGTATTTTTACTGCGAAATGCATAATAAATAATGTCGTCTGCTCAAATTTATGACGTCATTTCAAAGATTGACGTAAACTGTCCGAAGGTACCTTTTCCCGTGACGCGCCCCATATCAGATATTGAAGCGTAGTGATAAGCTAAGTTCACAAGTTACCTTTTAATAATCAACTTGCTATTTATGTTTTCAGTTGTGAACACACTGAACAGTGCTGGTAGTGTTAACACACTGAACAGTGCTGGTAGTGGTGTGAACACACTGAACAGTGCTGGTAGTGGTGTGAACACACTGAACAGTGCTGGTAGTGGTGTGAACACACTGAACAGTGCTGGTAGTGGTGTGAACACACTGAACAGTGCTGGTAGTGGTTTTGACTCGGATGATGACGATCCAGGAGGGAAGAAGAAGAATAAACGAGGAGTACTGCCGAAGAGTGCCACACAGATCATGAAATCCTGGCTATTTCAACACATTGTTGTAAGTGATTACTTTCTTTGAATATGTAAGATCAGATGTTACAGATGTAGTCAGAATTCTAACACGACTGCTTGTTTTTCCCATTGAATTAGCAGTGATTTAATACACGACATATATCCATGCGTGGGCACAGTTATTCCGTAAATACCGGTTGGTATGAATTATCATGTGAACTAATGAATCTAAAACTGAACAGTACAGATCTTGAGATATATGCTTGTTATCTGAATCTACACCTTTGCCTATGTGATAACAGTCATTTCATGGAGTAATGGGTTGATTAGCAGTAGAAAGAGAATGGTAATCTCTTTTACTAATGACTTTACATGTTCAGAAGTACAGTATAAACTCAAAGTAAAACCAAAACCACAGAACAAATTAATGTTGTTTCTTGATCATTTCAGCATACTAGTATACTAGTAGTATAAACTTAAACCCAAACAAGGGCCCAAGATAATAAAACTAAGTTTTGAGATCAGTCTCAAATCTCAAGGACCAGTCGCCATTTCAGCCAATCAGATGCTTGAGATTTGAGACTGATCTCCGGATTTAGTTTTATGATCTTGGGCACAGAGCAAATGTTGTTTCTTGGTCGTTTCAGCACCCCTACCCCACTGAAGATGAGAAAAGTCAAATAGCAGCACAGACAAATCTCACTCTACTACAAGTGAATAACTGGTAAGATACACAGATATGTCTGTTTGTTGGAACATTGGATGGCTAGTGAGCACATAAACCAATCGTTAAATCTCTAGAAGGCAGCTAGAAAGTCCAAAGTTTGTTTTGTGTGAGACACTTGCAGGCCATTAGATACCAGCAAACATGTTAGAGAAAAAAGAAGATAATTTCTCCATTGATACCAAGTTGTAGCAGTTAAGATTCAGCAATCTGCAGTCATGCTGTCTGATCGGGATCTACACTATTCTGTGCCCAAGGTTATAAAGCTGAGCATGGAAACCAGTCTCAAATCTCAAGCATCTGATTGGCTGAAATGGCGACAGATCAGTGGGAACATCTGTGCCGTCTGATCTGCACTGTTCACTTTTTGATTCATTAGGTTATTTCTGACCAAAATGCGACCAGTGCAGATCCTGATCAGACAGCACAGATGTGCTGGCTGATCTAAATCTACTCTGGTCGCACATGCGTTAAAACACGTATTTATGGAGGAAAGGGTTAAATTAACATGCTTTAAGCTGTAATGGTAATTATTTCAAAATGTAAGTTAATGATAATTTTCTGAAAGCTTGCTCAGGTGGAATGGTTATAATGGCATATTTTATTTGACTTTATAGACACATAGCATTTGTCTGTTGCTGTCAATTACTTGTGTAGAACAAAGTGTTAGAAAATTGCTACTTACTGAAATGGGCAATCTCATGATACAAACAGTGTGAAAGCTCAAGTTAAAATTTGATATATTATTAAGCTTGAAGTTTTATGCCAAGTGCTAAGGGTTGCATAATTTAGATGTTTATTACCTAAACTTCTCCTGTTCAAAGTTTTAAACATGCTTTAATGTTCTCAACAACAGAAAATGTTAATGTGAAAAATTCTTCACTTTAACCTTACTTGCCGATGGGAATAAAAATATGACAGACTATAGAGCAAAACCTGTTGTTAAGAGAATGCTTTTAATGCCCTGATTTCCCACCTTGCTCACTTACCTTAGTATTGCTTGGAGAGCTTTAAAACCACAAATATACAAATAATGCTTATGACCAGAAACTGTCAATTGAAGATTAAAGGACATTTTTATTACATTTTCAGGTTTATAAATGCTCGACGTCGGATTTTACAGCCCATGTTAGATTCAGGAATTCCAGAAACATCCAAAGCAAAGAAGGCAAAAACCCAGAGTAAACCTCCTGTCAATCAACGATTCTTGCCATTCTCATCTTCTGGACATCCCACTTCTATAACTGCAGTGTCAACAAGCGAGTCATCCGAGTCAATCACATCATCACCTCCGTCCACATCAACTTTTGCCATTTATGGTAAAGCTTCCTTGGGTCAGACCATAGTAATTCCCCCTGGGGCCTGTAAGTTTACTATTTTTTCTTTGTCAAACCATAGTACATCCTGGGTTAAAGGTAATAAAGCTGAGCATGGAAACCAGTCTCAAATCTCAAGCATCTGATTGGCTGAAATGGCGACTGGTCGCCATTTCAGCCAATCAGATGCTTGAGATTTGAGACTGGTTTCTATGCTCAGTTTTATAACCTTGTGCATTGGGCACTGTATCCATGAGAATGATACAAGTCAGATAAGTTAATTCATATCACACTGTATGGCTTTCTGATTCAGTAGAACTACAGTTAACCGAGTTCCATGCAAAGGCAGAACTCCTGTTTGTATTCTGATAGTGATTTTCTGGTACCCTTTGGCTCATGCCAAACTCCAAAAGAGTATTTGAAATTTCTGTGGCTGTTCTATTTATACACTATTTATGTTAGCACTATTGTGTTACTACTAGTTTTACTAATATTTAGAAAAAACTATGTTGAATTTTGTTGTTTAGTGTATTTAAGTTTGTTTTGAGTGAGAAATTGAGCAAAATTGTTTACACATGCAACTCAAATGATATGAACCCACAGACTGGATTCTGTAAAAAAAATATTCCATTTATATTTCAGTTCTGATGGTCAACTATATCAACTGATGGTCAGATTGTGAGCTTACAGGGAGCCAACATGGCCGCCATGTTGAATCATGTAAAACAGACGTCGCCGTCACCTCCACTGGAAGATACACCAGGATCTAAACCAACAGTGCCTAGTGACACTAACAATAACAGTCATAATACAGATAGTGAATCAAACAATGAGAGTGAGGATTTAACATGGTCATAAATATTCCCAGCCATATTGGATCATAGAAGATTTTTAACAGAAACTGTTTAAACTCTTTGCATACCTGTGAAGTGTACTTAAGTTGGAGTCTCCCACTTTTGAGTACCACAATTTCTCTAAAATGTTTTTTTTTACGTTACATGAGATATCTTTTACTTCTTGTGGGCCAAATTGTCTTCATTGTCTAGATTGGTTAATGGAATCTCACACTTTTTCCGAGAATATCTCCCACTTTGGTAGAAAAGGTTCACAGGTATGCCTTTATCAGACTGGTAAGAGTGGTTTGATTTCCAGCATTTTTTCAAAACTTGTTTACAGTTTGAGTGTTGTTGATGTTGATTTTGTTTTATTTTTTTAAATAAATTTTATGCATGGTCTGCAGTCCAATATTTTATTTAGCAATTATCATGTGAGGTTTTGTTTCGTAGCAATTGTAACTTCTCAGCCAATGCAGTCCGGTGAAAATTAAACCTTTACACCGTAGATAGGGGTTGTTTTGCAAGGGTGAACAGTGTAGATCCAGATCACCTCGCACAACTGTGCCATTTGATAAGGATCCACACTGTTTACTTTTAGATTTATTAGGTTATTTTTTTACCAAAGAGACCAATTCATCTTTATTATAATTTGGCGGAAACACATCAAGTTTTTATCTGGACATTTCTGTTAATTAAACCCCATGGGATATGTTTGTTACACATGGGTGAAAAGTGCTGTCAGATCAAGATCAGCTGGCACTTTTAGATTAATTTTATTTCTGACCAAGAAGTGAACTGTGTAGATCCAAATCAAATGGCACAGATGTGCCAGCTGTTACTGGATTTCCACAGTTTGCACATGCAATAAAACCCATATATATATATGGAGTAACGGGTTAACATAGCTTTTATGCAGGTTCTCATACACTTTGCTGATTACATGAGAAGTTGGGATTGGTTTCATAGGTTGTTACATACAAATAATCATATGGTGGAGATTTTATACTTTGAATCATACTGTGAAGCTATAACATATATTTATATGGTTTGTTTATTGAAAATATTTATACCCCCACAAACGAAGTTTGAGGGAGGTATATAGGAGTGAGCTTGTCGGTCGGTCTGTATGTCAGTCGGTCGGTCGGATTATTCGTTTTCGGATGATAACTCATGAAAGGCTTGACAGAATTAAATAATTTTTGGTACATGGGTATATCGTCATAAGATACAGGTCAAGTTCGATTTTGGGGCTGTTGGGTCAGTGTCAAGGTCACTGTTACTAAAAATAGAAAAATGCTTTCCGGACGATAACCCCTGAAAGGTATCAACTATTTTAAAAAATTTTGGTACACAGGTGTAACATCACAAGATACAGGTCAAGTTCAAATTTGGGGCTGGTGGGGTCAATGTCAAGGTCAGTATTACTAAAATTAGAAAAATGGTTTCCGGATGATAACTCATGAAACACTTCACAGATTAAATCCTTTTTTGGTAAATAGATGTAACATCAGAAGATACAGTTCAAGTTCGACTTTGGGGCCTGTGAGGTCAATGTCAAGGTCACTGTTACTTAAAATAGAAAAATTGTTTCTGGACGATAACTCATGAAATACTTCATAGATTTAATTATTTTTTGGGACACAGATGTAACATAACAAGATACAGGTTAGGTTTGACTTTGGGGCCTGTGGGATCAAGGTCAAGGTCACTGTTATATAAACTTCAAAACTTCATTTCCACTCAGCTTGGAATGAGATTCTTAAATGAAATTTGGTGTATTGGTGGTTTTTGTGAAGATGACTTTTGGGATTCAAAGTAAGGCCTGTGGGGTCAAGGTCACTGTTACTAAAAATAAAAAAAACAACTATATATGCTCAATAACTTTGGTTCGAAATGAGATATTGTGATGAAAATTGCTATATAGGTAGTGTCTGTGAAGAAACTTGGTATTGAAATTGGGCCTGATGGGGTCAAGGTCACTGTTCACTGTTACTAAAAATAGAAAAAATGGTTTCTGTATGATTTCTCATGAAAAGCTTCACATATATAAACAATTTTTTGGCACACAGTTGTTTGATAAAAGTTAAGTAAAGGTCACTGTTACTAACATATTCAAACCATTTATGCTCAATAAATTTAGAAGGAATGAGATATTGTGATGAAACTTGCTGTTTATGTGGCTACTGTGGAGATGACACTTTGGATTGAAGGTTGGGCACATTATGCCATTGATTTGAAGCATTCCCAGTTCAAGTATCAAGCACACATGTGGGGGTATTTAATTATTTTCAGTGATAATATATAGTTATTTGGTTTCTTGACAGGGTGTGTGAGGATATATTGCCGGTCATGATGTCATATTACCCAAGCCGCAGGCGAGGGATAATATGACATCCAGACCGGCAATATATCCTCACATACCCTTTCAAGAAACCAAATAGCTGTTTTATTATACTGCAAAGTATTTTTCAGGCAAAACATTACTAGAAAACATTGATTTTTTCATTTATTTCGCTAATTTTATCTCGAATAACATATTTCCCCGTTGAGAACCTCAAAAATCACCTGTATGACGTCACTAAATTACCTACGTGACATCACTACGATATAGCTTCAATGTGTTTGGCGGTTCGATATTTATTTTTAAAAATTAAGATTTAATTAAATGTTTTCAACTTTAAAACATTACACAATTATTCTTAGTCACGATTTAAATAATCCCTCAGCATACTGCTTCACAAGTAGAAGAACGGGTTAATTACACAAATTTTTCCCAAAATTTAAATCAAAATGGCGGACGACAACAAAAGCAAGGAGGCCAGAGGGGGAATTTAAGGCACGTGCATTTGTATTTACGGCCGATCCTTAAATACGGACTTACATCAACGGCAAATCATCCAATCAAATTCGAGGAAATTTCTTTGCAGTATAATAATTCTAGTTTAAATTGATGTATGATGTTTCCTTCACTGAAACTCCAGTATTGATAAGTTACTGGGAAATCTTAACTTTTGATACTCAGTAACAATATGGTGTAAACATCTGCATCACTTAACCCTATCTTTCATATAAACACATTTCATCGCATGTGGGAACAGTGTGGCTGCAGCTCAGCCAGCTCATCCGTGCCATCTGTTTAGGATCTGCACTGTTCACTCTTTTGATTAATTAGGTTTACTTATTTATGACCAAATGGCACATACCGGTAGTCAGATTCTGATCAGACGTTAGAGCTGTGCCGGCTGATGTGGTTCTACACTGGTCCAACATGCAATAAAACGCGTATATATATGGAGAAAAGGGTTAAATTTATTTTCATTAGTGGGCATCATGCTATCCTACAACATGAATAATTTGGTTACATTGTTCTACAGTGGGAATCTATCATTATCTAGTTGTGTTTGAATTGTACATTTGATGATTTTTTGTGTGTGATACATAGTTTCTTATTCTTTCATTTCATATTCTTTCTGTTGGTAAATTATATAAAGTTCTGGGCAGAACATTTATAGAGGATGTGCTATACAAATTGTATATGTGCTAGCAATAATGTTGAACATCATCACTTAATTTTCTTGTCAGCAATGTTAACATAATTGATGCAAACATTTGTCCTTGTCCAAAGATCATACAAATGAGATTGGAGACCAGTCTAAAATCTCAAGCATTTGATTGGTTAAAAAATTGATGCCGGTCTTCAAACAGACAAATCAAAAGCTAGAGTTTTAGGATTGGTGTCCGATGTTATGTAAAGAGCTTGTACCGGCATATTCACGATTGATGAAAACTAAAAATAGAAATTAAACACTGACACATTTATATCTGGAACAAGTTCTATGCAAATTATAGACCTAAATAAATATTCTGTTGAGTTGGTTGAGATGTTGTTGGAAACTTAAATTTTAAGCAATAAATAAAGTTAAACACAAACAGCTTTGCCTTTTGTATTTTTATGTAGAACTTTGTGGGTACCAATTGTTCTGTGCAAGTCCCACCCCCATCCCCCACCCCAACACACCCCTCTAAAACCTATCCTTATCTAGTTTTAAGATCACATTGATCAGCTGGGATACATTAAAATTAAGTTATGAAAATGTTTTTGAGTTGATTTAACCCTAATTATTTTTGTTACTAGATGTTTTTTCCATGTCCATGATGGAATGATATATGTGCAAAACCAGCCCTGTAGTTAAAGAAATTGAATTAAAAAAATTCAGCCTCATGAGGTGGTGGTAATAGTGTGCCAAATGTAACAAAGTTTCTCCAAGGTGTTGGGTAAGGCATCCATGTATGGAAGAAGCAGTCCGTATGTATTGTCTTTTCTTAGAAAAGGCGACACAAAAGATTATATACTAGTTACCTTTCAAAACAGAATTTCTAGTCTAAAAACTGTTATGTTTATTTAAGTATGATATTTAAGATATATACTGAACCAAAAAAGAAACATTCGCAAAGTATGTGCCAGTTGTTCAAGGGTACCACTTAGATGTACACACATATATACATGTAGTAGCTTGTAAAACTCGTTGTGTTTGCAAAATTGGTCAGCTAATCCCCACAATACATTATTTTACATGTAAGCTTTCAGCCAAAAGGATTGAAACTGTACTAACATATCTACAATCAAACTTGGCGAAAGTTTTTTTTTGGTTCAGTTTATGTGTCTTTGAATATATGAATGCAAGTGCCACAATCTTAAATTTTTAAATGTTAAAAAAAGTGGCTTAAGGCCATAGAATGACACCCATCAAGTGTTCAAGTCAAGTTCAAATTAATGTTATTGTTTAAATCTGCACGTTATTTCAGTGATATTTCAACTTCAAATATTTATTTTGTTCCTGAAGAAGTGAAAACTGTGATGTCAGTTTGTGATGTTGAAATAAGATCATGTTTCAAATAATTGACTTGAAATTTAAACTTCAGTTGGGCATCAGGTGTAGATTATCCTCACATAATCAATGTGTGACTCCATCCATTCTTTGTAGATGGAGAAGGGTAATTAATTGAAACTTAAAACAATTTCTGCATCATTTGTAAATTATTAACCCTTTTCTCCATAGAAACGATTTTTATCGCATGGGCAAACTGTGTAGACCTAGATCATCTGGAACATTTGTTAAGGATCTACACTGTTTACATTTGAATTTGTTAAATTTTGACCGAAAAGCATCCACTGTAAATAATGATAAACGTCATGATTGTACAGATTAATTTGGATCTACACTGGCCATCCAGGAGATAAACAAGAGGGCCATGGTGGCCCTAAATCGCTCACCTGAGTACAAAAGTACTCTCAGTTTTACCCCAGAGCCAACATTTAAATAATGCTGGTAAAGGGTCTCTTCACAATACTCAACACGAAATATCTAAGGATAGTCGCATTAGTTTCAGAGAAAAATGATAATATATGTTTTCCTATATAAATCAATGTAAACTAAGAGAACCCTAGGGCATGGCCAATTTTGGCCCAGGGGACATAATTTGAACAAACTTGGTAGATATCCACTAGACAATGCTACATACCAAATATCTAAGCTTAAGGCATGAGGTTTCCAGCAGGAAGATTTTTAAAGTTTTCCTTTTCTACATATTAAGGGCCCCTGGAGCGGGGCCAATATTGATCCCAGGGCCAACATTTAAACAATGTTGGTAAAGGGTATCTTCACAATACTCAGCACCAAATATCTAAGACCTAGTCCTATTAGTTTCGGAGAAAAATGATTTTTCATGTTTTCCTATATAAATCAATGCAAACTAAGAGAACCCTGGGGCGTCGCCAATTTCGGCCCAGGGGACATAATTTGAACACATTTGGTAGATATCAACTAGACAATGCTACATACCAAATATCTAAGCTTAAGGCATTGAGGTTTCCAGTAGGAAGATTTTTAAAGTTTTCCTTTTCTACATATTAAGGGCCCCCAGGACGGGGCCAAAATTGACCATATTTAAAAGGCTAATCAGATGTTTAACTGCATAGAAGGTTAGCCCTTTACTCGATAGATACATAAACATTTTTAAATTAATGCATGTGCAACCAGTGTAGATCCTTATCAGCTGGCACATCAATGCCATCTGATCTGGATCTGCACTGGTGGGATATTGGTCACATATGATCTTATAAATGTAAAAGTGAACAGTGTAGATCCCGATCTGATGGCACAGATGTACTAGCTGATCTGGTTCTTCAGTGTTCACCCAAGAATGAAAGTGTATCTATAGAGCAAAGGGTTATTCAATATTCTCTGCATTTTACCTCAATGTTCATGTTTAGAAATCACATTCTGTAACAACGACAGCAATTGAGATATAAAAAAGATTGACTGTTCCAGTCAACAACAGTATCATTAACAATAACACAAATAAAAATTACACAAATACATTACGGTTTAGAGGATATTTTCCGCGGCTTAAAATTTCTTTGTTTTGACCCCTGTGGAAAATAACCCCTATACAGTATCTCAACATTATTATATTCAACAGTATCATTATGAGATCTAAACACAAATGTCAGTTCTTTATACCTATTTATTTTTCATGAAATGATGAACAAATCAAATAAATCACAGTTATGGAAAAAAATCACAGTTCAATCACCAAACCTTTTGTATGTACTCTCACTCCTTCCCCTATATATACACATGTGTTCTTTGTGCAAACAGTGTAGATCCAGAACAGCTGGCACATCAAATCTGTTTGCTTTTTGCATGTTTTGGTTAGAAATAACCTAATTAATCTAAAAGGAAATAGTTCAGATCCTGAGCAGACAGCACAGATGTGTTTGCTTATCTAGATCTACACTGCTCGCTCTTGCCATAAAGGCATATATCTAGAAGAAAGGGTTAATTTTAAGGAATGTTGTTGTCTTGCATACCAGATCAGGTCATCCGGTGTTTTCACCCGTGTAGGAAATTTTGATCCTACACCCCCCATGTAGAATGAGTCACGTGAGTCACGTCACGTCTTTAAGTATCTGACGTAATATATTCAAGTTAGTGACGTCATTTATAAAAAAGTTTGCGTTATCGTCAATATTTCAGCATAATGAAAATAAAAAGTTTGTATACTTACACAGAAATGTTTTAAATAATAAAAGGTATGCAAGAAAAAGTATCTTGCATGAGACATTCGGTAAAGATAGAAAAATCTGTCACCTCGGGTGAAGTGTTTTGGCGGGAACTTGGCTCAAAACAGTTAACCCTCGGTGACAGATTTTTCCATCTTCACCTCACACTCATGCATGATACTTATAGTCTATATATAGTCACACATTAAGTTTGACAAATTCAATACAGATTATATTTTAAAATAGAACAGAAATCTATATGAAAATAAAGGAGTGTACAAATCAACAGAGCAATCTTAACAGCTGATCTGGCTCTACACTGTTTCCCTCACCATAAGGTTAACCCTTTCCTCCATATATATGCCTTTTTACACAAGTGCGACCAGTGTAGATCCAGATCAGCTGGCACATCCGTACCGTCTGATCAGGATCTGCACTGGTCGCATTTTGGTCAGAGATAACAGGTCCTGACAAATCATAAAGCAAACAGTTTAGATCCTGATCAGATGGCATGGATGTGCCAGCTGATCTGGATCTTAACTGTTCGCCCATGCAATAAAGGTGTGTCCAAGGAGGAAAGGGTTAAGGCTAACTGAAGTTGCAGAGTGCTCCTTCAAATACCGTCATATCTGTCTTATCTGCTACTGTCAAACCTCTCTTCTACTAAATCATTTGTCAAAGTAACATGTGAATTAGGAGAACTCAGAGTTACAATCATTCTCAGGTATTGTTCTGGTTCTTGTCTCTTTTACTAAAAGATTGGGCTGACCAGTTACTTCAGTAGAATATGCATTGGCATTCATATTTAAATGTCTGTCTCCAGAACTGTCTGATCCGCAGAACGAGTTGTGACACTAGTACCTTCTATGACAGTCATCATCGAATAAATTTCGGAGGCAGGAGTAACTGCATCGCAGGGAGGTCTTACTACATCAGAGGCAGGACTTGTCACATTGTATGCAGGACTTACTACATCTGAGGAAGGACTTACTACATCAGAGGCAGGACTTACTACATCTGAGGCAGGACTTAAAACATCCGGTGCAGGACTTGTCACATCGGAGGCAGGACTTTCCACATCAGATGCAGGACTTAACACACCTGACCTTTCAGACAAATGATGTATCTGAGCTGTGACTATTGTGGAATAGGTCACAGAATCTGTCCAAGATGTTCACTGTTAGGGGGACTTGTCAAAGCTGCCATTGAATCAGTCTCAGAAGATCCAGTCAGAGCTCTGCTTACTGTCAGAGATGTTCCCAAGTCCATCCTCAAATACAGAGTGTCTGTATGATTTATCTGAGCTACTGTTACAACTTGAGTACCCACTGCTGATCCAGGACTTATTGCTCCTCCCACTGCTCCTCCCAAAGCCACTGCACCTCCCTCTAACTGGTCAAAATCCAAGTACCCATATTCCTGAAATGTTGGAGAAAATATTTAATCCGTTCCTCCATACATATTTTCATACATATATATGCATATTATTGCAAACAGTAAAGATCCAAATCAGCTGACACATCTGTGCTGTCTGATCAGGATCTGCACTGTTCCCTTTTTGGTCAGAAATAATTTAATCAAAAAGCGAACAGTGTAGATCCTGATCAGACAGCACAGAAGTGCCAGCTGATCTGGATCTACACTACTGGTATTTACCCATGCCAGGCTGAGTGCGTGAGGCTTGTATATGGAGATAGCGTTAACCAATCAAGTTGATGTAAATAGTGCTTTCACGAGAGGGAGTCTAGGGAAAAATAGTCTCCCAAAGTGACCAGACTTCTACCTTCTTTGAGCTATGGGAGAAGTCATTTTGAATAGATCATATAGGGAAAGAATGCTCTTGACTGCAAACTTTTCCGTAATTCAGTTAAATTATGACAAAACTTTCCTTGATTTGCAAGTTTATTGAGAGCCATGTGTACATGTAGATGAGTTTTTCTGTGTGGCCAAAAGAATTAGAATTTATGAATTTATGTGTAGATTCAAGCCTATGTTTATATTATTATATTACTTGTAAGTTATTTTATGAAGTTTGTGCTGAAGCTATTAAACTTGATTTTTACCTCTATATTACCAATTATGGATGTAAGGACTCTGTCAATCATATACCAAGTCCGTAAATACTGGGCACATCTGTGGTGAAAAGGTCCAACAACTCTTCATTATAGCATATATTTGGTCTGAGGAGTATGGAGGCTTTGACTTCCTGTGACCAACCACAAGAAGATCATACAAGTCTTCAGTTGTTACTGATGGGTAAGGGTTACCGCCCATTGTGAAGATTTCCCAAAATAACACACCATATGACCAAACATCGCTTTTCGTAGTGTAGTGTCGGTCAAACAAAGCCTCTGGAGCCATCCACTTTATTGGTAGCCGACCCTGAAGCAAAATAACAGCATCAGAGCTTAAGCCTTTCCTCGATTTATATGCCTTTTTAAGCATGTGTGACCAGTGTAGATCCAGATCAGCCGGCACATCCACGCCATCTGATCAGGATCTGCACCGGTCGCATTTTGGTCAGAAATAACCTAACAAATCAAAAAGGGAACAGTTTAGATCCAGATCAGACGGAACGGATGTGCCAGCTGATATGGATCTTATCTGTAAGCCCATCCAATATAGGTGTTTCTATGGAGGAAAGTGTTAAAGTTAGTTCATCACTCTTTCTTTGTTTCCCAACATGGCTTAAACAGAATAAAATCCATAAAGTGTACTAAGTTTATGAAAGTAAAGAACTAACCCTTTCCTCCATATATATGCCTTATCAGGATCTACAATGTTCATTTTTTTTATTTATTATGTTATTTCCGACAAAAAACAAACGTGCAGATCCTGATCAGATGGCATGGATGTTCCAGGCAAATATATATATTGTGGACAGCGGTAATGTTAACAATATTATTACAAGAAGCACACAGAAGGTGCTCAATGTTTTAATATGTTATGGTTGTGGGGAGGATATAAGTTTTTATGAGTGTTGGAATTGTGTAGATCCAGATCAGCTGGCACATCCATGTTCACTTTTTGATCAGAAATAACTACCAAAAAGTGAACAGTGCAGATCCTGATCAGACGGGCAGACCAATCGACAGACAAAACTATCCACATAGCTTCTTCTTCAAAAGGGTTACACAAATATGGGCATATAAATGTAACCTCAAATTATAGATTTTTGCATTATCATGAGGCTGACCATATGAACCGCCTATTTTAGTGGAACAGTTGTGATTTGTCCATTAAAAATGGTTACTTCACTACTAAAATATATGATAAAAGAGATGATTTTAATTTTAATACGCCTTTCCAATAATTCGATGAATTTATTTGGTTACCTCCCCTGTCCAGTCACGTGACTGCTCTACAGGATAAATGATTGCTCGCTGTAATAACGTAATAGGGAATATGTACCTACAACTTTCTTTTTTATCATAAAATTCTTTTTTGAAAAATATATTTTCTCTTTGAATTAGTAATAATACTTCAGCGTCATGATATTTTTGAAAATAATTTATAAAACAATCAGGTTTCTGACTAAAAGTGTCAATTCATTATTCCTCGCATTAAACACTAAACGACTTGAACTAACAGACAGTCGCAGTGTTCTCTTCACGGCTTAATTGAGTCTCGTTTCCGGATTAGCGTGTCTATTCAACTACTGACATCATGTTGTGATTATGTCGGCGGCGATTGATTTTGAAGGCGGCATGCCATAAACATGTCAAACTGTCTCGCACACGGGGTCATCTGTCAATTACTTAAAGGGGCAGATATCATTGACCAATAGAGATCGTGTAATTACTATTTGCAAGGTATCTACACCTCCCAATTCTTAAGTATTTCGGAGTCCTTTAACTACTGGATGTGCCAGCAAATGTATTTGATTTAGCTCTTAAATGGATTCTTAATCAACATTACGACACGTTATAGAAACAAAAGCCGTCAATAAGAAACAAATCTTGTCAAAACATTTATATATGTTTAATTAAGAGTTTGGGCTTTTATGCCAAAATTACAATTTGTCAAACCTAAGAAATCTAAATTGGATATGCAACCATATTGTGATATAAATATTCCCATCTTTTTGGAAGCAGACATCTAAATCCCTGGATTTTATTCTACGAATGATACTTCTACAACAAACAATCAGATTACCGATCCTGTTTTATTTCAAGACAGAATCAATCATATTTGGTTGTGAAGTATACGTAACATTTTAAATATTCAAATTATTTATTCGTTGACCATAAACGCCTTAAATGTTTAGGACAATTCTATTGTTCAAATGTGTAAGTATCAACAAATTCAGATTGTATTTTTTTGTCTACAGATCATGTAACCAGATGTTGACATATCACGATTTCCGGATAATAGCGCATTACTAGCCTTAGCAATTTGCAACATTTTCACCAGTAAAATATATTTTCAGCAGAAAAGATATTAAGAAGAAATTGTTGTACATAATTGGTAAAATTAATGCTTATGTTTGTCCAAATTGCGTTTCATACTGCCTACTATCAACAAGAATGGTACATGTTCTTAATTCATTAAAAATCTAAATATCTAACAAATAGTAAACATAAAAAAGTCTGGCTAGAATAACAGACCAGCAACTTATTCTTTCACCGCCGGCGACGAACGCAGACCTGCAATATAGCGGATAAGGTTAGCTATTATGTGCTTAAGCCATTAGCCCGATCGTTCAGCTATCCTGCAGAGCCTCGTTTTGGATTGATTTTCGGTCGCGGGAAGTAACTCGTACAGGACTGCGAAACTGTTTATTGGAAAGGCGTATATAGTGAATTTTCCGTTTTTAGGCGTTGATGTTCCTCGTGCAACATCTTACGGGGTTTATATCTCACAGCTTGTTCGCTTTTCAAGAGCTTGCAACCATGTTAATGATTTCAATAAACGTAATCTGTACATTACAGAAAAACTTTTAAAACAGGGTTATCGGTATCACAAATTAAGGAAAACCTTTTGCAAGTTTTATCGCCGATACCCAGACCCCAACAAATACCTACATTGGTAGTCTTTCTATAGTGGTCTGTCTCGGATAGATTCCTGGTGAGTCCAAAGTCTGCGATCTTAAGAATGTTGTTCTCTCCTACGAGAACGTTTCTTGTTGCAAGATCTCTGTGGATACACTGAAAAGTTAAATAAATACTTAAGGAGCTTTGGCACTTGTCACCACATTGTCATTTATAAAAAATAAAAACATGAAAAAAATGCAGTCAATCAAACTTTTATATAGCGTATTAATGTATCTTAACCCTTTCATCCACAGATATGCATTTATACACATGTAGGACCAGTGTAGATACAAATCAGCCAACACATCCGTGTTGTCTGATCAGGATCTGCACTGGTCACATTTTGGTCGGAAATAACCTAACCATTCATAAAGCCTACAGTGCAGATCCTGATCAGATGGCATGGTGTATCTATGGAGGAAAGGCTTAAGAGTGTTATAAGTCTTGTTGATGTTGCAGATTTCAAGTTTAACCCTTTCCTCTTTTATCAGGTGAGCAAACAGAGTAGATCCAGATCATTCCCAATCTTGTGAAAAAGATATCCATTTTGGTGAAACGATTCTGAACAATGAGCTCAACTGCTTTTCTTTTTAAACTGCTTTGCTATCTCGTGGTTTTTCCGGTAGTTTAATATGACGTAAACAACTAATGAAATCAAAGCATGATCGGGGTTTATACATTTAATACTTAAATAAGAGATGGTATCGTCGCCTGAGGGTATATGCATATCAATATATGGAATTTAAATACACAACAGTATTTCATATTATGAGAAGGATAACGATAAAACTAACACATCAGTTGAAAATAATAACAGTATACTGCATAAACAATAGGTGTTACTAAAGAAGCCAAGCACTTTATTTTTATACATGATGTCACTTTGGTCGATTCAAGAATATGGATATTCGGATAGTATCCGGATACTGTATACACTAATCCAAATAGTGATTTAGGTATCCAGTCACATCCCTAATTCTTTCATATCCTTCAAAGACTCACCAATTTGGAGGCGATAAACTGCATTCCACGTGCAACCTGGTATGCATACGACACCAATTCTTTCTCAGTTAGTGGTGTTTCTTGCTCCACTGTGACGATGTGGCTTGTTGGAAGGATATATTCATCATTGTCTGAAGGCGGAGGTGGTGGTCGCTTTCTCCTGAGGAAGTCTTTCATGTTGCCATTTGGTGCAAACTCCATAATAACATACAAAGGACCTGAAAACATGTCAGTACTATTTTCAAACAGGTGTATTAGATACTGTCATTACTTAGGTATTAACCCTTTACTCCTTGTATATGCTTTTTATCACATTTGGAAGCAGTGTAGATCCAGATCAGGCAGCCCATCCATGACATCTTATCAGGATCTGCACTGATCGCTTAAATAAATTAAAATAACACTGCAGATCCTGATCAAATGTCACCAATGAGCAGGGTGATCTGGATCTTCATTGTTTGTCTATGGCTAACAGCTGTTTCCTGTGTAGTAAATGGTTAAAGTAACAGTCAATGATATTATATTTATTTCTTTAAATTAAAAGAAAGTAATTGCCATCACATCTTTATATATTAAATACAATTGCTCTGAGTGATAAGATGTTATAATGATGTGCATCAAATTTATTCGTGTTGACATTACTCTGGAGCAAATAAATGGTCTCAGTGAATCATGTTTATTTTTCAAAACAAATATCATAACAGATAGCAAAGCAATAGGGCATTTAAATAAAATTCACGATGTTCCAACACAATATCACTTAATGCAGACAGTTACGTAAAATACTTCAATTAAAGATTTCATTGCTATGTAAATGGTCAATGGTTTTTACAAAGCAAAAAGTATTATAAGATTACAATGCATCTATGCAAAACCTTATTTTGCTGAAGTCATTTTACATGAAAATATCCCTTGGGACAAAAACCATTTTTGTGTTTTTGTTTTTTTTTTATTTCTGGCACGATTAAGTAATCATAACCTGCTATCCTTGATAACATACAAAAAACTCCTAAAACCTGCAAATCTGACATATAATGGCAGACAACTACATTATGATTCAAAACACTTACTTAACTGGTTGCAGAGAAAAAGTGGAATTAAACAAGAAAACTTTAACTAAACTTGTATTGTGTAAAAGGTGCATACTATGACAAAATACAGTCAAGAGTTATGAAACTTGTCCTGATATTTGCTACTGTAAAGTCAGATAAGTATGTTTCAAAGCTCTACCTCGGACAAATACTGAGAAAAAGTAGACTTTGAATTTGAAAAAAAGAGTGAAATATGCATATCATTGAGGAAGTGCCACACCAAGAAAACACAGCCACCCCACACTGCCAATATATAGAGAGGAAAAGACAACATAGGTTTACAAGTCAGATCAATTTCAAATAAAACACCATAAACAACAAGAGATGTTTGTAAAACATGTATCCCCCCCCCATGCCAAATGGATAGTAAACAGCTGTTATTGATTGCTAAATCTAGTTATTGGTGAGAAAAGATTTTGTAATGAAGGTCTCCTCGACCTTTGACCTACTGACCTGAAAACCAATAGGGGTCTTCTATACAGGTGATGACAAACTTCCATACCAAATATGAGGACAGTAGGTGAAAGTATTTCTAGAGTTATTGACTGGACAGGGTTTTTCTTTTGAAGGTCACTGTGACCTTTGACCTACTGACCTGAAAATCAATAGGGGTCTTCTAATGGTCATGACCAACCTTCATACTTCATACAAAATATGAAGACTGTATGTGAAAGCAATGTCTAGTTATTGATCGGATAAGATGTGGTCTATGGACTGACCTACCGACCAACATGAGCAAAGAAATACACCCCCGCTTCTTCTTAAAGGTCAATTTGCACTTCGGGTTTAAACAGGTTCTAAGGTGCACCAACCTCACACTTGCCCCAACATGTTCTCATATGAACAAACAAGTACAAGTTGTCTTAGTGAAAAAAAACTCCAGACTCATCAACCTGACATTGTTGCATGCAAAAGCCCACAAAAATATAAAACATAAGAAATAAACACAACATAAATCATTTAAACTTTATTTACGTACCAGATTGTGTACAGCAGCCAAGTAAGTTGACGACATTCCTGCGTCCTTGCACCCTCTTCAGCATTTCAAGCATGACACCAGGTCTTTTAGCTCGGTTTCTGTTGCGTCTGCTGCAAACAGTATTAAGTTACATATATAAGTATGACAAGATCTGCCATTACACCTTTACTACATTTGTATGCCTTTTATCACATTGGTGATCCAGATCCCATCCTTGCCATCTGATCTGGATCTACAATGTTGTTCTCTTGGTCAGAATTAACCTTATGAATTTAAAAGCAAACAGTTTAGATCCTGATCAGATTATATGGATGTGCAGGCTAATCTAGAAGCAAACAATTTAGATCTTGATCAGATGGCACAGATGTGAGGGCTGATATTTATGGAGTAAAGAAATCTCAATCACTTTTACCCATCACTTCATATTTACAGGGGTTATTATGTGTGCAACTAGTGCAGATCCCTGCCATCTGATCTGGATGTACGCTGATCGTTTTTTGGTCAGAAATTATAACCTAATGTATTTAAAGGACACGGTGTAGATAAAAATCTTTCTGATAAATCATACCGGCCTGTCACATGACTGTCTAGGGACCAATGACTTACTGTACGTTTGATGAATCCTTTCCTCCATACATATGCATTTGACAGAATGTTGTTCAATTATCAAGCTAATGTAAACAGGCTTGATAAGACCATATGTTATAGATGTTGAAAAAGTTTTTTCCATTGTATTCATGTCTATATTTATTTAAACAGTACTGATTTGCATGGATTTAATGGACAGATTGATCTAGAAAAAAACAACATGAAAACACAAAAATGCAGTTATGAAATAACCTAAGAACTTATGTTCACAAATATAAATGCAGTATGATTTAATGAGGTAGCAGTCTTTAGGTTGCGTTGATTTCAGGAGGTTCCTTCTAATTGTCAAGTGTTTTCTGTTTCACAAGGACACAATATCGGGATCGATTGTTGATATTAATAATTGGGATCTGGATCGAAATATCGGGAATATTTTTCAATCCCAACAGGAAATCACATATATGTACCTAATGCTGCCTCCAGTAATGCTATGTGCTCCTCTAAATGTCCCCTGTCCTGGTAGTACTTGATCAGTTCCTCAAGCTCGTCAGCATGTACCACAATATGTAGACCACACATCTTGGCCAGTCTGAACTCCTCATTGTTCACACATGCACACCTACAATACAAGAAGAAACCTGTATTTAGAGAACTGTTTTCTAAGTCACTGGGTTAAACACAAAATTTAAGTGAAAAAAAGGGCATAACTTAAACTAGAATGTGTCCTCGGACACTGATGCCCCCACTGCTGCAACATAATTTTTAATAACAAAGGGCCATAAATCTAGTAAAAATAGCTGTAGGAAAAATTCTTTTCTTTACGATCATCTACACATCCTGCTTGATCATCTGTGCAAGTTTGAAAGAAATCTGCCTTATAGTTTAGGAGGAGTTAATGCCACAAGATTTGGGGACGTATGGACGGACGGACAAGTGCAACTCTATATGCCTCCACCTTTATGGGGGCATAATAAAAATACTGCTAGAAGAGTTATGGGTCTTCTTTGTTATGATGTAGATTTTGATGGTGAATAAACATTCCAAGATTTAAGGTGTTTCTCAAGTACATTTTCAAAGTTATGGGCTCAGTGCATATTTTGCTTAATGCAGAATATAAGTGAAAAAGGAGCATAAATTGAAACATTTTGGTAGCAGAATTATTGTTGGTAATGACAAGATTATGAATGTGAATATATATTCCAACTTTCAAGGTGATATCTCAAGTAGTTTTAAAGTTATGGAGCAAAGTGTGTATTTGTTTAATGGCTGCCGACACTGGGGTGAGTAGGGTAGCTCCACTATTCTAAAAATGTGTATACATGGAGTAATGTGTCAACATATGCATATGTTGATTTATATAACTTAACAACATTCTTCTTTGGTCTTTGTTCCCCACGACAGTATTCTACCAGTGTTTTCATTCAGTGTTACATTTTTCAACTTTCTTGTTAAATTAAATAATGGCAGTCAATGCTGTATTTTCTTGAACTTCAACCAGTACTAATTAACTAAATGCTTGGAACTGAAACCTTCTAAATAAGATGTGACAATCAATGACTCAATTTACACAGTTTAAAGCTAATAATTGATCCAATTAGCAAAGGCGTCAAATCAAGGCCGGCAATCATACATGTAAAGCAGCCACCCAAGGAAGCAACAAAAATTGGCAGCTTAACATGTGGCTGTATTCAAACTGGCTGTGTAAGACAGGTGGATGCTGAATGCAGGTGGCTGATAAGGCAGGTTCAACTGTACACTTGAAAGCCAGTCTTTTTTATAATTTGTTAAGAATAACTTTTATCAAGCAAAACAACAATATCTGCAAGCATTCTGGATTAGGATCTACATAGTTCATTATTGTTCATAGACAGATTTCCACAAAGCATGAAAATGTTACATCCCTATAAACAGTTGATGAAATAAAAAGAGTACTTACAGTAAACTCAAAGAGACACATGCATACAACATGAATTTAATAAGCAAAGGTTTGAGAGAAAAAAGCTTGCACTCACATTTCAGTACACTGGTACATTCCAGTTATGGCGTTGGTGCATTCACAGTTGTAGTCACAACCGTCTCTCCATTTTTGACCCTGGGTGTATTGTTTGCCCTGGTAGATGCAGACAGCTGAAAAGATAAATAGTTTAGCCCTTTACTCCATGGGACAAGGCTGTTATCCATGAGTGAACAGTGTAGATCCAGATCAGCTGGCACATCCATGCCATTTAATCACAATTTACATTGTTGGCTTTATGATTCATTAAGTTATTTCCGGCTGAGAAACAGACAGTGTAGATCAGATGCCACTGATGAATCAACCTTGTTTGCACATGCAATAACACATGTATATATATAGAGTGTTATTTGATTTCAAACAGGTCTATTATTTGTGTGTTTTGGGCAAAAGCAAAAGTGGAAATTATAAAAATTATGCATCTATGGACTGAATTCCGTCCCTCAATATTGACTGTCCTTCACTCAAAACTTCTTAGCAAATATAAAGAAAACAATTTTAAACAAAAACACTACTCACATCTTGGTTGTGGAGCTTGGGTGTTTATTGGATTGGGAGCAAGAGTTGACACTCCAGGTTGTGGCTGTGGTGCCGGTGTTGGTGCCTTGGTGACACTACCTCCTACGATGGTGCCGGGTGGGGCAGTTGGGAATGGCTGGGAGGAGTTCTTGCTTGGTGTACAGGATGGTACCTTGCAGCAGAGTGGGTCAGCAACCAGAGTACAGCCAGCAGGGGGGCTTGGGTAGTCAGCACATCTAGGAAATACATAAAACTCCAATTGTAAAATCAACATCATTATGATAATAAAGAAGTAAGAATTTTATTGCAAAAAACCCTCAATACAAATTTTTTTGACAAGGGCTTTTGTTAGAAACCCAATTTAAAGCAAACAGAAAAAAGTAAGAAAGTGTGTTTTGAACATTTTTAAAACCTTACTCCCCCAAGAAAAGCTAATAAGTGGGAGCTAAAAGGAAGAAGCATTCCACTGTTACAATATTTTAGCAGTTCTTTGTTGCTACAGGGCTCTAGATCATAAAACTGAGACTGTTGACTAATCTCAAATCTCAAGCATCTAAGTAGTCGACTAGTCTCCATTTCAGGCGATCAGATTCTTGAGATTTGAGAATGGTCACCAGTTTTAGTTTAATGGTATTGGGTCTTGCAGATTACAAACCTCCTATCACATCGGTAAGTTCCTTCGTGAGCATTCTCACAAATACATTTGAAGTTGCAACCATCGAACCACTGTTGTCCTTATCAAAATTATTGTAAGTTCTGAGGTTCAAGCAAGAATACTAGATAATCATCTAAAGAGAAAAAACTCCTCCTGATAAATAACTGTAGGTATGGGAATGGGCATGTATTCAGGTACACAATTTACTCCATCGCAAAAAGCAAACAGTGTAGATCCAGATCAGCCTCTGTGCCCTCTGATGAGGATCTACACTGTTTTCTTTTACAATAATTAGCTGGTTTCTGAACAAGAAGCAAACAGCGCAGTTCCTGATCAGACAGCACATCAGCTAGCAGATCTGCATCTACACTGGTTGCCCATGGTATAAAAGCCAACTTCACAAAGCAATGTCTGTTCAAACATCATGAAATTTGCTTTATTTAGTGTTACATTTAACAGTTAAAACCTATGGTGTTTGTAAGTTATAGTGAAAATCAGCCTTACCGTTTGGCAATGGAGCCTGTGTTGGGTTGGTGCCTGGTTTTGGGTATGGGTTGGGGTGTGGGTGCTACAGTTGACACTCCTGGCATTGGAGATAAGGTGGTTAGCTGGCTGGTTATTTCAACAGTGGTAGGTACAAAGTTGCACACTGGTTTGAAGCAGCAGGGTTGAGCTGCGTCCTTGATCAGATGGCATTCGGCAGGAAGGCTGGCGTACTTGGGGTACCTGTTGAATGATTGTAATTTGTTATATTAAGAATCTAGTAGATCTAATTAAGATTTCATAGGCAGATCAATCAAGGAGATAGAACACCACAAAATACAGAAAACAAACATGAATAAACAAACAAAATAGGAAACATAAATTTAAAAATCCTAAAAATGATGCTTCACAGAAACCACACTAAACCCTGATGAATAAAACTTGATAAAGAAAAGAAAAAACCTTACAGGGTAATCTTACCTTGCTACATGAAAATATATCAATACACTGCTCTATCATATTTTTTCAAAAAGTGTAAATGTTAACCTTTTACCCCATATACATGGGTTTTATTATAAGTATCATGCATGAGTGTGAGGTGAAGATGGAAAAATCTGTCACCAAGGGTTAACTGTTTTGCGGGAACGAGGCTCTGCCGAGTTCCCGCCAAAACAGTTCACCCGAGGTGACAGATTTTTCTATCTTTACCGAATGTCTCATGCGAGATACTTTTTCTTGCATACCTTTTATTATATATAACATTTCTGTGTAAGTATATAAAATTATTTATTTTCATTATGCTTAAATATTGACTTTAAAGCAATCTTTTTTATAAATGACGTCACTAACTTGAATATATTACGTCAGATATTTGAAGACGTGACGTCACTCACGTGACTCATTCTACATGGGGGGGTGTTGGATCGAAATTTCCTACACGGGTGAAAACACCGGATGACCTGATCTGGTATGCAAGAAAGCATAAGTGACAATTGTAGATCCAGATCAGCTAGCATATCCATGCTATATGATCTGGATCTGCACTGTCCTCTTCTTGTAAGAAATATCCTACTGAATCTAGTGAACAGTGTAGATCCTTATAAGATGGCACAGATGTACTGGCTGATCTGGATCTACACTGATCACCATGGGATAATAGCCATATCCCATGCAGTAAATGGTAAAGAGCACAAGTACCTACTTTTTATCACACTGGTATTTTCCAATGGTAGAATCAATACATCTACATGTGTAGTGACAACCATCATCCCAAGTCTGGCCTTGCTGGTAGGTAGATCCCTTGTACACACAGATATCTGTCAAATACCACCATAATCAGTTGCTTTTGCCTTTCTTAAATTGCAATATTAATATGTTACTTAATACAATTTTCAATTATGATTCAGTGATATTCTCTTCATCTTTTACTCCATGGATATGGCATGTATCCCATATGTGACCAGTTTAGATACATATTAGTCTGCACATCCATGCAGTTTGATCTCGATCTACACTGTGCATTTTTTTTATTCTTTAGGTTATTTTTTTTTTACCAAGACATGAACAGTGTAGATCCAGATCAGCACACATAGATGTGCAGTCTGATCTAGATCTAACATGGTCACCCCGGCGACCCGTGTGATAAAAGATTTATCTATGGTGTAAAGGGTCAGAAGCTTAGCACACTAAAAGGTAATACAGCAACTTTCCAAACTTTACCGTGGAGTATGAATCAAGTTGCCCAGTGCCCAAGGTTATAAAACTGAGCATGGAAACCAGTCACAAATCTCAAGCAACTGATTGGCTGAAATGGAACCAGTCCCCATTTCAGCCAATCAGATGCTTGAGATTTGAGACTGGTTTCCATGCTCAATTTTATAACCTTTAGCCCAGTATCACATAAATATGACCTATCACAAGCTTGAGGTTTAGACTGGTCCCTCTGTTTTTAATTATGATCTTGGGCCAAAAACAGAAATATGTGCCACTAAATAACTCTGGAATGTATTTTCACTAATTGCTACCCATTCAAATAAATAATATTTCTATCTTTCACTGGTAAATAAATGGAAAAGGCACTTTGGAAGCCACTAAACACAACAAATATCAACATACTGCAGGCTTAGTTTGATTGAGCCTGTTCATGGACAATAATGGGAATGCATATTACTGTCCACACCACCTAGCCATGGGTTGAGTGCTTCTCAATATTTACACAAACATATGTATTGTGCTCAATGGAAATTATATTCACTATGCACATAGCAACATAAAACTTCGCAGATAAATCATTACCTAATGGTTTTGGCACTGGAATTTGACCATCTGAGCCTGGTGTTGGGGCGGGGGTGTTGGCCTGACTGGTGATTATACTTGGAACCTTGGTTGGAGGTACAAATGGAGCCAGGGTGCTGGTGATTATGCCTTGAGTTGGTGTGAAATCACACTGGGGCTGGAGACAGCAGGAGTCTGCGGTGTCGGTGACCATCTTACACTGTGAAGGTACATTGGGGTACTGTGGACATCTGGAAACAAAATCTGATACTGAACAAACATGTTTTTTCCCACATTCAATTTATTAACTCTTTACTCCTTATATATATACACACTTTTAACACATGTGCAACCAGTCTTGATCCAGATTGCACATTGGTGCAATCTTACCTAGATCTACACTGATCACGTCATGGAGGGAAAACCATATTAATCTTAAAGCTAACAGTGCAGAACCTGATCAGATGGCAGGAATGTGCTGGCTGATCTGAATCTACACTGTTTGCCAACACAATAAAGCTTTATATATGGAGTAATGGGTTAGTTGTTTACTCCATAGGCAACCAGTGTAGATTCAGATCAACCTGAACATCCCTTCAGTCTGATCATGATTGATATGGTTTGTTAATGATCTAAATGACTAGTATAGGTTTGGAGCAGATTGCATGGATGTGCAGGTTGATCTGCATCTAGACTGGTCTCACATGGGATAAAACCTGTATCAATGTGGTAAACAGTTAAGGTCTCCTTGCACAGTGAATTATGTGTTGCCTCTGGACTCCACTGAAATCCATCTATTTTACTATAATCAGATGCTTGAGATTTGAGACTGGTCTCTAGTTGTAGTTATATAATATTGGGCCCTAGCCCAACTCAAATATTTTTATGATCTTTGGGCATTTTAAATTTTTTACAATAATTACTCTATATACAAAGCTAAATTAAATCTCTAAAACACACTTACTCACCAATAAGGTTCTAGGTAAAACTAGAACTCCATGAGTTGGATATGTCCCCTGATGAAATTTTTGTTAGTGGACATAAAAAATGTTAATTAGTTTTTTGTTGTATAGTTATTTACAATGTGTTTGCACAAAATTCACATATAAATAAAATAACCTTTTAATTGTCTCATTGCAAGAAACATGCACAACAAGTTATGCCCTTGGCAAGAAATGCACATCGCAACCGCCTATGAAAGTAATCCCTTTATGTCACCTAGTCAGACGACACAAAAACTGCAAACAATCAATTTTTATGGTAGGCCTTGTGCTATTTGTTAAAATATTAGAACATAAAGTTTTACCTGTCATCGCAGACATATAATCTTCGGCTGACGTCGTCACATCAGCATCGATACTGGCATCCATCATTCCATTTCTGTCCCTGGCTGTACATGACATTCTTGTACACACAGTATTCTAAAAATCATTAAACACCATGATTTTATAGACTATTTTAAAAAATCAATGATTCTCTATCTACCATGGTTTTAAAGTTGTTTCACTGTTAAATTTTGTACTGTTTAATTCATATTTTCACCAAATTTTATGAATTTTACCAACCAAGCTACAGTCAAACCTGTGCTTAAGACCACCTGTAAACAAAGACCACCTGTGGACAAAGACCACATTTGATTTGCGCCACTGACAGATTTAAAGAACAAATTTACCTGTGAACAAAGACCAACTGACTTTAAAGACAACTTTTGGGCTGTTCCCTGAGTGGTCTTTGTAGACAGGTTTGACTGTAGTTGGCTTTAGTTGTTGTTCACTCCAGTGTAGATTCTTGTTAAAACTCAACTTGTGAAAAACAAACTCTTGCAGCAATATTAACCTTGAGTCTTATTTTGACATATTTAGCCATTTTAAGAAATACTCCTTAGTTTTTAGTTGTTTAATTTCTTATATCATACCGGTACTCATTTCATACACACTGACCCCATTTATGACCACTGATTTCCTGTAAACACAACTGTTAAAAGATGTGCTCATAGATCTGGATCTAAATTGTGCATCCATTTGATAAAATTTGTATCTTTTGAGTTAAGGGATAAAAAAGCCTCAGATTCCAGTTTAACAATCCATGCAAAAGTGTAACTACAGAAATCACTATACTTACGTGGTGTGGGAGCACCAGTTGGGTTAGGGTTGGGGCCGACAGAGTGACCAGGTTGTGGGGCTGGAGTCAAGGTTCCTGTGATTTCTCCAAAGTTTCCGTTGAATACACAGTCTGGTGTCTGTCAGCAAGGATTTGTTAAGTCAGAAACCAATCTACACTGAGGTGGCAGGGCACAAAAACTTGGGCATCGATCAACACACTTGTATCTGCCCTGAAGTTAGTAAGAGTTAAGAAATTAAGGACGTTTATTAAGGATTTTTTTTCAGTTTTTTTCAACTGCATAACAGGTCTATTCTTTATAACAAATGTCTTTGATTTGAACAAAGATTTTTGTTCAGACACCTATTAAATGGGAATGGAAAACAACCCAAATTCTCATAAATTCAAGAGGTGAAAGTTTTCATATTTTTATCAGCAGACTCTTAAAGACTCATGAAGTATTATTTAAATGTGACTATTTGTTGTGCCACTTCTTGCAGGCAGGAACCCTTTTGTTTGGTTAGTTTGAGGCATTCTTATGGTAGATAAAAGAAAACTATTAACTTTCTGGCCTAAATCCTCATAAAAACTAAATATTGCTGCCATAAAATGAGGTTTAAGGATACCCAATGAACCCCATTTGGGTCCGCCCCTAAACCATAAACAATATCATTATTGGCTTCAAAGTCATATTTTCATCCTTGCAAAATAGATGATGCCACAGTAGGGCTGAAGTTTATAAAGCTGAGATTGGAAACCAGTCTCAAATCTCAAGCATCTGATTGGCTGAAATAGCGACTGCAGATTTGAGACTGGTTTCCATACTCAGTTTTATAACCTTGGGCACAGCAGTTTGAGAATTGTGAGAAGAGTAGCTTACAGTGGCAGCTTCCTCACAGACGCAGGAGTAGTTGCAGCCGTCCATCCACTGCTGGTCCTGCTGGTATCTCTGTCCCTTGTACTCACAGTAACCTGTAAAGCACAATCACAGAAATCATAGCACTTCTAATAAGCCCTTCACTGCATAGATATGGCTTATATTGTATGCACACCACTGTAGATGAAGATGAGCCCACACATCTGTGCAGACTGAACGGGATCAACACTGTTCACTTTTACATTAATTAGGTTAATTTGCTTAATTCTAACCATGAACCTAACAGTGTATTAGAATATAATCTTCCTGCATGGAGTGCTGATTAGTGCTAATCTGGATCTACACTGTCACACATAGGATATCAAATACCCATGGAATAAAGGATTATTTTTTACTTTTTAGCATTTCATTAAGTTAAAGGAGAACAAATAGACTGACAGATACAGATACTATATGATCTAGTACTTAAATTCATTTAACCCTTTACCCCATATATACTGAACCAAAAAAGAAACTTTCGCAAAGTATGTGCTAGGTGTTCAAGGGTACCACTTAGATGTACAGACATATATACATGTAGTAGCTTGGAAAACTCGTTACCACATCCCATGTTGCTTGTGTCAATATACAATATTTACAAAATCATAATGTTGATTTCATCGACGACTGGCCCTCAAAAAGTACATATTTGAACCCAATTGAACATCTTTGGGATAATCTGGATAGATGCATACGTCGACGTCCGAACCCTCCAAACAACGTCAACGACCTTCGAGCAGCATTGCTTAAAGAATGGAATAATATTCCACAGGCTGATATTAACAAACTTGTGCTCTCAATGCGACGTCGATGTCAGGCAGTCAGCATCGCACACGGCGGTCACACACGCTACTGATTGTTAACTTTAGAAACGACCCCTACCTTATTTTAATTTAAAATTCAACAATCAATCTGATCCTTTCCTCCAAAATGACGATTTTAAAAGAACCACAATACATTATTTTACAAAAATGTAAGCTTTCAGCCAAAAGGATTGAAACTGTATTAACATATCTACAATCAAACTTGGCAAAAGTTTCTTTTTTGGTTCAGTATATGTGACTAGATATCACATGGGCAAAGAGAGTAAATCCTGATCAGTCCCCATATCCTTGCTATCTGATCAGGATCTACACTGTTCACTTTTAGAATAATTTAGTTATTTATAATAACCCTTTCCTGTATAGATATACCTTTATTGCTAGGGCAAACAGTTTAGGATCTAAACTATTAGCTTTTTGATTCATTAGGTTATTTTTTACCAAAATGCGACCTGCAGATCCTGATCAAACGGCACGGATGTGCCGGCTGATCTGGATCTTCACTGGTCTCACATGCGTAAAAATGCGTATATATCTATGAATTGGATAAAGAAGCAAACAGTGCTGAGTATGATCAGACTGCACAGATGTGCCATCTGATCTGGATCTACACTGTTTGCTCACACGAATACAAGTTGTATATAAGGAGTAAAGGGTTATATTTGTTTGCATGAAAATTCTTGGTTCTTAGTAAATCAACATTTTTGTAGGCATTTAATCACAGTGTATAAGCGTACAGTTGCTCAAAACGGAAGTTGCTGATCTGTATGCCGATGATCACATAGTTGCTTACAGAAAAACCTGCGACATCGAATTATTTATTGGTAAATAAACCAAATTTAATGTGCATTGGAAAAAAATATTTCTGTGGTAAGTACAATGTTTATTGTTAGTCCTGCTGTGATCATATAGACTTAAATGAAGGGTTAGTATTGTTATAATCCATCATCGTTCCCAACTCGATCAGTGAAAATAGGACCAAAACATTAAACAAAACAGGACGTTTTGGGTTCAAATTTCTTTGTGTAAACAGATTTTGGACCATATTTGTGTTGGTATGGGAGAAAATTCATTTATTTAACTTGTGTACTTCGTTGACCTGAGTTTGAACGACTTAGCAACGAGAAAATGATACTTTCTTTATGTCACTGTAAATGATAAGACTGTACGCATAGTTGCAACTGTACGCGATCGTTAGTTGTTAACAGATGCCTAACATCTGTACGCAAAGTTGTCAAACAGATCATTAACAATTTATGGTTCCAGTTAATGCTTTCTGTTTATATCGACAGGTTATCATTTTAGCTTCAGTTAACCTTAATAATTCTTGCACCAGAACCTGAAAAATGCATATTTTTTCAACAAAATTGCTCATTCTTTTAATAATACAATTGTATAAACAAATATCTAATCTTGGCTTCTGTTTCAAAGTCAGATTTGTTTGTAAATCTCTTGTTAGCTCTTCATGAAAAGAGGCGTGAAAAAAACGACTATAGTCCAACCGAGCTATATCAGTGGTAAGACCGTGTAAAATATGTAGAGGCCAGCTGTAATGTTTTCATTTCTTCTCTGAAGTGCGAACAGTAGAAGCCATAATATAGCTGGACCAATATGCGTTAGTACTTCAACCATATTTTCTAAAGATTTCATAGAATGCTCCAATCAGATTAACATAATCCCTGAAATCTACCAATGAAAGTCGGCCAAAATGAAATCCAACTCGACATTTCAACGACCTTAAACATGAAATTCTTAGCAGTTGCAGACGTAATTGTAGACTAACTTAACTCAGTCACGTAGTGGTGGATTTCAAAATCTGAAACCACTTAATGGAATTTTCCTGTCAAAGACCAGATTGTTAAAGTCTTTATGATATTGGATAATATTTGTGCATAATGTATATTTTTGCCAACACCGGCAGGGATTTCAGCAGGTTTATACTAGGTTTTATTTAATGTCACAAGCAGGGGATTTAGGATTTCTAGCAATTATCAGTGTCTTATTTGCAGAGTACCAATTCGTTCATATGGTTCAACAGTAGATCAGAGTAAAAACCCTATCAACTTATAGTTCAAAACTTGCTTGTCAGTTCTAATATGTGATCATATAAGGTTTTATTTTTGATAAATAATACATTAGATTTGGTTGATTCCTTTGAATGATTCCTTAAACAAATTCTTGCTTCATTGATGCTTTTCAGTTGATCAGTATATGATGCACTTATGATCGCCACTGTTCGTACAGTCTGACATTGAAGTACTGCAACTCTGCGTACAGTCTTGTCACTTTCGGTTGCTGCACAGAAAGACAATTTTCTCGGTGCTAATTCGTTCAAGCACCGTTCGACGCATTTTGTGAGCGTTGGAAATGATTTTTCTTTCACGGGAAGTCAAATATATACCTTTCCAATATATACATTATAAAATATGAGGTCACAAATGCAGATTTTCTCCACTCTTTTTCCCCATTTTGTACTGATCAAGTGTGAAAAGATTACAGATTGCAACTTAACTAGCCGTTAGTTCAAGACTTCAAGATCACAGTAAGACTATTAATCAACGATGTTCTTATTATAAAAATAATTTCTGCAAAAAGCACATTTAATTTGAATATATTTTACAAATAAAAAGCCGATGTCGCGTGTTTTTCTGTAAGCAACTATGTGATCATCGGCGTACAGATCAGCAACTTCCGTTTCGGTTAACTGTACGCTTAGACACTGTGTTAATATCTGGTTTTCAATTTTCAAACCTCATGTTAAGGTAGGATTCTAATTTTGAAGAAGCTGATGTTTTGTCATTTTTAGTGGACGTTTTAAATGTAATGATCAATCTGCTAATGAAATCTACGAACAAGACGTCTCCCAGGATATTGATGAACTAGCAGAATATAATAAGATTCTAGTGTATTAAATTATATACAATATGTACTAAATGTTGATTATACAAGTGTTTTTCTTAAGACACCTTACCCAATATGAAGCACAAAAATTTATCCTTCATGGGAACCAAAAACGCAAAAATAAAAAACGCAGAAATTCTTGAATCCAATTTCGTAGGCAAAACACAGAAATTTATTACTGCAGAAATAACCCGCTATACAGTTCGTCGCTTACCAATATACATTGAAGCGTTTGGTTGTCCGACAAATGTTCCTGGTGCAATGGTAGCAATATGATTAGGATCAGGGGTCATGCCTGGCGGAAGGGTTGGTGTGCACTAAGGCACTCGGCAACAGCCTGGGTCGTTGGGGTCTGGGACATATGTACATCCAGCCAGTACATTAAAGAACTCTGGACACCTGTATATAAAAGTAAACATCTGTATGCAACTTACAATTAATACTGACTTTATATATGAAATATCATTTAAAGTTTCTGCAATCTAAATCAATAAATTTGTTATACATCTGTCTAGGATTTATCAGCAAGTTTCCTTTGCAATGTGCTTGGCCCAATATCATAAAACTGGGATTGGAGACCTGTCACAAATCTCAAGCACCCGATTGACTGAAATGGCTACCATTTAAGCCAATTGGATGCTTGAAATTTAAGACTTGTCTCCTGATTTAGTTTTATGATCTTGGGCCCTGGTATTCACTGACCAGTGGTATGCTTACATACAAACAGAAACAATAACAACAAGAAGATGCCACAATGTGACCAATTAGGTTTTCTTCTTAAATTTTAAGTGAAAAAGGGGGATACCTTTGACAAAATTGAGAGTTATGAAACTTAACCTCATAATTGCTATTGGGATGTCAGACAACTATGTTCAGTTTCAGAGCTCAATCTTGAATGGTTACTGAGAAAAAGTGGACTTAACAAAAAACAACCAAATGTTGCCTCTCCAAATGATATACCCCTAATCTAAAAACCATAATTTTCCAAAGAAAACCTGGTTAAAAATCTTAATTTTACAACATAAAGCAAAATCCAGTAAAACACCTAATTAAGATCACCCTGACATGACGACTACCCTGAAATAATACCACTATACCCATGTCCACTTTTTAGTCTTTCAGTTTTGCACTTTTCCCACCTCAAAAGAAGACCACCATACTATCCTGAAGGTGGTCTTAACAGGAAGGTTTTACTGTTGTTGCACTGTACCTTCTTGTACATCTGTAGAATCCACTGGTAGCATCGTCACAGACACATCTGTAGTCGCAGCCGTCGTACCACTGCTGTCCCTGGTTGTACTGCTGGTTCTTGTACACACACTTGCCTAATCAACCACAACATAATTGTGTGAACAAACCGAAAAATAGGGTTTTGGAGTTCCATGGAACACATGTGCAGCCTAAAGCTGCATTCAAAAGTGGCAAAACTTAAAAAATAGGAAAACAGGAGTTATCATTTTTGTTGTCACCGATGGCTTGTTCATGCATGATACATTCCAACTATTAAATAATAGGACAAGTACTTTCAAAGTTCTAAGGCAACATTAAGTTTTATATTAAAGTTGGGAGACTAACAGACAATTCTACTGGAACTGGATAATAGGATCCCTATGTGTCTAAAATGATACTATTTGCAGCACCACATAATCATCTTGTGAAAAATATTGTTCCCAATTAAATGCCTCCCTTGCCTCTGATGAGCATATTTTGAAGTGGTTGATATTTTTTCTAGGGAATTAAAACTTGATTCAAGGTATTTTACTGTTTCTACTGTATGGAATCAAACAGAAAAAATAGGAATTTCAGAAAACATTTTTTCCTCCATAAGAAACAATATTTCTACTATGAATATTAAAATCTACAGTCTAACCTGTGTGTAGCAGCCAGCCAAGGGAAGCAGCCAATTTGGCCGCTGTAGGCAGGTGACCTCTGATCGGAGGGTCAGAGGAAGAGGAATGAAATGTGAAGCCTGTTATGAACCGGACTTGTACTGTATTGATACAGCTTGTTTGTCTCAATATACAGTAGAGCTCGGCTAAATCGCGAAATCCAGAAAAGTTATATTATATCGCGGTCGACCCGTGGATCCCGTTTTCCCCATAAAACGATAGTAAAAATCTATCGACGGCAAATTTTGCATAATGGAAAGGGAATAAAAGGGAAGTAACAATGTCAATACCGCGTTAATCGATAAAGACAATGACGGTTGTTCAATATCGTGCCGACAATTGTTGAAAATTTATTCTTAAGGATATGATGATTATTGTTTACTACGTGTCTTTAATGAGCAAACTGTCATAAAATTGTTGAATTGCTGTCCAAACACTGGGTCACCTAATCAAGGATGCCAAATGGTTACTGAATGGTTGTTTTTCGCACCTACTGCCGATAAAGTTCAACAGGAGCCAAGCTACGTAAACATCTTTAATTAATAACACTGTTCGCACTTTTATGCAAATAGCTAAACTAGAAACAATATTAAAATTTTAGTAAACCATTTATTATCAATTATCAAATACAAAAATATATCGCGCCTAGCGGTCACGATAATTAATTAACAATTACGACGGCTTGTTTAAAAGCGTATTGATAAGCTATGATCGGAAGCAGGTGCGCGTAGTTTAGCGGTCACGTGATGCCCTAATGAAGAGTATCCAACATCTTCGCAGAAAATAAAAAATGGCCGCTGTTTCATGACCAGGAGGCAATTTTGGTGGCCGCTGACCGCGGATGGGAGGTGACCACAGAATTAAGTGATAGAATAGAAGGAAATTTGTCGGGGGCGTCACAAAATGGCCGCTAAATAGAGGTGACCGCAGTTCGGAGGTGACCGTTAGGTCAGGTTAGACTGTATACATAATTATAAATATACATCTGTGGTATCATTTAAGTAACAATTTTTTTTACAAAAGTCTTGTGTCTTTAGGTGCTTAGTACTTACTCTGTTTCTGTGTTACAGGTATGACTGGCCCTTGGGTGAATGTTGGCGTTTGGGTAGTGATTGCACCTTGACCATTGATGGATGTTACTTGGATTGTTAGGGTCTGTTGCCAGATGGCAAGGTGCTGGAAGTGGGGGGTATTGTGGGCATCTAAAAATAAGATTCGAATGTCAGTTCTTGAAATTGACTTTAAGAAGATATCCAGCAATTTTAAAAGTTATTTTGTTTTTCAGCCTGATTATAGTGCAATTTAATATTTGAAATAGCTCAAATGAGTTTATAAGGCAAAGATATACTGTATTTTCAAGGGCAACAGAATAGTTTAGTTTATCCTTAGCTGTGACATGCAAAATATGAGTTTGGGATGTTGAGGTCATTCCTTAAAATAGAGCCCAAATTCATAAAACTGGAATCAGTATCAAATTCAGCCAATCAGATGCTTGAGATATGAGACCGGTCTCCAATCTCAGTTTTATGATATTGAGCCCTGATCTCTTAACGTTAAGTAGTCTGTATTTCTAATTATCAAATTATTAGAGAAAAATCATAATGAAATCATCATATCATTTGAAACAAAATATTGATAATTTAATGATAGAGTATTGCTTGCTTTCTTAACCCTTTACTGCATAGATACAGCTGTTATTGTGAATGTGACCCTGATAGCCGAACATCCATACCTTCTAATAAGAATCTAAACTGTGTGCTTTTTTAACCCTTTCCTGTATAGATACACCTTTATTGCTAGGGCGAACAGTTTAGATCCAGATCAGCCGGTACATCCGTGCCATCTGATCAGGATCTAAACTGTTTGCTTTCTGATTCATTAGGTTATTTCAGACCAAAATGCGACCAGTGCAGATCCTGATCAGACGGCACGAATGTGCCGGCTGATCTGAATCTACACTGGTCGCACATGTGAAAAAATGTGTTTATATCAAGGAAAGGGTTAATAGTTTCGTATATCTGACCAAGAGGCGAACAATGTAGGTCCAGATCAGATAAAATTGCTGTGGCAGCTGATCTGGATCTAAACTGGTCAATCGGGTGATAAAAGGCGTGTATACAGAGTAAAGAACATTTTCGTACAGTCATTGTTCAATCATTGTCTATACCAAATAAACTAAGGACAATTACTTGGTAACTAAAGATGAAATTAAATAAATAAAAAAAGGTAAAAATTGAAAGGTTAATGGTATAAATGCCTACAGAACCTGACACAGTTGTCCCCTATGACTTCAGCTAAACACTTTTTTTACATCTGTAAAATTCAATAGAAGCATCTTCACACACACACAATTTATGTGTGGAATAAAGGGTGAAAATCAGAAGATTAATGGGTTACAGAACCTGACACAGTGGTCCCCCCTGTCTTCTGTTAAAACACTTACTTTTCTCTACATCTGTAGAATCCAATCGAAGCATCCTCGCACATGCAGTTGTAGTCACAACCATCTTCCCAGGTCTGTGCTTGGTGGTAAGTGTGTCCTTTGTACTCACAATAACCTGTATGCAAAGAAAAATCATGGAATGATAGCGAAATGGCTGTAACTACATCTTTATTTAATTTCTTAAAACTATTAAAATTTTTATGTCTAGAAACTAAAAGCTGGTCAATTCATGAAAACCCCATAGTCTTAACTCTCTATACACATATCATCACAAGTGCAAAAACAGTATAACTCCTTCTTATTTCAATGGCACCATTATTGCACTAACATGACAATATAATTATATCCTTAACAGCATTAAAACACAGGATTTTTAAAGCCCCAGCCCTAAACTTAAGTAAGAATGTACTATTGAAAAATCATATTTGTCCTTATAGACTACAATATATAAACTCTCTAACAGAACACAAAAGGTCTGATCGACTTCTCTCTTATATACGAGATTTTCAATGATATTGTTAAATTATAGTTAACGAACTTTTAAGAAGCTAAATATAATGGAGCTATGTTTAGCACCGACGAAGAGACCACTACATGCGCGATCTTGATTTCTGTGACGTTTCGGAAATCCTACTTTCGCTTTTAGTCGCGCAGACCAAATTTATTTTAATAAATTAAAATTTTATTAGCCCGAACAAATGCTGCAAATTTGTGCCTATAGTTCCAAATACATGTAATATTTCATACAAGAGCGGGTTAAATTAAAGCAATGCCGCTTTAAGGTTAATTATTTTATAAATAAATAAAGCATTAACCTGCATTTTTTAATGCTATAAAGAATACAAGATAATTATTTCTTGCATAAAATGTATACAGTATTCCAGTTTGTTTTGTTTGTTTAGTAATTTATCTCATATATTATATAACAAATATGCATAAACAAGGCCTAAGGCCTATGGTTAAAAGGGTACAAAGTAAGAGTGTAAGAATGACAATCCTGTGCCCCAAGATCATAAAACGGAATAATAATACAAATACAATGAATTTATATAGCGCAAAAATAATAAATTTTCTATTGTGGTTTACAGTGAAACAAAAAAAAAGATGTTTGCTAGTTTCACTATATACCATGTACAGTCTCTATTAGTACTGCAAACAATAACACTTTTAGTTTGCTATTGGTTGTAAAACTGTGTAAACAAATGAGTTTTAAGATTTCTTCTAAATCCAGGTTCAGAACAAATGTTTTCAAGTCACTAGGTAATTCATTCCATAGTTCCATGAAAAGCTCCTAGTTTTATGATGTTGGGCTCTGTTTTACCTATTCCTCCATGGCTGTTTGGATTAGCAGTAGGACCTCCAGGTAAGCCTCCGGGCTGTGTTATCACGGCAACCACGGTTACGGTTCCCTGGTATAGTTCACTTGGCTTGGGTTGGGCTACAAGCATGTGACCTGTGGTGCTCGGCTTGTATACTGGGATCACTGGAACTGGGGTACCAGTGAACTGACACTTGGGTCTACGGCAGCAGGGGTCATTGGGGTCTACTTCCAGGACACATTCGGATGGCAAGGTTGGGAAATCAGGGCACCTGTCAATCAATTATTTATCTTTTCAGACTGATGTTTATGGCTGATATGGTAAATCGTAAAACTAAACGTTAAATTGTCCCAACAGTCAAAGGCAGCTTATTTAAGGAAATCAAAAATTAAAACTTGAACCTGTCCGTTGTATAAACAGCCCTCTGTAATGGAAGAATGAAGACAGTTACTTGGTGCATTTGTGTGTTTATTTTTTGTTTTTTCAACAATTGTTTTCTTCATAATTCCATTATTATCACACAAATAATTTCTTTAGAAGAGCACAGTTTTTACTTTGCAGTCACATGACCCATTTCAAAATTAAGCACAGCTTCTTTCACATAAACAGCTTCTGCAAATCTACACATTCAGATCAGATGAGAATCAACACTGTTCAACACTCAGTTAATACATTTTGCTAAAAATTAATACAAAACAACCCTGAATAATTAAAAGACTGATTTAAATTGATACAAATGTGAGTTGATTACATGAATTGAGTGGAAATACTGCAAACACAATTCAAATAGTTAGAGAAGGAGCTGTGTGGCTAGTGCCACCTGTTCCTGGTTGAGGGGTCTGACCGGAGGGCAGAGTTGGTACAACGCCACCTGAGATATGGATCAGACCACCACCACCGATGGTACCAAGGTTTCCGGTGGAGGAAATGAATGTTCCAGTGCAGCACTGAACTGTGGTACAACAGTCTCTGGCTTTCTTCACCTCCTGACAGTCAGATGGCAAGTTATTGTAGATAGGGCAACTGAAAATACAAAAAGTAGGGCTGAAGGTTAAAAAACTGAGATTGGAAACCAGTCTCAAATCTCATGCATCTGATTGCCATTTCAGCCAATCAGATGCTTGAGAATTGAGACTGGTTTCCGTGCTCAATTGTATAACCTTGGGCACAGATTAGCTGTTGTGACAAACATTCTGCAACATAGTTAAGGAAACACCTTCCGTCAGAGTGAGATTTAAAAAAAAACATCAAGCCCTATTTTTGGATTCTATTTACAAAACAATGAAATAGAATAGGAACAAAATCATAATCTATAAACTTCCCTTAACACTGACATCATAATAAAACAGCAAACACTTTCTTGCAATTTTATGTTATTTTTCTGTCAAATTGACACATATTAATAAAGCTTACAATCAATAAAATAAACCGATAATGTGTTTTTGTTTATTAAAGGTTATTTCATAAATTATGTGAACTCAATATTAAGAATTTTCAATCTTGGCTTCCACTCTTAGGCAAGATCACTGGGTCAAATGTATTTTTCATATGTGTAAACAAATCATCATCTTAGTCCAATAACAGTATAAATACCATAGAAAATTTATACTGTGTTTTATTAAGGTGACAAAATATCCTCTACATAGTTAAAAGTTCCTTATATTTCACTTACGAGCTGACACATCTGTAGTAACCATAGATGGCATTTTCACATGTGCAGGTTGTATCACAGCTAATTTCCATGTATCGCCTTGATGGAAGGCTCTACCATCGTATATACAGTAATCTAAAACAGATTGAAACCATTTAAGAAATAAGTCTTAGTGTAATACATAATGGGTTGGGGTTTAGATGCATATGGGCCCAAGATCATAAAACTATGATTGGAGACCAGCCTCAAATCTCAAGCATCTGATTGACTGAAACGGTGACTGGTCGCCATTTCAGCCAATCAGATGCTTAAGATTTGAGACTGGTCTCCATTCATAGTTTTATGTTCTTGGGCATAGGATACATTACATGCAAAGTGATGTAAAACTGTAATTCACTGACAGATATTTATCATTTCAATTTTAAAATATCTTTACATTATACAGCTTTTAAAGCTTTTGGCTGTAGTTTGCAATTATGGTCTGCACTATTTGCTTTTTCGACAACAGATTTCTGCAAAACATCTCTTTGAACAAAAAATGGACTACCATAGACTGAAACAAAGGCAAACCCATTACATTTGTTTAGCATGTTTAGGTTTCAATTTCATTAAAATAATGTAACATCTAGCCTGTTGGTTCTGGGTTGGGTTGATTGTTCGCTAAAACAATAAAAAACATCCAATAAATAACATTTAATTTCACTGTGGACTAACATAAGCTCACATAGCCACAAATCATTGTATTCTATGGATTGTTCAAGACAACCATTCAGTGTTACAGTCTGATAAGTTTTATTTCAAACAATGGTTCAAAATTTATCGAAATAGGTAAACAATAAAACCTAGTGAAATATAGTAAAACTGAGCTAAATTCAGTTCCCATCATGACAATTTTAATTTCAAATCATGTTCCTTCTTTCTTTTCAAACATTTTCTTTCTCCTATCTTCGTTTGACTTAACTTTTGAAAAGAAAGGAAAAAATTCTGAAGCAAAACTATTGAGCTTTATTAACCCTTTCCTGTATAGATACACCGTTATTGCTAGGGCGAACAGTTTAGATCCAGATCAGCCGGCACATCCGTGCCATCTGATCAGGACCTAAAGTGTTCGCTTTTTGATTCATTAGGTTATTTCTGACCAAAATGCGACCAGTGGAGATCCTTATCAGACGGCACGGATGTGCTAGCTGATCTGGATCTACACTGGTCGCACATGCATATATATCAATGAAAGGGTTAAGGAAACACATGTCTACACACTCTAATATTCAACACTTTACTCCACGAGACATGGCTGTAATGCAAAGATGAAAAGTGTAAATCCAGATCAGCTGGCAAATCCATGCTGTGTGATCAGGATCTAAAATGTTCCCTTTAGATTAAGTAATATCTGACCAAGAAGCAACCAGTGTAGATTCAGATCAGCTGGCATGGATATGCCATGAGAAACTGGATCTACAATGGTAACACATGTGAAGCGGAGTAAAGTTTTAATATTTTACTATCTAGCATTTAACTTTGTCACCAATTTTAACTGTTTCATATATTTATTCCAGCAAAGGCATAACAAGCAATGTCATCTGGGCCCAAGATCATACAAAACAACTTGTCATCATCACGAATGTGTTGTAATATAATTAGAAAGTTTCATGAAAAAATATTGAGAAATCACAGTTATAGCCAATGTTAGGTGTTCATGTAAAAATCCAAGTACAAAAAGGGGCGTAACTCCATCAAATGCGACCTTGACCTATGGAATTCAGCATTTTCATGAGCGCGTTGTCATAGGAAAAATAATTTGAAAGTTTCATTAAGAGATATTGAGAAATGGCAAAGTTATAGCCAACGGTAAGTTTTAGTGTCAAAATCTAATTACAAAAAGGGGCATAACTACATCAAATATGACCCTGACCTAAAGAATTTGGCATCATCATGAGCGTTTTGTCATAAGCAATATAATTTGAAAGTTTCATGAAGATATATTTTAGAAATGGCAAAGTTATAGCCACATTAAGTTTTCGTGACAGACAGACGGACAGACGGACGGACTGAGAAAGCAATCCCTATGTATCGCCATTTCTTCAAAAGGGCGACACAAAAACTGAGATTGGAGACCTGTCTCAAAACTGGTTGCCATTTCAGCCAATCAGATGCTTAAGATTTGAGACTGGTCTCCTGATTTAGTTTTATGATCTTGGGCTCTGCTCAGCTTTAAAATGTCATTTCAAAGAATTACATCAACTTCACATAAAAAAATTATGATTTTATCAAATGAGAACTCTATTGCTTTGCATATCAATATTATTATTAAAGATACCATACCACAAAGATCACAGTATTTGATGCAGTTGGTCCTAGCCCATGGCTTAAAGTTGATGCAGGCATCCTTTCGATATCTGATGCAGTCTGGGATGGAGTCCACACAAGCTGCTGGGGCTGTCGGTGATACAGCTGTAATAAAATACATTTTGCAATCACTCGAAAGTGAGAATGTGACAGAGTAGCCCCATACTATTCCTTTACTTCATGGATAAGGCTTATACCCTATAGGCTTCCAGTGTCCAAGATCATAAAACTAAGTTTTGAGATCAGTCTCAAATCTCAAGGATCTGATTGGCAGAAATGGCGACTGGTACCATTTCAGCTAATCAGATGCTTGAGATTTGAGACTGATCTCCAGATTTAGTTTTATGATCTTGGCCACAGATCTATATCAGCCTGCACATCCCTTCATCTGAACAGGCTCTACAATGCTGGCTTTTTACAAATGTGCAGGCTGATCTGGATCTACACTATTTGTTAATGTGATTAAAGGCATATCCATCTCAGATTAGGGTCTACATTGTTCACCATTCAGTCAGAGAAGCATTCTTTATCCCTCTTGAAATCAATTTAGATCTGTTTTTCTCAAAAGTGAGAACTTTTAACAGGGTCTACATTTATCATGAAGTCAATAAGCCACATTTTATAATGGTTAATCAAATATGTTAAGCTGAAAAGTGAGTTTAACCCTTTCCTCCATATATATGCATTTTTACGCATGTGCAACCAGTGTAGATCCAGATCAGCCGGCACATCCCTGCCATCTGCTAAGTCGCATTTTGGTTAACAATAACCTAACAAATCAAAAAGCCAACAGTGCAGATCCTGATCAGAGGGCATGGATGTGCTGGCTGACCTCGTCACCTGGATCTATACTGTTCGCCCAGACAATAAAGGTGTGTCTTTGGAGAAAAGGGTTAAACATAAGATTGTTAGTGATATTGGAACCAGATGTTCATTTAGATAACTGCATGCAACACTTACCAACATCATGACTGCTGATGGTTCCAGAGCCAGAGAAACTTCCAGTCTGGGTCTTGAACTCGCAGACTGGTTTGGCACAGCACTCTCCTGGTTTGGTCTCAAGGTGACAGATGCTTGGAATAGCTGTGTAGTCTGGACAACTGTGATGTAAGAAGGTGAAATGAAGTTTTTTAAGCAGATGATTAATTTAAAATGAACCTTTCTTGGAATTTTAAACCATAGCTTGGAATCAAATGTTCAATTATGGCTAATAAATTGTCCTCTATCTGACCCTCAAAATATTTATGACACCCTGGCTGAAGGTTATAAAATTGAGATTGGAAACCAGTCGCAAATCTCAAGCATCTGATTGGCTGAAATGGTGACAGGTCGCCATTTCAGCCAATCAGATGCTTGAGATTTGCGACTGGTTTCCATGCTCAGTTTTATAACCTTGGGCACCTATCTTGATATTCATATTCATCTTGATATTTCACCAAAGAAGTCCTAAAATCTCTATTTTATTAGAACTGACCCTTGCAAATGATTTCCCTTATTTGACTGTAATTTGTGTTTGTTAGTTTGTTAAAATTTGAAAAATCTTGATGTAGTGCAAAATTTTGCATACCCGTTATAATTTCTGAACCCAAAAACAAGATTAAAGGGGCAAGCATAGGAGAGGAAGCTTTCGCTAAAATTTTGTGATTTAGAAGTACTCAAAATTTAATTTATTATTTTCTCATAATTAATTTGTCATTTTATTTCACATTTTCACATCAAAGTGTTAATTTTATTTTAAAATGCATATATAGCAATATTTTCTTCTCAACTTTATGATTCAAGAATTGATGTCAACAGTTTGAAGACAGATTTTCCTGTGAAGTGCCCCAAATATAATGACCTTGACCCTAAACACAGAGTTCGACATTTGTATGTTCCTGTGGCAGCCCTCTTACATGTACACTGGTACTGGCAGCCATCTTCCCATGTCTGACCTTCAGTAGTATAAATGACCTTTGAAATCCCATACATCTGAAAATAGAAGTAGTAAAAGTGATTTAAACTTGCCCTCGTTGCTAATAGAAGCCCTAAAATCAAAGTAAACTTACATGTTGAAACAGCAAATAACTTGCAGAAAAGAATTAAGGATTCAGTTTAGAAAGCAATTTAACTAACAACAAACACAAAAAGATTTTATTATAGAGAGGTTTGATAAACTGTTTATCTCATGCACAGGTTTAATCTACCTGCAATATTTGCAAACCTATATAGTTTACCATTTTACATGGAAGTTATCAATTTCTGAAGCCCAATCATTTTAATTATGGGGTTTCTTTAAGCAAAACTTCCCTCACTTGTGTGTGCCAGATTTCCTTCTTTGTCTCCACTGATTTTCAGAATCTCTCCCTTCAATATCAAGCTCCCACTTGGGCATGAGATGGTGACAAATACAAGTATGTATTTGTTATATTTTGGTGAGATAATTTCCTTGTTAAGCTATTCTAAAACTCATATCACTAACTCTGTTGAAAAGAATGTAATCACCTGTCTTACAAGAGGTCTCAACTCACACATGGCCTTCACCTCACACAAATGTATTCACTATCAAACATCTTACCTATTTCATCTGTGGTTGTACCATGGCTGACAGTCTCAAATGTTGTGATTTTAGGGTTGAAGTCACACACTGGTTGCAGGCAGCATTTGGACTCACTCTTCACAAGAGTACACTGACTTGGAAGGTTATAGTATACTGGACATCTGGAAAAGTTTAAATCAAATCAATACAATTTAATTTTCAGGTGAGGTTGTGGCAACTTAGAACCTGGTTTAAACCCCACTGGCAAAATTCATGCCAAGGCAGTAACTCTCCTCTTCCATAGGTTTTCAGTTTTGTTGTTTGTAGAGTCTTATTCATATTAACCCTATCATGAACTTGTGTTTTCTCTCTCTCATCAAGTTGGGTGTGTGAGAAGGCTATGTTTTCTTACAGCGGCCTATTTAACCCTTTAACTCCGTGGGATATGGCTTATATTCCATGGGCAACCTGTGCCCAAGATTGTAAAACTTGATCTGGAGATCAGTCTCAAATCTCAAGCATCTGATTGGCTGAAATGGCGACCAGTCGTATTAAATTCAATGAAAGCAAAATGTTGCTATGATGTTATACATGTACGAGGGGCATTTATAAAGTATTAATCAGTGTGATTGTTTAACGTTAATCCGAAAGAAATTTCTACATGTTATACATGTATTGAAAGCTTAGACTCTCCTCTACAGTTACGTGCACGAGGAAACCGGTTAAAATCGTTACAGTGATTGAAATCTTCACTTGAATCGACCAAGGTCAGATACACTGCAGTTAAAATGGCAGACAAAGAGAACAAATTTCAAGATGAGCAAAGAGCTTATTGTAAAGTACGTGCATTGCTCGGCGTTGCTGCACCTGATATTAAAGCAGACTTAGACAAGGTTTATGGGGACTATGCTCTCTCGTATTCCACGGTTAGAAGGTGGGTTCGTCTTTTTAACTCTGGTAGGGAGGATATAAAAGATGAGGCCCGTCCTGGCCGTCCAGTGACCACAATGACTGACGAAAATATTGCCGCTGTTAAAAAAGCTGTGGAAGATGATGCCCGTTGTACAGTCGAGGAGATAAGTGATTCATGTGGCATTAATTCGTCATCTGTTTTTCAAATATTGACGGGCGCGTGAAAGCTACGCAAGGTTTGCGCCAGGTGGATACCCCACCTCCTCACTGATGATCAAAAACGCGAGCGCGTGCGAATAGCGTCCCAGCTGCTTGATACATACAAGACTGCTGACCAAAAACGCATGAATGAAATTGTGACTGGCGATGAAACGTGGGTATATTTTTATGAGCCTGACAGTAAACAAAAAAAATAAGGTGTGGGTCGGTGAAAATGATGGACGGCCCCAAATTGCCCGTAGAGCTCGCACCTCAAAACGCATTATGTATGCATTATTTTTTGATTGCCAGGGAATGGTGGCTCGAATTCCTGTACCAGAAGGTAGGAGTGTTACGGGAACATTTTACCGAGATTCGGTACTTGCTGCTGTTGTATGCCACTATACTGCAGACCGTCCCCGTACCGGCGTACGCGGAATCAAGCTCCTGCATGACAACGCACCGGCCCACAAGTCAGCGGTGGTAACGTCGTATCTTAGCGACAACAACATTGACACTTTACCACACGCTCTATATAGCCCTGATCTTGCTCCATGCGATTTTTGGTTAAATCCCTTTATTAAGAACTACATGAAAGGTCGACGTTTTGAATCTCGGCACGCCGTCGGCAGCGCGCTTTTCCAGTGTCTTAACACTATACCCAAAGAAGCATTCCGAAAAGCATTTTCTGATTGGATTAAACGCTTGGAAAAGTGCATACAAGTCAAAGGGGAATACTTCGAAGGGTTGATCTAAAAATTTAAGCAGAAATATTACGTATACAACTAAAGCGCCACACTGATTAATACTTTATAAATGCCCCTCGTATATGATGTCAGGACACCACTGTTTCCACAAAATCTTTATTTTGAGGCATGCAATAAATAGAATCTGACACTCACATTCATTTAATACAAAGTTTATTTAAACATTTACAAGAAATTTATTATCAAGCTAGCAAGAATCTCAATTAGTTGCACTTTTCTTGAAATCATCAATTATTTGTGTTGATAAAATATTGATTGTAACAAATTTTATATGCATGAAAAAATGGTGAACATTTTAGAAAGAACTTTGAATGCAAAAGTAAGCATAATGATTACAAACTTTGTATTGTTATTTATGATAGTTTTTTAAACATGAGTTTATGTACATGTACGAGGGATGTCAGGAAATTTAGTAGACAAGGCTACAGAATAATTATAAGCACTCATATCAACAAGAGCTGTCAGAGGAGACAGCATGCTCGACTATTCGAATCATTTGAAACAAATGCAATTTGAAGATTAAAACAGTAACAACTATGGCCATACATTCATGTGCAATCAGTAAAAATATTAACAAATATTAACAAGTGAATGGTAAGGGAAAAATTCATTTCAAATAACAGAAATAATTTCTTAATGTACCATAAATATTAAACTGAAAAGGGGAATAACTATGAAATATTTCTGAAGTTGTTAGAAAACTTGTTAGAAATTTTTTTATTAGAGATATTTACTTTTAGTCAATTATCAATCACTTCAGTAATGTTACAGAAAAGAACTGACCTAAAGGCATGGAAATGGTACACGACTCACCAGCTTGTCATGGTGAACATTTCTGGCAAGTTACTATATTCCTAATGTATTTAAAACCCTGACAAGAAAATTCTATTTTAGTAGCAGTGACCTTGGACCTACAGGCATGGGCATGGTACGGGACACACCAACTTGTCATGATGACCATTTGTGTCAAGTTATTTTGAAATCACTCTATTCCTAACGAAGTTACAGCCCGGACAAGAGAATTCTATTTTTAGTAACAGTGACCTTGACCTACAGGCATGGTCATGGTATGGGATACAACACCCTGTCATTGTGAACAATTGTGCCAAGTTATTTTGAAATCCGTCCATTTATAATGAAGTTACATCCCGGACAAGAAAATTCTGTTTTAAGTAACAGTGACCTGGACCTTCAGGCTTGGGTATTGTGTGGACACACTGCCTTGTCATAGTGAACGTTTGTGCAAAGTTATTTTGAAATCCCTCCATTCATAACAAAGTAACAGCACGGACAAGAGAATTCTATTTTTTGTAAGATTGACCTTGACCTTTGACCTACAGGCATGGGCATGGTACGCGACACACCACCCTGTCATAGTGAACATTTGTGTCAAGTTATTTCGAAATCCCTCCATTCAAAACAAAGTTACAGCCTGGACAAGAAAATTCTATTTTTAGTAACAGTCACCTTGACCTTGGATCTACAGCCATGGGTATTGTGCGGACACACAGCCTTGTCATTGTGAACATTTGTGTCAAGTTATATTGAAATCCCTCCATTCATAACAAAGTTACAGCCCGGACAAGAAAATTCTATTTTTTGTAACAGTGACCTTGACCTTCGACCTACAGGCATAGGTATTGTACGCGACACACCGCCTTGTCATGGTGAACATTTGTGCCAAGTTATTTTGAAATCCCTCCATTAATAATGAAGTTAAGGGCCAAGTGTATATTTTGCTTAACACAAAATGTAAGTGGAAAAGGGGCATAATTTGAAAAATATTGAAAGCAGGGTTATGGGTCTTGTTGGTTATGATGTAGATTTTGATGGTGAAAATATATTTCAAGTTTCAAGGCAATATCTCAAGTAGTTTTGAAGTTATGGGCAAAATGCATATTTTGCTTAACACAAAATATAAGAAAAAAGGGGCATAACTTGAAATATATTGACAGCAGAGTTATGGGTCTTGTTGGTAATGATGTAGAATTTGATGGTGAATATATATTCCAAATTTCAAGTTGATATCTCCAGTAGTTTATAAGTTATGGACCAAAGTGCATATTTTCCTTAACGCAAAATTTAAGTGAAAAAGGGGCATAACTTAAAAAATATTTGTAGCAGAGTTATGGGTCTTGTTGGTAATGATGTAGAATTTGATGGTGAATATATATTTCAAGTTTGAAGTTGATATCATAAGTAGTTTTTAAGTTATGGACCAAAGTGCATATTTTGTTTAACGGACGGAGCCGCCGACGCCGACGCCAACACCGGGGTGAGTAGGATAGCTCCCCTATTCTTCGAATAGTCGAGCTAATAAGCTGTTTTGGTATGTTGCTCAAGTATGTTTTGGCTACATATTTCTAAATTAATAAACAGGATAACAATCACATTCGCAAAACGCCCATTGCCATGGTAACATGACAGACGGTTCACGGAGCACTTTGATTCCATAACAGTAACTACTCAAAATAAAAGTTAATAAAAATTATAGATTTACTTACGCGATGTTATTTGATATCATTGCATGACATTTGGTGACAATTATGAGGTCATAGGTTAATAAACAAGTTGTAAACAACCGTTAAGCCCATTGGGGTTGCTTAACATTTGTTTCAAAAATGACGTCAATTTCACGGACAGAGCAACAGACTGTTATCAAGTTTTGTGTTCTTGCTAATTTGACACCAACTGAGATGTGGAAGTTTATTTCAAAAGCAGATACATCCGGTAAATGTTCGAGGCAACTTGTGTTTAAGTGGCACAGCAGATTAAGAAGCGGGGATGAATATGTGTTAGATAAGAAACCAAGCAGACGACTGAAAGAAGCAGAGTCGAATTATGTAGAACGCGTTAGAACAGTTCTTGATGAAGATAGAAGTCGCACTGTAAGGGAAATTAGTGACATTCTTGGTTTGAAACGGACTGTGGTATATGAAATAATGACAAAAGAACTTAACATGTCTATAGTGTGCGCAAGATGGGTACCGCGGCTCTTGAAAACGGAGGAAATGGAAGAGCCGGTAGACGCGTCATTGGAGTTCTTACGGAAATACGACACAGAGGGTGATTCATTTCTATCAAATATTATTACTACGGATGAAACTTGGGTTCATCTTTATGAACCGGAACCAAAACGGGATTCTATGATATGGAAAACACCTAATTCTCCCGCACCCGTAAAAGCTAAACAAGCGAAATCTGCAAAGAAGTTTATGTTCATCTTCTTTATGGACTCCGACGGGATGCTGCTTCAACATGTTGTGCCTAGCGATGAAACTAAATGCCGCATATTATCAGAAGGTAAATATTACTTTGAAAAAACAATATCAAACATTAAATAAATAAGATTAATTATAAATATATTAAACATTTCGATGATGTTATTTATGTCCTGCGTGCGGCATTTAAATGATTTATCAACTCTTACTGAATGTTCTTTTTCATTCCAGGTTATCAGCCGTAATCTTATTCATGCTATTAGAAAGAAGCGGCCCGAAATGGAAATTGAGAAAATGTTTTTCAACCAAGACAACGCACCTGCACACCGGTGTGAGGAGATGCTACTGACTTTTGATTTCCTTTGCTTCCAGAGACTACGACACCCATGGATTTTGCCGTTTTTCCGAGACTGAAATCGGAATTGCTCGGGAAAAGATTTGCAGATTTGGAATAACTTCGCGTTGGTGTTAGATTAGCGATATATGGTTTTGATCGAGAATGGTAAAAAAGGGGTATACCAGCAATGGGTCAGCTGGCATCAGAAATGCGTAAAATCGTGTGGGAAATATTTTGAGAAGGAGTGATTACGTGACGTTCATTTGATGTTGATGACGTTTAAAAATGCTCCATGATTATGTATATATGTTGGATGTAAGGACTGTTATTATGTTAATGTTCATCACAGACTGGCAGTTTTTTGTAAATTTGTTTGTTAGATATGTATATATTTGCTGGCCAAATTTGTTTTATGTTTGTATTGCTTTAGTGTAAAAAATAAAGTAGTATATGAACTTTCTGGTTTTGTTGTTGTTGTGTAACTTACCGCAATAGCTGCAGTATTTTCTACAGTTTTCTGAGCCCAGCCCAGTATTGGCCTCATATTCATTACAGTTGGACAACTTGTCAACTCATGGGGGTGGGGCAGTTGTGTAGAGTGCTGCAATAATAAAATCAACCATAATACTAAATAATAAACACCAGGGATGTTAATGAATATCCAGATATCAGAATATCCTGATACTGATTTCATATCCAAATATTACTAAAAAAAATGTAAAAAAATCATCGTAAAACAGTTCAATTGCTTCAATTATTGCTTCCACACACCTGTTCAGATATTACTATCAGATAATTTTGGACTGTATATTGATTGTATTACAAGGCAGCAAGGCAGTTGGAACTACAATATCACCCGCCACAGATGTGAATGTGGGAAAGGTTATGGATGGTTAAGAGCAAATTAAACAATAGCTCTGGGCAATGGGCAGGTGGAAGCAAATTCAAGTGCAAGGGTATGTCGTGTTCAGATAAGTTTCAGAGTATTTGCCTGCTCAAACACCAGAGGCATCCTTGACCTTGAGCCAGCCAGGTTGGAACATGGGTTCTGCACATCAGGTTCATGAACTGAACATTTCATTTAAGTTTCATGATATTCAATCCAGGGGTTCAGAAGATTGTGAACTGGACACGAAATGTATGGTTCAAATCTTCAAACACCACTAGTGGCCTTGACATTGAGCCGGCCATGTTGGAACATGGGTTCTGCATGTCGTCTTCGTGGGGAGAACATTTGACTAAAGTTTCATGAAATTCCTTCTAAGGGTTAAAGTTATGGACCGGACACGAAATATGCTCAAACACCACAGGCTGCCTTGACCTTGAGTCAGCCAGGTTATAACATGGGTTCAGCACATCATGTTCATGAAATGAACATTTCACTTAAGTTTCATGATATTCATTCCAGGGGTTCAGAGACCTTCAATTAACTGGCCAGTTTGTGTACATACACTGTATACAGATGAGACCTCTCTTAAATTTAGTCTTCACATTTTGAGAATGTGCTACAAATTTGCTGTAGTTGTTGTTGTAGTTGTTTTACATACAAACAATTAATAAAATATTCAAAAAGCCTGATTTTCAAAGTGCTATAAAGTAAGAAATTTTATTTGGTCAGTATCCATAAACAAGAGGGCCATGATGGCCCTATATCGCTCACCTGACTACAAAAGTACTCTCAGCTTGTGGTTTCAGACAAGAAGATTTTTAAAGTTTTTCCTATACAAGTCTATGTAAAATGAAGTGACCCCTGAGGCGGGGCCAATTTTGACCCCAGGGAAATCATTTGAACAATCTTTGAAGAGTTCCAATAGAGGGTGCTAAATGCCAAATATCTAAGCTCTAGGCCTTGTGGTTCAGACAAGAAGATTTTTTAAAGTTTTTCCTATATAAGTCTATGCAAAATGAAGTGACACCTGGGGCAGGGCCAATTTTGACCCCAGGGAAATCATTTGAACAATCTTTGTAGAGTTCCACTAGAGGATGCTAAATGCCAAATATCTAAGCTCTAGGCCTTGTGGTTTCAGACAAGAAGATTTTTAAAGTTTTTCCTATACAAGTCTATATAAAATGAAGTGACCCCTGGGGCGGGGCCAATTTACACCCCTGGGAAATAATTTGAACAATCTTTGTAGAGTTCCATTAGAGGATGCTAAATGCCAAATATCTAAGCTCTAGGCCTTGTGGTTTCAGACAAGAAGATTTTTAAAGTTTTTCCTATATAAGTCTATGCAAAATGAAGTGACACCTGGGGCAGGGCCAATTTTGACCCCAGGGAAATCATTTGAACAATCTTTGTAGAGTTCAACTAGAGGATGCTAAATGCCAAATATCTAAGCTATAGGCCTTGTGGTTTCAGACAAGAAGATTTTTGAAGTTTTTCCTATATAAGTCTATGTAAAATGAAGTGACCCCTGGGGCGGGGCCAATTTTGACCCCAGGGAAATAATTTGAACAAACTTTGTAGAGGTCCACTAGAGGATGCTAAATGCCAAATATCTAAGCTCTAGGCCTTGTGGTTTCAGACAAGAAGATTTTTAAAGTTTTTCCTATATAAGTCTTTGTAAAATGAAGTGACCCCTGGGGCGGGGCCAATTTTGACCCCAGGGAAATAATTTGAACAAGCTTTGTAAAGTTCCACTAAAGGGTGCTTAATGCCAAATATCTAAGTTCTAGGCCTTGTGGTTTCAGACAAGAAGATTTTTAAAGTTTTTCCTATGCAAGTCTATGCAAAATGAAGTGACCCCTGGGGCGGGGCCAATTTTGACCCCAGGGAAATCATTTGAACAATCTTTGTAGAGTTCCACTAGAGGATGCTAAATGCCAAATATCTAAGCTCTAGGCCTTGTGGTTTCAGACAAGAAGATTTTTAAAGTTTTTCCTATATAAGTCTATGTAAAATGAAGTGACCCCTGGGGCGGGGCCAATTTTGACCCCAGGAAAATAATTTGAACAAACTTTGTAGAGTTCCACTAGAGGATGCTAAATGCCAAATATCTAAGCTCTAGGCCTTGTGGTTTCAGACAAGAAGATTTTTAAAGTTTTTCCTTTCGGTTGCCATGGCAACCAGAGTTCTTTGAACAACTTTGGAAGAGCTTCATGCAAGGAACATTCCTGCCAAGTTTCAGCAAGATTGGCCCAGGAGTTCAGGAGAAGAAGTCGTTTGAAGAAAAAGTTGACGACGCACGCACGGACGACGGACATCAGGCGATCACAAAAGCTCACCATGAGCACTTCGTGCTCAGGTGAGCTAAAAATGAAAAAATTTACCCTATAAAATCTTCCAGAGCAAAGTTCTTAATATTGCATAACACAGATCTAAACAGCAAAGTTCATTAGGTCATTGACCAGCAACACCTCTGTTAATGCATTCTAATATCATCTCAAAATTGAATCTAAATATAGCTGAAGACCGGTAGAAATATTGGAATTTTGATACTCTGGAATTGGAATTTTGTTGTTGTTGTGTAACTTACCGCAATAGCTGCAGTATTTTCTACAGTTTTCTGAGCCCAGCCCAGTATTGGCCTCATATTCATTACAGTTGGACAACTTGTCAACTCATGGGGGTGGGGCAGTTGTGTAGTGCTGCAATAATAAAATCAACCATAATACTAAATAATAAACACCAGGGATGTTAATGAATATCCAGATATCAGAATATCCTGATACTGATTTCATATCCAAATATTCCTAAAAAAATTGTAAAAAAATCATCGTAGTATATCAGTACTGACCACTGAATACTATACTGACTGCCAGTGAAAATGCAACACTTAATTTTTTTTGGAGATTTTGTTGTGTGTAAATGTTTAATAAATTGGCAAAGGTACATGTGATTAAAAATCAATAATTAACCAATCAATACATAAACTTTCTCTCCTACAGTTAACCCGTACAAACACAAGAATTTAATGATGTTTCTACATGAAATTTTATTGTGTTAATTTTAGTGTTGCGTTTTCATTTGCAGTCAGTATCAGTACTTACCAATGTGTACTATATTCTTACTTGTCAATGTGCACTATATCGGTACTTAGCACTGGGTACTATAACAGTACTTACCACTGTATACTATATCTGTAATGACCACTATGCACTATATCTGTACAGACATATCTCCACTGTGTACTTTATTTGTACTTACCAATGTGTACTTTATCTGTACTTAGCAGTGGGTATGATATCTTTACCTACCACTGTGTACTATATCTGTCTTTACCTCTGTGCACTTAATCTGTACAGACCACTGTGTACTATTTCTGTACTTACCACTGTGTACTTTATCTGTATAAATTTGAACTATAACTGTATTTACCAATGTGTACTGTATCTTTACTAACCATTGTTTACTATTTCTGTACTTACCGCTATGTACTATATCAGATTCTGTTTTTACCATGATGAACTTGATCTTTACTTATAACTGTGCACTGTATCTTTACTTACCACTGGGTATTATATCTGTATTTACCACTGTGAACTATATCTGTACTTAGAGCTATGTACTTTATCTTAACACTGTACTGTTGAGTGTCACCAGCTCTATGGTATCATCAGTGTCAATTCCAGGTGGATAGACATCGGCTATCAGATGTTCATAATGTCTCAACGTCTATCCTCATTGATCCCACCGGAGGTAGCATGCAGAGATCCAACACATCTGAAATACCGTATTTACATCACATAATTATCTTTACAAACTTTTATAGGTTTCACTTAAAGCAATTATCAAATCATTTTATTCAGTAACATGAAAACCACAATCTCTGATAATACATATATGACCTGTGTTGTCCAGATCAGATAGCCAATATATCCAGATCCTTGATCTGAACTAGTCACATCTTTGTGAGAAAGATCATAATGAATCTAAAAGCAAACAGTATAGATCCTGATTAGATGACATGCTGATCTAAATCTACACTTCTTGCTCATAAGTAACAGCCATATCCCATGCTGTAAAAAGTTAAATAGAAGGTAGAGTGTTGATGATTGTGAGTTATCATCTCCATAACTCCATTAAATGTGACCTTGACCTAATGAATTTGACTTCATCATCACTGTGTTGTCAGAGGCAACATTATTTGAAAGTTTGATGAAGAAATATTAAAAAATGCCAAAGTAATAGCCATCGTTAAGTTTTCAAGTCAAAATCCAAGAACAAAAAGGGGCATAACTCCATTAAATGTGATTTTGACCTAAAGAATTGGGCATCACCATGACCATGTTTTCATAAGCAATATAATTTGAAAGTTTGATGAAGAAATATTAAGAAATGGCAAAGTTATAGCCATCGCTAAGTTTTCATGGCAGACCAAGTGGCTGACAGATGGATCAATGGACAAAGTGATCCCAATGTATTGTTGTTTCTTCGAAAGGGTGACACAAAACTGTAATAAAACTGCAAAAATAAATTATAGACATAAATAGAATGATAAGAAAAAATAATTTATACCACAAACATGTAATAGGCAAGGTAATTTAACTTTACTCAGCTAAAATAAAAAGTTCCTTCTTTAATGCTCACATTTTTATAAAAGTATTTGCTGTTAACAGGGCACTACAAATCCTGAAATAACTTAGTAGCCCACTGGGCTACCAGGATTTTTGCTTGGTAGTCCGGACTTTTCGGTTGCATATTTATTACCTTAGATATACTCACATTACACCAATGATGGGACGTTTTGGGTGTGTTTGGATTACTAGTCAAATTAAAACACCTCTCAGATTATTTACTTTTATTTATTTATCATATAAGTATTGAGAACTGTGATAGTAATACACTAATTAGAATATATTATCAATGTCTAATATCATATGAACGTCTCACATAAACAGAAGTTATCTGCTACCCTTTCCTCCATATTATATCATCAAAATATGTGTTGTCCTTGTTACACTACGATTTAGATTAAACAGTTAATTTTTATCATATTTTATTTGATGTAAAAATTCCAAGACTGGTATTTGGCTGTGAAGGCAGCAGGCATAAGGTGGGCATGGTTCAAAGAAAATTTAACATAACTTGCCTTCTGATGACAAAACGATCCATTTTCCATTAACCAAAATATATAGAACTGTTCTATTTAGAAACTTTCGAAATGTTACCTGTTTTAATTTTTGATTTTCTTGCCGCCTGTTGTTTTTCTCACCTACATAATAATTAACGCAATCATTATCAATCAACTGACAAACTTAATAATTACACCTTTTATCGTAAATTAGGTAGCCGAAACTGTGATAGTTGCAATCAACAGGTTGTTTAATTAACAGAGTGATGATCTAATCAAAACACATTAAAGTACTGCATAATCTCACTGTATCCTCGCGCTCGGTTAAATACATAGATAGCATGTAACAGAGCGTGCGAGACTGACAGCGAGAGGTCAAACTTTAAGGTGACGAAATGAATTATTACCCGCGCGTGTTGTTTGACAGTGGAGTGTCATAACGTTTCCTGTTAATTGGAGATTTCGAAACTGTTGATGTGCCGGGCAACCAATATGTGAATTTTAAGGTGGCCCGGCGGACACTCGCTGGAAATTTTTGGTAGTCCGCAGGGTCGAATGCGGTAGCCCGCGGGAACCAGGCGATGGATTTGTCGTGCCCTGCTGTTAATGAGAAAAGCTTTGGTTGGAGTTTTATAATTTAATATCAGTTGTTTTATTATATCTGTGTCCAAATTTACAGCTATGGATTCCATATGAGAGCATATTTTATACATCTCCAATTGCAGGTGACAGAAAACATCATAATATCACAAAATCTTCTCATAATTTCAATAAAATGTGAGTATTTGTGTAAATATAAGAAATGAATTGATATTTAATTGTGTTCATCTGGTTATGTCATGCAGTATGCTTCTTGCCAGAATTTCCGACAAATACAGAGTTTTAGTATTCACTACACAATAATTATTATCTGTGTTTTGTCAGTGTGTAAATCTTGTGCCTCATTGAATATAAAAAAAATGAAACAATTTTGACAGATACCTTCATTGTAATGATATCCCCTCCACTTGTCTCGGCACAATGAAATAAGTGGTTGGTGATATCCTTCACCCAATGCACTTCCTTTGCCTTTGGATGTGGCAATCTGAAAACAAGACCTTAGAGTTAATTCATTACGGGTAGGAAACAACAGTAACAACTGTCACTACTTATATGTATACCATGCTGCTTCCGAATAATCATGTCTCCTAAGCATTTAAACTGAATTTCAATTCATCAACAGTGTTCTGCTTAACTCAATGAATACTTAATTTATACCAGTATCTTATGTTCAATACACAAAGAAATCTACTGCATCTTGTTCAAGGTGACTGAAAACAGCCACTTTGTTCACAGGAAGTTTCTGTTGCTGTCTCAGAACAACAATATAATCACCGTGTTTTGGGACATCACTGTGTTTTGGGACATCACTGTGTTTTGGGACATCACTGTGTTTTGGGACATCACTGTGTTTTGGGACATCACTGTGTTTTGGGACAGACTTTAAATAAAAACTTAAAGCCACTTGCATTTAAATTATAAGGCTTTTACTTAACCCTTTACACCATATATGCAATTTACCACAATATTCTTAAATTACATATAACTTTGTTAACATATACAAGAATGTGATTTCATTATTCTTTTTACCCTTTATTCCATGAGATATGGTTTATTATCTTACAGGCAAACAATGTAGATGATGGCATGAGATATGGCTTATATCCTATAAACAAACAATGTAAATCCAGATCAGCTGGCACATCCATGCCATCTACACTGTTTACTTTTTGATCAGAAACGATCTAATAAAAAATTAAGTTTCAAAGCTGTAGCTATAGTAGTTTTTCAGATATACCGGTAAGTAAGTTGCACTTAAACTTTAAACAAAGTGACATCTTCTATTAGTCAAGCTAAAAATAAGTGAACAGTGTAGATCCTGGTCAGGAGGCAGGAGTGACTGTTTGGTCACTCAAAAAAGACGTATATATGGAGGAAAGGGTTAATACACGTACTCATAATTCTTACCCCACAGAGTTTCTTCCCAGTACTTTTGGAAACCATGCCACTTATCATACAATGTAGCTGTGTCTCACACTGAGTTATATCTCTCTACAAATATGAAATCAGAAGATACATGTAACTTGCTAGAAAATTCAACTTTAGTAACTTTATACATTTTCGAAATTGTTCTCAAATTAAAACTGGCTGATCCAGAGTCAATCATACCTTTTTTCTATTAAATGTTAAGATGTTACAAAAAAGAAAGTTAGACTTCTGTTTGACTGCATTATATTCAGTTATATGTTCTTACACAGTCAATTTTCTAAGACATTGGAAACATAAAAATGCAGCAGACTATGTGAAAGTTTTACCACGTTAGATAAGAGAAAACAATATGGTGTTTAGTTGATCACTTTTTTCCTTCCAAGGAACAATAAATAAACAAACTTTGACCTACTCATTATATCTGTCAGTGCGTATCTGTAGCCACCACTGTAACCACCATCTTCACAGTCACACCTTGGATAACAGTCATGGCCCTAATAAAGCCCTTTGCCTCTATGGTGCTGGACTTCCAAGTTGGTCTTCCTCGTATTAACAATGTCAATGGTCAAGTTTATTTGCCTGTTGCGTGACTGTGTATGTGCAATACATTGCACTTTGCACAGGGGAATATAAAACCATCCCCTGAAAGAAAATCATAACTTTTTTATTCCAGACCGACATCACTTCCGACTCAGGGTCTCTCTCAGCTTTCAAAAATCTCTTGCACCAAGACAACTCGTACTTGTTTTGTGATATGAGAACCTGTTGGGGCAAATGTGAGGTCCAGGTGCACCCTAGAATCTGGTTTAAACCCCCAGTGGCAATTTGTTTTGCCACTGACCGTTCCAAGGCCATAATCCCTCAGGTTCTCACTTTCGTTAATTGTTTGTGGCGTCCATTTTGAAACTGATTATTGTAATACCATTCTCTCTTTTCCTCTACTTTTTGGCTGTGTGGGGAGGCTGTGTCTGCTGGATGTGGCCATTCCTGATATGCATATTTCACTTTTTGCCAAATTTTGGGATTTTTTTTTTCATTTAATCAAAAGTTGCCGAGCTATGCAGTAAAACAAGATACCATGAGAAATGAAGGATGCTTCCCTAAGCTGACTAAGCACATCCTGGTTGATGGCAATGCCCTGGTGGTAATCTATTTATGTGTAGGTCTCTGTTACAGTTTTTTAATTAATTAAAATACTTAGAATTTAGGAAAGAAATATATAATTTAAAAGCAAATTTTAATTTGAAATATTAAAATATAAATGAATTAAAAAAGGTCATTGCACTTGATCGCTGAATTCAAATGTTAAAATCAAATTTATAAAAAAAACATGTATCCATATAATGAAGTAAATATATTTTGGCCCACAAAAATCAGCCAAATCATTTAGGAAAAAATATATTAAGCTCTACTACAATTTATAAGCCTCATCCCAACAAACTTGAACAATAAAATCAGGTAAAAACGTGCAACCTTTCTTGTGGATGAGGCAATTACTGATACGCTTATTTCACTTTGGTACATTTGATGAGGCAATTACTGATAGCATATTTCACTTTTTTCATGAGCAATGACGGTCTAAAAAATTCTGAATTCATATCACTAATGTCTTCAAACTGTTTCCTAATGTTGTTAACTGGACTTTTTTCGTCGATTGATTAATAATCATGATCATGGAGCGAAGTTATTTATTGGGGCGAGTAATTATTAAAAAAGGACGAATCGTTAATAATATGGGCCGAGTCATGATTGGGCGAATCGTGAGTGAGGCGAATTGTTATATTTCCAGTAGCCCCCATAATGGCATTTAAGCGCACTATAATTGAAATTTGTTTGACTCACGACTTGGATACCAATGAATTTTCTCACAAGCAATGCTCTTTAAATAAAAATGGAACACATCTAGTTCAGCGGACTAGAGACTAAAGCCTCAAGTGTTAGGGTCTGCAGAACTAGATGTGTTCCATTTTTATTTGGTGGGATTAGGCAACCCACCAATCCCTGTTCTATCTCTCCTCAACACTATCCACCCGGGGGATGAGGGTTTGTTGTATCACAGTTGTGCTCTCTTCTTTCTGTTAAAACTGACTTCCTAAGTTAAATTTTCTTGTGGTACAGTGGTTAAGGCAGAAGCGGATTTGGGGGTATAGCGGATAGCCCGTTTTTTTCTTGGGCATTTTCTTTATTTATACATTTAGAATAATTAACCTTTAAACCAAGAGAAAGAGTGAATTCTCCCCTTCACTTTAATGTATTTTGTTTTGATTTCAAATTTTACTATTAGAGTTTTTCTTATTTATAAGTAGAACGAGGTAATCGGAAGTCGATACCTACACCGTGATTTTACTAATGAAAAGAACAATAAACATAAAGTTTTATATCAAAAGTCTGTAAACTTTCAAAGAATATGGTTTTGTTTGGTTTATATTAAATAAACCTTTTATCACTTATAATAAACATTTGTTTATAAACCTGCAAATTGTCACCAAATAGAGATATAAATAACAACCATGCACTTGGTCAGTAACAGATTGCATATGTATGCTACTCAAGGGGATCGTCTCCAAATCAACTTCATCTGTCAAATTGGCGAGTTGAACATTAGGTATGATGTGTTGTTAAGATTAAAAATTGAACTAATATAACTCAATGTAGTGAATATACTGTATTAACTGTAAATATTTATGTATCAATGAAGGAAATTCTGACAGTGCTTTAAGCGGAAACCTTATAAGAACACCTGAGTCAAGTGTACTGATAGTTAGTCATTGACTTCTTCATTCCTTTTTTCAATTTGGCCATTTTTCGAATAGAATACGTTTCCACAGCCTTCCATTTTGGAGAATTCATCATTTGGAGAAGTCTTTCATTTTGTTGTGCTGTTTTTTTTTGTATGAGAACTTGCATACATGTACGTAATGATGAACTGTGTAAGAAAAACAATCATAGTTTTTATCAGGCCATACAGTTTAGTTATCGCCATAAATAAAGATATTTTTACTAAGCATTTATGCTTTTTGATCTATGATAATATTGTGTATTCCATTTGATTTTCTGTGATTGGGTTTTAGTAATATTATCCTGGTGTCACGTATTTTGACGCACTTAAGCTTTTAATCCAAAACAACTTTTTAAATTGAATGTTCATTTTGAACTAAACATTAATATCATGAACATTCATCCTTCCTTATTTGAATAAAACTGCAATTATGAAAAAATATCAAGAATTTTTTTGTAGAGCAAGAAACAAACATGACAAACCCAAAACTGCTAACTTTGGTCTTCACCCACATATTTTGACGCATGTAATGTAACCACATTTCTAATTAGTTAAAAGTAAGTTTAAACACTCTCTTGCATCTGGCACAACAAAACAAAAGAACATGAATGGTGTTATTTTAATCATTTAGAATAAGTTTTCAACAATTTTTGTATGGTAATCATAACCTTGAGCAGGGAAGTTATCATAAAACTTATTAAAAGTTGGAAAAGAATGGTGTTTTTAAGAGAAAACACTTTTGTCTGTTGAATGATATTGATAAGTTTGAAGAATTTCGACATTTAAAGAGCCGTATAGCAGTAATCTGGTTAGCTATCCGCTACTACCTGAACAACTGTACAGTTATCGGCTACGTGACACAATTATGTCGCGAAAACTGAAAATCCAAAGGATTTCTCCATGTATCGTACTTGTAAGCTTTGTTCATGCTTCATGAATACTGCAGACCATCTCATCAACATGAAATGAATAATTTTATTATGTTCGAGGCTATCAGGAGCGATTTAATTCTAGTCTAATGTTAATTTTCGTATTTTATCAGCGTTCTGTTGACAGCTATGACGTATCATCATCTAAAAGCTCGTTTTTCCGTTCCAGACGGAAATATGCCTACGGAACGGCGAACAAATTCTGTTTAAGTTTTGATTTTATAGATAAATAGATAATTGGTCAGGTTACGTTGATCTTTTGAAATCCGCTTTAAATTTTACTTAACATTTTCAAAAACTTTCCAAGCCTGGGCTCGTGTTATCGTCAGAAAACTTCAATGTTCATAAAAAAATCAACCCGAGCGGTGTAGCATTGTCACCAAGGTACGGATCTGCACGACATTTTGATATGCCAGATTTTCATAGGACAATGCGAGATTCAGAGCACTTCCCAATTCTAGAATCTACCCTGGTACTTATGGATGCCCGGTGAACTAGTATAGTCAGAACCGTATCACTCCTGTGTTGACGTCACAGTTATTTTGCAGCCGATTTGCTAGGTTTTTTCCTGTCCCACATAGAATGTGGAATTAGGAATAATTAATTAATTTATTTAAGAAACATTTTAAACAAATAATTTAAGACATAATTTGTAGAAAACACAACCGCAGCACAGTTAATCGGATACTAGAATGTCTCTTTAACTAAATTTAATATTTATCTATTTTGAATATGTAATGGCATTTAATTAAGGTTATAAGAACAAAATAAAAACACAAAATCGTCAGTAGCGGGTATATTTCGGGTAAAATTCGCGTCTATTTTTACATCCATTCATATGTCAAGCGAAAATTTTCGAGTTTTTCGCTGGTATCACATCTATTCTGAAAATAGTTTTAATCTAAAACAAAAAACCAACACGTTTTAATAACAATTTGAAGTTTTAAAAAAGGTGTTGAAAATCATGGACGTTTTGACCGACATGGGGACGTTTTGACTTTTTATTGGGGACGTTTTGACCAAAACAGGGACGTTTTGACTTGAGGACGTTTTGACTTGGGGACGTTTTGACTTGATACCGTGGGAGCATTTTAAATCAAGGGACAGCCTAACGATACATGTCAAATGTCATGGTGAAAACAGTATTAATTGCTCTAGCTGTTCACAGTATTTCGAATCTGAAGAATAAAGGCAATTAGTTCATCAGTGGGTAGAGCCTAAATTTCAACATATTTTAGCGTAAACATGCTCCACAGAGGCATGCGTCTAGCAGATCTTGAAGAAAACAACAGATTTTCGCAAGGGACAATACAAAACTACATCAAACTTTGCGAGGATTTGTTTTAATAACTTTTTTTAGGACAGCTAGGAAGCTGAAATTAAAAAAACCGAGTCCAGCGTTAACATCTTAGATCCGAACGACCGTGATATGTCATTAAAGGAAATATTTGAATATAATGTGCTTACCGCGTGAAAATATCCGCTTAAGTCTCAAAATTTCAAGATTTTACCCGCCATTGTGGAAAGCAGCCACACAATTTCTCGCTTAAAGTACGATAGACACCATTTAGGCTCTACCCCCTTTACATGTTGATGATGACATAGCCAAGTAGCCAAGAGCAGCTGTGAATGATGTGGAAAAAATCAAAAGGAAATCTGGGTGTAATCAATATACGTCACAAACATATATTCGGTTCTTTATTAGAACATTGAGACACATGGTAATTATTAAGATTTGCTTTGAGTATAATTGATATACCGAAATATATATTTTTTAAGAATACGATTTTGACTGTGTATTTTCGCATATTTTGATAGAATGGAATAATATTAGTGCCTTGACACCATTTTTACAAAAAGGGCGTATTAGTAAGGGTAGGCCGGGGTGGAACGGCTGGTCAAGCGCCAGTGGGTGGAACGGCTGGTCAAGCGCCAGTGGTGTGCACCTGCATTTTTTTTTACAAGTATACTCTGCGCATATAAGAAATTTTAACCAAACAATAACTTAAGTACCTCGCAACGAATGCAATCCGTTCTGCAATTGTTCAAGCACACGGAACAAGCGAATTTCTTCATCATTTCGATCCTTACCTAACTAACGATTTTATAATTAAGTAATAATCAGAAGAATTTATTTAACCAGTTAAAGTAACAGTCAGTATGGTATATTTTACTATATTTGTAATTGCTGTTGATTAGCACTGAACGAAACTTCTAGTGTTCATCTTATTTATTTTAGTTCTTGAATTTATCTTTTCATATAATTGCGATCCCGAGCTTTCGCCAACAGACGGTGTTGATAGCTACACAATGCTTGACTTAGACACATTCAGTTCACAAACTTATGTTAAATCGGTCTTCCTCCCAGCAATGTCCAAGGTAAGGGAGACAACTCGGACTGTTCTGGCCAGAGTTATCCAACATCGCCCCTTATTGACAGCGACGGTAACCTGCAGTGCGGACAACGGCCGAAGGAATATGTGGCGACAAAAGCTGATCCGTTCAACATCAGTCATCTCCCAAAAGATCTCTATATCAGCAATTTATTACAAATAACTGATTCATCTTAAGAACGTCTCTCTCAATACCGCTCTGACCTGGCGGCACGCGCACGGTCTCGTGAAAATGCACCAAGTGGTGTTCTCAAGGATAGAAGAAAGTCAACGAAAATGAGTGTTGCTCAAAAATATGCACATGATTGCTTTAGTTTGAACCAATTTTTGAACGGAAATAGCAATGACGTGAGCTTCATGTTTAAGACACCGAACACAAACCTGAACCAGTCTACATTTGAACAAACCAGTCAGGAAAATGTCGAATCCAGTGCTTTTCACGACATTAACTTACTGAAAAAAACGTTGCAGCATTACAGGCTGACATTAATCTACCTAAACTGGAATCGCGTGAAATAAGTGACAAAGTAGAGAAATTTACTTCTGAAATAAACTCATGCGTGGATGAAATGAAACGCGACCTAAATTCATGTCGCGAGGTTAGCGCACCATACTCAAAGCGCCGAACATGCAGACCCGTCTCCTCTATCAGAAGGTTTAAAATCATTATGTGAACAACTCAAGAGGCTTGAAAACAGTCGCAATCAGATGCAATCTGACTTAGTGACATTGTGCAATAGTGTCCGCGATAATTCCAGGAATATTAGCAACATACAAGACGCTACAGTGCAGAAGAAAAATGAACTTCAAGTACATTTACAGGAAATAAACGATAAAATGGAAGAACGTACCAAAGCCATGCAAGATAAAATGAAACATACAGAAGTCGATAGCCAAACACTTAAAACTTTTGAAACGAAAGTGAAACAGATGGAAGAAAAATTGAATACAAATGTGAACTATTCATTCAATAAACTTAACGCCGATCTTTCTACGAAGTTCGACATACTAAATAAAAATATTTTAGATTTCCTTGATAAGGTTACGCGCACAAACAACTCAGAAAACCCAAAATGCCGGAATTGCACCGGCATTACCGAACAAACAACGCTCGCAGAGAAAGTCACTAAGTATTATCGAGTCCTTCACTCCAGCCCATCTAAACATCGAAAATGTCCGAAACTGTTTCCGGAAGTCATTGAGATAGTGGATAATTCTAGTCATGGAGCCTCGAAACCAGTGAAGCCAACACTGATCACGGAGCCTCGAAGTAGTGCAGTAGAGCTTAATATTGACTTGACAAACAAACCAAAGCATCGATTCAGGGGCGTCATAAGACGAAAAGCAAAGTCATATCTGCTAACTGGAATAGACCTGGAAAGTGACCTTGATGGATTGTATGAGTTTTTGGAAGAAATTGGACTAACATGTAAATCTGCTAAGTTCCTCACCACACGTAGAACTGACTGCCAGTCTGCGCAGATTGTGGTAAGTGAAGACCAAATCGAAATAGTTGAAAACCCGGACACGTGGCCAGACGGGATCATCTGCCGTGCTTGGCTCAAACGATCAGAATACCGGGATCGTCGAAATAGACCGAGATTTGACGCCCGCCACTATGAAGACGAACACGAATACTAAAACGTTGAATAATACCTCATACGTCTATGGACCTTCGCCTAATGACGTGGAACTTGACTGGAATCTATACTGGAATACCGTATATACTAGAACAACTGGAAAAGAAACGAATTTCAATATGCGGCCTATCGGAACACTGGCTTCTGGAACGTAACTCTTCTGTTCTAGACAAAATACATTCGGATTATGAATCTCATGTTAAATGCTGCAAATTACCGTACACATTAAATGGTCGTGAATTCGGCAGAGGCGGGGTCGCGCTCATTTGGCATAGATCCCTTAGTCAAATGATACAAATACTAGATACAGACAGTGAACGTATTGCGATGATAAAATTGTTACTTCCGGAACAAACTCTGTATGTTATTCAGGTTTATTTACCATGCAGTAGCGAAAATGTAGACCATTTCAAAGAAGAAGTCGACAAAATAAATGACTTAATCTCGGAAATCGAAAATAATTCACACTTGGTTCTTCTAGGCGATCTCAATCCGCTAAATGAGAGTAATCGTCAACGGGACAATTATATAACGAACTTTGTGAAACGGAACTACTTGCACATGGTAACAGGAACTTCTAAGTGCACAGGAAGCAAATTCTCTTTCGTTCCCGGAACTAATATGGCGCCAAGCCTCATCGATCACGTGATAGTAACTGAAAACATGTTTGATAGAATCAAGACATGTTTCATAGACGAAGATGCGCCATTGAACGTCTCACGTCACTTGCCAATACATATACACTTACACATAGACTACCCATGTGAATATACTTTCGACGCAGAAAGCTTCTGAAAATATGCATATAAATGGACGTCAGAAAAAACAAATTCATGCTTATAAACTCGAATTAGAAAATTAGCTTAATAGTGTGTCGTTTAACTTTGAAAACATAGAGGAAACCTATGACATAATTGTTTTCTGTATAAACAGTGCTGCGGAAAAACACCTACCATTGCGCTCATTTAAACCTTACCTTAAGCCGTACTGGACAAATGAGTTAAAACAGTTACACCGGAAGATGAAATCTACGCATGCTCAGTGGCTTGCTGATGGTCGACCTCGCGGCGGAAATTCATTCGACGAATATAAACAGGATAAACGCAAGTTTCGATGTCATCTGAGACGAGCAGCATATATGGACGAGAAAAAAGAATATGAACAAATTGACGAACTCGCAGAAATAGACCAGAAAGTTTTTGGAAAGTTGTGAATTCTAGTAAGGGTAAGAAACGTAGCCAGAACTGTGCAGAACTCACTTTCAACGGTGTTAATGTGAAAGATCCCAACAAAATACTAAGTGGGTGGCAGGAGTATTTTACAAAATTATACACCTTCACCAACAACAATGATTTCGATAAAACCTTTCGAGAACATGTTGAGGCTAGCGTTAATTTGTTTTTAACAGAGAATGAAACGAATCACACTTCAACACAAATAGCTACTGAAGTCACTCCTAAAGAACTAATTGAAATTGTGAACGCTATGCCAAACGGTAAAAGTGCGTCATATGATAACGTCACATATGAACATATAAAACATGCTGGCGAAAAACTGATACAGTGTTTGACACGACTCTTTAATGAAATCATAAATCGCGAAATTTCACCGACTAAATTTAAGCAGAGTCTGACAATAACACTTCAAAAAGGACACGGGAAAAGCACTAATGATCCGGACAATTATCGAGCAATTTCACTGTTACCAGTTATTTCTAAGCTTTTTGAAAAAATAATGTTATCACGAATTGAAAAGCTGAATTTTAACACTAAACTCAATCCCCTCCAACATGGCTTCCAGAAGGGCAAGTCTAGTAAAATGGTATCTCTGATCTACCAGGAAGCAGTCAACTAGAGTCGGGAACGTGGTGACGTCACGTACACGTGTTTCATGGACGCCATGAAAGCCTAAGTGGGTTGGAGTTGTTTCACCAAGACAACTTGTATTTGTTTTGTGATATGAGAACCTGTTGGGGCAAGTGTGAGGTTGGTGCACCCTAAAACCTGGTTTAAACCCCCAGTGGCAATTTGATTTGCCACTGACCGTTCCAAGGCGGTAACCCCTCGGGTTCTCATATTTGCTAATTGTTAGTGGTGTCTCTTTTGAAACTGATCATTTTATTAACCATGCTCTCTTCCTCTCTTCTTCTTGACTGTGTGGGGAGGTTGTTTTTTCTGAATGTGACGATTCCTGATATGCATATTTCGGTCATCTATCCGAACCATTCAGTATTCAGCAGGGTAATAGACAATGAAGTATATGTGCGCGTTTCCTCTACACCATTTTCTTGGACGAACTTTTAAACAAACTTTCTGAGTCACCAAGTGGTTTGAAAATGAACAATATTTCACTATGCGCACCAACACAGTCCGATGACATTGTTCTAATATCACTCAGCAAAACGGGCCTTAACGGACTTCTGGATTTGTGCTTTAAATACGCAAACAAATGGCGATATAAGTATAATCCGAAAAAATGTGCCGTTCTTATACATGACCAGAAAAGACGCAGGAACCTAGAGAACATTCGGATCTCATACGGTGGTCTTACCTTACCAGTTGTCATAGAATACAAACACTTAGGTGTAACACAATGTGCAAGTCGCAAATCACCGGCTAGCGTGGAAAACATACGTCAATCGGCGAGAGGGACACTGTTTAGTCTGAACGGTATACATAAATATGGCATCAGCCCAATTACAGCAGCGCGACTCTACACGTCAACAATTCTCCCCAAAGCGTTTTTTGGCTGTGACGTCTGGAACAACATCACGCGGACAGATATGCGTCACATGGAGGCAACTCATCATTTTTGTTTAAAACATATGCAGTCGTTGCCGCCCAGGACTCGCTCAGATATGGTGAAAGGTCTTCTAGGATATACATCGATAGAGGCTTACATCGATCAACAAAAGTTAAATTTCTTAGGTTCTATATGTAGAATGAAATCTTCAGATGTTGTAATGAAAAGTTCTCTTACACAGACTAACTCAATACCGAAACAACAGCTCAAAGACACATATCGGATTTATACCAGACATTGTGAACATTCTTGATAAATACAACTTAGCCCCTCACTTACATGACTTCGAAAAGACAATGAAATTTCCCAGCAAATATTCTTGGAAGAAAACCTGCAAGCGCGCCATTCTTACGCACGAACAGTCCAAGTGGTACGAACGAATGACCGCATGTGATGAATTTAGAATATTCAGGGACGTACACTCACTCTCTTACACTATCGGCTCATTACAATCACCTCTGTTATAGGCTGGGACTACTTTCAACTACTTTTACTTGAACTCAAAGAAATAGTTCACCAATTGCAGTTACAATAGTTTTGGTTTCTTCTGTTTTAATGAAAGATAGTGAAGATTTCTGTCATTTGTTTTACCTCAAACGTTCAAATTCATAATTATGACTGTATAAAATAAGTCTGTCGAGTTTGGTAAAAAATCTTGACGTTGAGCCTTTCGCAGAGATGTAAAGTGAGTGTAAGGAACGACAACTCTGCGATGGAGGTTGACGTACACTATGAACCGACGACGTCTTACATCTGGCGAGACGCGCTTGAGAAGCCAAATAGTAAAGAGCTAATGACGTTCCTGGCAAAACTGTGCTGCACACCGTGCTCAACAACTGAAATCACGTGTTCGCTCTGTGGTCAGCTGTATAGTGACGTCAGACTACACGTAGCGTTTCAATGCCACGACAATGATGTGACTACATTACGTGGTACTTTTGTGACAAAACTGTATAGTATCTCGTTTAATACATTTATAATGTTTACAGAAGCTGACTCGGACACACTGCGCTTGAAATATCTGTTAGGGCTCGCCGACGATAGACTTGTAGAACTTGTTACTCCAGAAAATTATGCTGACTTCCTTTGTGCTGGTGCATTTTTCTTACGGCATACTATAGCGCTGTACAATTCATTAATACAAATCTAAATTATATCTGATGCTATTCTAGATAGTCCTGTATAAAAGTTCTTTGTTTTCGTTTTCGCGGGAACTTTTAAATTCAACAGGACATAATACTTATAACGTGTAAATGCTTAAAGTATATTCATAAGTTTAGACATATATATATCATAAATTATCATAAATAATAAATAATCAGCGGATTACCGGCGCGTGCCATATGATCAACACTCGGGGTAAATGTAGCGTTTGCACCGCAGGTGTTAATTCTGAAAATATGATAAGTGTGGCATATGACTAATTAGTTATATCTCGTTAATGAATTGCAAGAACTGTTATCAACAAATAACTGCATGTTAATTTAACGACAGACGAAAGTAGCAGAAATAAATCAATTAAAATTGCTTTATTTTGTAAAATAAATAATAAAAGTCATAAACAGAACTGAGAAATTTTCATAATTATACACATGAACACTATCTTATAATACAACATGTTCATTATAATATCGGCACTGATTTACTCATCAGGCGCCGACATTATATTATTGAATATTGATATTTATCAAGTAAAATAAAAAAGAAATCAAATAAAATAATGTAAGCTTAAATGCCATATACTTTTATTTGGTAATTTTAAGATTGAATAACTTGGTCTACAAGTGTCAGATAATGGCGGCATTGCCCCTTTTCAAATTAGTTTAGGTTGTTTTTATTATTTTTTCCTATTTCTTAGATTAATATCTAAGAGTAATGTTCAATTTGTTTGTTTGTTTTTGCAAATAAATAAATGTTATTTTCCAATCCGCTGAATTAATGTTCTTTGGTATTCTGTGTGTTTATGAGTGCGCACGTGCGTGCGCGAGTACCTGTTCCCTAAATCGTAAAACTAAATCAAAATCATAAAAAATGAGATTGGAGACCAGTCTCAAATCACAAACATCGATGCTGTGAACTCTACGACGCGCAGTCCTTAACTTCGGGTGTATCATTGCGACCACGAGAGCGTATCAAGTAAGTGGTCACCGCGAGAGCAGGCCGAAATGTTCTGCACAAATGTGAAGCACAATGCTGCACACCATTCCACGAATTCTGAGCGATTGATAGTAAGTTTCCGTGTAATTTTGGAGCATCCATGCCAAAAAATCCATCGAACAAATTCAAAGTGAAAATAGAATCTAGAACCAGGAAGTAAGGTTTCATTGAATTTCTTGAAAACCCTAACATTATTTTGACGAATTGGCACTAAACATTGTAGACCAGCATATACTTATTTCAGGTATGAGTTGCTTTGATATATTGTTCATGAATTTCAGAGTTCTCATGCAAATGGTTTTTCTTTTGTTTTAGTATGTGCTTGGTAATTGGAACATGAATTAGACTAAACTGAGCTTGCAAACATTTACTACATCCATAGCTAAATACATTTATTTACTAAAATCTAGGTGGCAATAATTATTTCCCCCAAAATTCATTTTTGAAATTTTAGCTACTTTTCGCCATTTGCAATGTTTGCGACCTCTTAATTCTCATAAAGTCGCGCGTTTGGAATGTGTTTATTATAGGTCGATTGTCTCCACAATATTGTTGGAACATTTATTGATAAACATGACTGTATAGTTCGTGAACGATCTTCTACAGTGTTCAAGGAGGCGTGACTTAGAAAGTCCGAGGAAAAGAAAATCATTGAAATATTTTAGCTCTGACGTTTTTGGCTTATGATAATCTTCTTACGTCTGTTATCACATAGGCGGCCAGTTTAGATCCAGAGCACCCATAAAATCAATGTCATCAGTATTTGCACTTTCCCTTTTTTTGTCACAAATAATCTAGTGAATCTAACAGCGAGAAGTGTCGGTCGCGCTCAGACGAAACGGATGAGCCCGTTGATGCGGATATAAACTATTTTGCCATGCTATACAAGATTTATTTATGAAGTAACGGGTAAAATGGAACTTACACAGATGAACCCTTGTTTCACAACCCACGGACAGACTCACGTTTTTTTTCCTGAGAGTCAGTTATGTTCACATGGTGTTTCAAAGCTTAGAAGCAGGCTTAACAATTCAACATTAAATTCATTGTTAATGATATCCATGGAAGGTCCTGATGTACTGAAGTTTGATTATAATAAGGCAGTCAGCACTTGGGCCCAAGAAAAAAAGAGGCTTCTGAAAGTTTAATCCTAATTCTGTCAGTTGTGATGAAACACCGAGTTTGATATGTGTGAGATATCTTGGACAATGAAGGTGAAAAACTAACTATACAGAGTATATAGTTGACATTGTAACTTGATGAGATCAGATCAGTTTATGTTATTAAAACACATGTTGACATACTGTTTACGCATTGTTTCACATTATTTATGTTTTTAACTTTGTACCTTTCTTGGCTCTAGAAGAGATAAAAAAACATCTATGTACTATATACAGTTTTGCAGTAAACTTTGGTACAAATATAAAACTGTATAAAATGATAGTTAAAAAATAAAGTTTCGCGAGCTTAAATCCACGAACAGTCCAGCGACAACCCTTCCAAAAATCCTGGGGAGACCGTTAGTAAGTTTGCGAATATTTTTGTTATTGCATTGTTGCGATCGACGTAAAAATTAAGATTGTAACTGTTTCAGTCTCTTAAGGTACGTGAGCCTTGTGTTTTTCAATGTTGACACTACTTAGTTGCGGCGGAGCCTGATCATCGTTATTCTAGCAAAATTTAACCACTAATCATACGCTTCTGCATCAAAAAAGACCCCCAACCTAAGATTCAGGTGAAAAAAAAGTGGAAAACCTAATTTCCTTGCTTCAAAATACAAGTACCTGCATCTATTGAAATCCCTGAATACACTGAATTATTTGCTAATGTTGATGATAGTAACTGTCACAAAGTTTAACGAAAAAATCACACATAGTTTCATATGTTTACAGTAATGATATTTGTGCAGGGCATGTTCGATTCAACCAGCGCGCCAGTCTTTCAACGCTTTTAGCGCTTTGATTATTTTTGTTCCTGGTCTCTATCCTCGATATTACATAGTTACAGAATATAATTTGTGTTTTGAGCATTAAATTTATTAACGTCAGACTAGTTAATCTTATTGACTGAACAGTAAATAGTTTCGAAAACACTTTTATCCTGCGGTGTACCGGTACTTGCTTGGGTTGTTCTGACTTTACCACACCGTTCAACCCGATAAGGTGAATGCCGTGGGTAAGCCGACGGCAGTTGCTTGTGTACATGAACGTTTTTCGACGAAACTGAGTATTGGCCTGATTTTTACATTTTCCCGCAATATCTTAGCAGACGAAAATATACATATTGATTCCCTGTTTGTTAAGGACTCTACCGACGAAATCTTGACGCACACAGGATATTATTTATAAAGAAATTGCAAAAAAAGTGGGCAATTTTGCGACAAATTAAGTCATTTGACGAATCGGCCTCAAATATCTTTTTTTTTATTACCAAATCTGAAATATTTTAAATATTCCATGATAAAGTTCAATTATTTCCCTGTAATTATTTGAAACCACAGCTTCCAATTCGCTTTCTCTAGAAAGATATTCACTTTTAAACTTGGTACGTCGTGGAGATTTTGGTAACGACAACGGCCGTTAACTCTAAAATATTGGTACAGTTGAATGCAGTTTCGTGCACCCCCCCCCCCCCCCACCCCCACCGGCACGGACACCGATTAAAGGGGCAGTTTAGTGGTACATATATTTCACTATAAGCATAAATACGGTTATTCTTAAAGTGTCAAGAGGTCTGATATCGCTTTGAACCTCAAAATTTCATTTTCATTTTTTTTTTAATTTTCAACAAATAATCAACCTTTGACAATATAAGCATCTCATAAAAATACGACAGCAGCTTAATCTGCCCACGATTATTACACTTACTCTGTATATTTACCTATGACACCGGCAGGTTACAAGGCAGTAGCCTGGGGCAATGTTTGTTTGTTTTTGTTTTAAATAAACGCGTCAATTTCGCATCCAGCAGAGGACAGGTACAAGTGATAAAATCCATTGGACTGGTACAAGTGAAAAAATCTGAGACCTGTCTAATGCTTTACTTGGTTTAAGCGCGCATACTGCGGATTGGCGTTGTGAAATTATGTTTTTCGTATTTTTGGTTGTTAAATTTTATTTGTAACATATGAAAGACAACACGATGACAACATAAGAAAATTAATCATCCGAATTGTGAGAAATGGTGTTTTTATATGTGATCAATGAAACATAATATAAACAATTCTAAACTTTTTGGAGACCCCTGGAGGCGGGGCAGAAATAACTATCTAAACGGCATTAAATTAAATTCTTATAATATAATGCAATTTTTATAAATAAAGTAATTTGGAATAATTTTATTTATTATACAAGATCATAATTTATCATTTAATTTGATGCCAGCACACAGTACAGCGCTTATTATCACCTCTCAATATTAATTAGAATTACGTGGTAATAACGGGTACACTTATTGACACTTTAACATATAATAATGTAAATATTTAAATGGCGATTCTTTTTGCACATTACTCGTGCTCTAAAAAATAAAATGGGTATCAAAATGTGCTCGCTCAAACGGAAGCATATTTGCGCCACAACTTAACCATATAAATTAACGTGAAAAAATGGAGGATTTCGCAAAAAGAGGTGGTTTTTTTTCGCGAAAACAGATAAATTACACACGAAAGAAATTAACACGAATTTATTCCTGATAATGCTCTAAATTGCCTCAACATAAAGATATAGTATCCATGAAAATAATGGAGGATTTCACGAAAACAGATTTTTTCGCGAAAACATCCATAATTTTCACGTTATTTTATGTGGTTAAGTTGTGGTACAAATATGCTTCCATAATTTTTAGATCTTGGCATCTTTCCTGGCAATTTTTTGGCATCTTTCCTGAAATTGTTACGCTTTCATGAAAAGTTATCTGTTTTTCGTTTCACGAAATCTGATCGTGAAATCTTCCATTATTTTCATGCAAAAATATCTTTCGTGAAATTTTTAAGGTTTCTCGAAAAGTTATGTGTTTTCGTGAAATCCTCCATTATTTACATGTAAACTTTATCTTTATGTTGTGGCAGTTTAGAGCACTAACAGAAATAAATTCGTGTTAACATAACTTTTTTTAATCGTGAAAACATGGATGTTTTCGCGAAAAAAAACTTTTTTTGCGAATTCCTCCATTATTTTCACGTTATTTTATGTGGTTAAGTTGTGGCACAAATATGCTTCCATAGCTCGCACTTCTTAACTCTGCATATATTTTGTTTCAATAAAAGCAGACATAATTATACAAGAAAGTTAGAAAATGACTGTTTAGATATAAGCATGGTGTCTCCAGCTGCTTCTAACAGAATCATGATACAACTGTCATGTAGTTTTATTTTATTGTATATATAAGTCATTCAGCTTTGATAGTGTTTATTTTAACTATGAAATATGAAAATATTTAATTGATAAACACAATTTGTTGTTTGCATAATTTTAATATTTGTGAAGATGGCAGTTAGATATGAATGTAATACATTTAATGACGCTTCTGTCCGATTATTACAATCTTTTATACAGGAAACACGACTCGGTTCTTTTACTCCTTGTAAAATGCGTGGGCGGAACTATTCGGTTAGGACATATATCCGGCGGAAATACTTGTTAGAAGCCGACATGTCCCAGGTCCCGATTGGCGGGTACAATCCCGTACTCTTTCTACTGATGATAATGATTTGCTAGACGGATAAATGCACAACATACTCGTACATTGTAATGTCTCTGATTTCCCAGAATTTTCAGAGACTATTTTCAAGCTCTGTTTCTCCCAGGTCATGATAAATAAACAAACGAGTTTTCCTTTCAACTAGACTGTGTCAACTAGGACACGGATGCCCCCACTGCTGAACAACATTGTTAAAAATGTTAAGTAATCATCTTCTCATAAACAGTTCTCCAATGTTCCATCAGAAATCTAAAGTCTGAAATAAAAGAATTCACATCAAAATGTCTTAGCTTAAGCATGAGTGACCCAGGCCTGCCAAAACTTCTTCGTAAAATATCCGGAGATTTTGTCTGAATATGTCAATTATGATGAAAATGATGATGTTGTTGTTGTTTTTTTATTGTCTTGTTGTTGGTGTTAACTATGACTGAACACAAATGATGAGGATGAGGTTAGATGATGATGATTGATGATGATAGATGATGATGATAATATTTTTCTCATATTCTTATGAATGAATTTTGCCGATGTTCATAGAAGTGGTTAAAGAACTTGTTTTAAGTTGACTTTGATCTGTTTTTATCATTCAGTTTTTAACTTTCTGTTAAGCCTATTAAGGCCTGTTTTGACAATATAAGAAAGAACATGCGATGAAAATAGATAGAAGCAGGTGTAACGTCAAGGCCCTGGTTTAGTTTATGACACGCGGTTATATTATAGTTGTGCCAGAGGCACTAAGGCAGCATGTCACAGACCACGTCCTCGTTATCTCGTAATAAACAGGAAATGTGCGACTGCAGCAGAATAACTATTATTTAATTGCACAACTTTTAAATAAGGTTTAATTAATCAATATTTTTGCAATTTTATAGAAATCCGGAGATTTTGACTATAAATCCGGAGATCCGGGGAATTAACTTAAAATCCTGAGATTTCGGATAAAATCCGGAGATTTGACAGGCCTGGTGACCCGTGCGAAATCCTAAAAAGTAAAAAGTAGCGCCAAACTTGATGTGTCCTGAAAGTAATAAACTTAGTGCAAGTTCCTTTGTCGGTCGGATTTTGAGTTCTTGCTGTTTTGCAGAAAGCTCCAAATTGTTTGATAAGTTGTATACTTTAACTTCTAATCTCAATGTATATTACTTTATTCTTACAAGAATACTTCCATGGACAAATAACACTCTACTGTGAATATTTCCTTATTTGCAGGAACCATTACCGTAAAACCAAGAGTTTTGAAAGATTGTCACTGTTTAATTGAAGATCATCAAAGCTGAAATTTGTTCCTGCACCGTATTACTTAAAAAAAGGTTGATCGGATAGCCCTGATAAATGTTATCATCGCTATGTGACATTGACAACGGACTCTTTTACTGATACCAGCAGGGTCTATTTAATCAAATAGACCCTGATACCAGTACTGACTATATGTACGGGGATACATTATACAGCTACCACACTGCACAAATAGCGCTAAGTACTGCGGATTTCAAATGATTTTGTCTCTACCTGGGAGTGAACTAAACCTTTATTATTATTATGTTTATTGTTTTGCGTTTTTATTTTCTATTCCATGGCTGACTGATACCTAACACTGCAGCAAGTGTATGTATTGTGCTATATGTAATAAGTGCCGAGACATACATGTGTACAAACTTTCATAGAAATTAAAAAACGTTTGAGAAGGGAAGTGGGCATTCAACCTTATTTTTAAATCTTTTGGTCAAACCAGGTAATACAAACACTTTCATCAGATTTAAAAATCAACATACATCACAAACATCAAATTGTCATGCAGGTTTCCGGGCTAAAATTTATTTACTATCTATTGCGATTACTTATGATGATAAAGTCACATTCACAAAGAAATTCAACTGTCACCTACTGTTTGAACTGCACATAATTACCACAGGGATAAGAGCAGACATAAGCATTTTCACTTGTTCAATTTCACACAATTGCTTGTCATTTGTTTATTGTCTGTGCATTTTCTCAAATGAATGTTGTTTAAAACAAAATTTAATTACTTCAATTGTTTTGATTAGCTGGTCCTTTCTGTGGTTTTTTTTTTATTCCAAGTATTAAGTGAAAAGGACAAGTACTTTCAAAGTTATAGGCATCATTAAGTGTTATGTTCAAGGTGCATTTAAGGGGCATAACTCAAAAAGTATTGAAAAAAGAGTTATCATTCTTGTTGTTAGCGATGACGTTGTTCATGAAGATGATATATTATGAATATTAAATGAACAAGACAAGTACACATGTACTTTCAAAGTTAAAGTCAACATTAAGTTTCATGTTCTAGATGCATTTGAAAGGGGAATAACTAACAAAAATAAGAAAACAGGAGTTATCATTCTTATTGTTAACGATGACGTTGTTCATGAAGATGATTTATTCTGAATACTAAGCCGAAAAGAAAAGAACTTTCAAAGTTAAAGTCAACATTAAGTTTTATGATAAAGTTGCATTTGAAAGGGGCATAACTCAAAAAATAGTGAAACGGGAGTTATGATTCTTGTATGAAGTGAATAGAACAAGTACTTTCAATGTTATAGGCATCATTAGGTTCCATGTTAAAGCTGGGGGACTACCGGACGACGCCGACGACGACGACGTCACCGGGCAATAGGACCCCTATGTGTCTAACTGCCATCACAAAAACTAAGTAAAACACATTCTTAACAGACATTCACATGCCTGTAAGTTTTCCATGATCACCATGGTTATGTAGACTCCGCTTTCAAATGCACTCGAACTGGCTGTTGTTGAGAAATCTGATTGATTGATGGGATAAAAATGCTTGATGCTATATTTGATTTTCCCTCTGCGTTTGAAGGGCTTGGGACCTTTTGTAAAGCACATATGACAAGTCATATACATGAAAAAAGCCAACACCATCAGGTTTACTTTTTCTGTGCATTTGGTCTTTGTTAAATGTGTATATGACATTGTACATGTTCTTTACAAGCCGCATCAAAAATCAAGAATCCCACGGACGTCACAAGTACATGTAATGAGACAATAGGGTAGCATTCATCAGACCGAAGTCCGAGGTTTAACATACTGGCTATTGGGTCCAAAGACCTACTACCCTCAGTTCGCACCATAATGCGCCCATTGTGTTGCCAGAGGCTCAGGTTTGAAAGGTCATCATTACATCATTGTGACAAGATTCTTTAAGTCCTCCAGCGGACTCGGATATTTGTTAGGTTCGAACCCAGTCGTATAGTCGGTTTTTACCAGCGGACTCGGAAAAAGGATCTATCTATCTCGCCAGCAGACTCAAAAATAGGATCTATCTAACTATCTATCTCAATTGCGGACTAGGAAGTCGGATCTATCTATTTCACCAGCGGACTCGGAAATATGATCTATCTTTCTCACCAGCGGACTCGGAAATAGGATCTATCTAACTATCTTTCTCACTAGCGGACTAGGAAGTCGGATCTATCTATCTCACCAGCGGACTCGGAAGTCGGTTCTATCTATCTCACCAGCGGACTCAGAAATAGGATCTATCCATATCACCAGCGAACTCGGAAATCTACTCTACTCTAATCTAACTCTACTCGAATATAACCTAATCTAATCTAGACTCGGAAATAGGATCTTTCCACCTACCTAAATAAACCTACAACAACAAAAAGAAAAAAAAAACCTTCTAAAGTTTGACTGCGCCTCTTCTTTCTGTATCTTCATCTGTAACCTGAAAAACACTAAAAAGAAGAAAACACTGTTACAAAATAAAATTTAACTAAAAATGCAAACAAATATATATGAGAAAACGGACAAAATCAATGAAGACATCGGCAAGAGGTGCCTAGATTGATGTTAAGAAAGATTTAGGGGATATGTGGAAGCTGTTGGCAAGTGGTGAATTAACATCATCTGCACACCACTTGCTGAGGGCTTTCATTTATAAACAAAAGAAAAATACTTATCTTTCAAAGTTTGACTGTGCCTCTTCTTTCTGTATCTGTTGCAGCTGATATCTGAAAAAAAACTAAGAAAACGGAATTGTGTTAGAAATGAAATTAAACGTTAAACAAAGCAAACAATATTGGGACATCTTCAGTTTACCAATATTTGAACAATGAAACAACATAGCCTGTTACAATGGCAGACAGTGGCAAGTGGTAAGCGGATGGCATGTTTGCGTATTTTGGTCTCATATTATACAAGCGTGCAGACAAATCCAACACGCATCGAATCACGTTCCCCGTTTTTCAAAAAATTGCTTAATATTTTGATAAAAACGAGTCAAAGCTGACCACCTACCTTTCCGGATCAAAATAAACATCTGCAGTACCGTCACCGGATGCTTGCAGAACAATTTTCTCGCTTCACCAGCGGTAACGGTTGTGCGCGATTCCCCCCGTGTATTATATACTTATAAATTTGAAACAAGAGTTTTTGTTCTTTACATAGGATAAGTCGGTTCTAAAATGATATCATGTTGCTCTTAATATTCTTGAGATAGGATACCTGCCAAGTTCCCCGTACAGAAATGTCATTGGTGTTGATCTTCTAGCATTAGTGATTTTTCATAGGAAATTGTTGTGAACCTTTTTCTAATATTTCTACATTTTCAAACTGTAGCGACTGCCTTTAATAATAAGATCAATAGGAAGTTCGGCATTGTTTGCTCTAGTTAATAATAGGTGCAAGGCTTTCTTTGCTTGTTCAGCTAAATGTTTGTGTGCTTTTAAGAAAGAACCATTGCTCGAAAATGTTAAACCTAAATAATGATAACTGTTGGTGATTTCAATCTGGCGATCTCCTATTTCGAAGTCAAAATTTTGAAATTGTCTTGCTCCGAAAATCAGTATTTTCGTTTTCTCCAAATTAATATTGAGATGCCAGTTATTAAAATAGTTACTAAACAAGTTTAAGCTATTTTGGAAATCACTCGGTGAATCTGATAGTAAAACGGTATCATTAGCGTAGAGTAAGAAAGTTTAAGCCAAAGCGTTAAGTCAACGGGATCTTTGAGCTCTATATGCATATTTGATTGAAGATCATTTAAAAACAATGAAAAAAGGACAGGCGATAAATTCTCGCCTTGTCTAACTCCTATATCGGACATGAAAAACGGCGAAAGTGAGCCTTTTAGTGAAACGCATGATTTAATGTTTTTATACATGCTTGTTATGACTGTAAAGAATTTTCCATTAACCGAGTGTTGCAAAAGCTTTTGCCAGAGACCCAGCCTCCACACTTTTGTCAAAAGCCTGTGAAAAATCTATGAAACAGCAGAATTATTTTTGCTTTCTTTGTTTAAAAATTTCGATCAGAGCATACAATCTAAAAATATGGTCAGAACACGAATAGCCTTTTCTAAAACCAGCTTGATTTTTTTTCATCTAAGATATTGTTGCTTTCTAAGAAATGTGTAAGTCCTTGATTTAGTACAGCAGTGAACAGTTTGCCCAAACAACTTATAATAGTTATTGGCCTATAGTTATTTGGGTCTTGTCAACTGGGTTATTTCGAGTTCTTAAGTTTCACTATGCATTTTAATAATTCAGTCTCAGTAATTTTTGAGTTAAGTATAGAAAATGAGTTCTGACTTATTACTAATTTTTCGGTAAACCTATCATCGTTTATCGTATTAATATTGATGGTCTTGAAATGTTCATTAAATTCTTGGATAGACGGTGTTGGGGTATCTTTTCCTTTCGGTTTTAAATTATTGAGGAATTTCCAGTGTAGTTTCGGGCTCTTTGCGTTTAATGTTCTTAGAGTCTTACATTTATTATCTTTGTACCTTTTATGTAAAAATTCATCGTTCTCTTGTAGAGTTTACTTGCATTTCGCAGTCTTAGCTTATTATCATTTGATCTAAAATTTTTGTATTCATCCTTTGCATTATGGTAATTGTTCCTAGCCTGATGACATTTTGGGCCGAACCAAGGTTTACTATTATTGTTAAATTGTATTTGTTTTTTACTAGGATAGGTTAACAGAGACGCGGCTTGGAACATTGATTGGAGCTCGTTTGTAATCTGGTCCACGGTCTCCTGAGATTATGGGTAAGTATTTAATTGTAAGTTTAACATATTAATTTTCTGAGCGTCAATATTTTGCCTAAAAATATTTTCCATTTGAGGTTTCCATACTGTGGGTCTACTGTTTAAACGAGTACTTTCAATATAATTTTGATTATTTGAAATATTGATTTTCCATGATAATGCACTATGCCCGTCGGAAAAAAAGTGTATCTGTTTCTAAGATTTCAAAATCGGTTATGTTCTGAAAACATTCAGCAGAAGCAATCACATAATCTATAACAGATTTATCCCTAAAACTAAAAACTCCTTTATTATGATCTGAGAATAGTCTTCCATTCAAAATAAAAATATTGTTGTTTTTACAAATATCTATCAGTCGGAATCCATGAGTATTTGACCGATGGTCCATAGACTCTCTATTAAGTTGAATACCTTGATTTTGAAGAACTATAATATATATTATGTTTATCTAGATCTAGATCTATATCAAGAATCTCATTCAGGTGCGAATCGGATCGAATATAGTCGCGAAATGTGTCAGTTCGACTATTTGTGTCACCAGCTAAATAAACATATTTGTAATCATTGCGTTTCTGTGAAATATCATTTTCAAAACTATTAAAATGATCATCTGAAAAAAACCTAGAATTTTCTGGTGGTAAATAAACACCACCTCTTAGCTTCTTATGTTTTATATGTTTGTGTGCTTTTGCATGCAACATTGTTAAGCCGATAAGTGGGTTGGAGTTTTTTCACCAAGACAACTTGTACTTGTTTTGTGATATGAGAACCTGTTGGGGCAAGTGTGAGGTTGGTGCACCCTAGAACCTGGTTTAAACCCCCAGTGGCAATTTGATTTGCCACTGACCGTTCCAAAGCGGTACCCCCTCGGGTTCTCATTTTTGTTTATTGTTAGTGGTGTCTTTTTTTAACTGATCATTTTATTAACCATGCTCTCTCCCCCTCTCTACTTGACTGTGTGGGGAGGCTGTTTTTTCTGAATGTGGCGATTCCATATATGCATATTTCACCTTTCTACTATAATATTTTCGTCAAGATGAGTAAATTTTTTTTAAATAGAGATCCATATGTATTCAGAATCATTTGTTATTACATCAATAAACGGTGCGATATTGTTTCTAACATATATACCAATGCCTCCCGATTTACGCTTGAAAGCTTGTGCTCTATGTTTATGAATAAAGTTGTAACCAGCAATTTCAGCAATATCGGTAGAATCAAGGTGAGCTTCAGAAACACAAAAAATGTCAAATGTTTGGATAAATTCTAAGAAATCAGGATAGTTAAAACGGTTTTTCAATCCACTAACGTTCAGAGAACCTAAATTTAGAGTCTTATTTTTCAGTTCTGGGATAGAGTCCGTCTCCCCAGTGGCCTAGCTGGAGATCAAAGGATTCGAAGACTGTGCGGGATTGTTGTTCACAATGCTCCTTGAGTGAGAGGTCGTGGTAATCAAATGAGACATTTGACTGGAGTTAATGTCACTGATAGTTAAATTGTTAGTCACATTACTGCGAATGGGATGACTCGGGGACGGCTGCGACGTCCAGGGACGCTGAAAATTAACCTTGTCTCGTCTGCGCCGTAGCAGCTTTGTTAAACGCCGCCGTTCACAGGGTTGGTAATTAGCATATTGTTTGTTGTTACTCAATTAATTGAGACATACCGTCTCTATCATTTGATCCTTTGTAAAGCTATAGAACAATTTCATATTGACACAATTATTCCGTGTTGATGGTTTTACGTTGATTCTACATTTGAATTTAAGTGGAATATAAACATGTATGTCGGATTAGTATGTATGTTCTAAAGTTTTTTTTCCCCAGAATGTGCATTATCTTGTTTTCAAAATGTCTATCAATTTCAAATTGGAGAAACTTTTGATAATTTAAAAGTCAAAATTTTGAAATACAAAAAATGTGCAGTTTTACAAAAGACTCTAGATCAGTTGTTGCAGCCAATGCGCGAGCACCAAAGAAAAATTTTAATGAGGATATTAAGTTTAGCGAGTAAATTTACTTGTGTACACGGGGGCAGGATATTTAAATCGTTCGTGGCGATGGAAAAAATCAAATGAGGTATGTACCTTAAAGAATTTTGTCATGCGTCGCGGAAACCACTAATGACTTTTAAAATGCTCGTTTGCAGGTTGATTTTATTCAAATTTTTACTATATAGTACAATCTTTTTCTGTACTCTAAACAATAGTTTTACTTATCGATGACATGAGGTGGTGCTGACATGAGGCTTATGCCGTAATCCCAAATTTTTAACTGGGAAAATTGATAAAGTAACATAAAAAGAAATAAAAAGAGTCTCCTCGACCGGGTCCGGTCGAGGAGACACTTCCTATTTCTTACTGCTGTTTTTTGAATGCGACTCACGGTCTTAATGTGTAACAAATCTTTCTCGTAATAAAAATTTTGAACGTCGGACTAAAACATCGTGAAAAAATGCTCTGTCAGAAATTCAAATATACGTCGTTCATATTAGTTTACGTGTTATTAAATGCGACGATGCTCTAAATTGAGCCCTGCGTATTACTGGAAGAAGAAGAAATTCGATCTTATAAGTTTTTACAAATTTCTTTTCATAATAAGAATTATGAATGTTGTACAGATTTTTTTTGAAATACAATGAAACTGTACTCAGTTTAATTACATTTTATTATTCATGTAGCCTATCAATTTAGTATATGTAAAATGAAATTCTAACTAGAAGGTTTAGGCCTAGTATTGTGGCGTTTTTTTTCACATGACATGTGGTACTTCTTGTCACATCGAGAACAGTAAACAGACGTTTTATAATGTTTTTCCCAGCGATCGAAAATCGAAACGGGCGTTCTAAAACGTGTGCGGCGGGGCCTGAGAAGCAAAACATTATTTTTTTAGCCTTAGCACAATGTGTGTAACGTTTGAAGAATCCTAGATTCTTTATGGCATCACCAAATCGGGCTAGCTAGTATATATTTTGTCTATGTGTGGAGACCAAGACAAGTTAGATGTTACTCCTACACACAGGCAAGAATCTTGACTAACAACAGATAGAGGCTATGTAGTATGTACGTTCACTGATGTTTAAACATAACGGGCATAATCAATCTGAACTCATCGGACAGTGTCTACACACCATCGCCGATTAGGCGGAATTGGCCGAGTAGTTCCGATTGGGGCATAATGTGCTAGACTTGTACCACAATCGTCTATTGACATGGTAGACGAACTCTTTCGCGTGACAAGTCGCTCGGGGACCAGTCTAATAATGTGCCCAATCTCTTAGTGTAACAAAGTTACGTCCCCTTAGACATTTGTTGACTGTTTCACTGCGCATGTCTGTACTTTCAGCAGACAGTTTATTTTCTGATAACGACGGAGAAAGAGTCTAAGACATTTGTTGGTGTTGAATTTGTTTATCGGACGTTATTATTAAAGTTTCGCGTAAGATTCAGTTACGACCAAATGAATGTCCAATATTGTTAAAAGTCAAATTCTATGATCTGGTCATAACTAAATGTCTAAAAATTTATCTATCATGCAGACGCTCATTACACCTTGGCAGATACGCCCTTATTATTATATTGTCCGAGCGCTTATTGAAACATGTAAGTATTTTGTGAGTGTGAATCATTAGCTAGGTGGTAGCGTGTAGGCCTCTGATGCCTCTGAGCCCAGGATCACTGGTTCGATCCACCACTACTCCAACTAAAATTACTATCAGGTACTTAACAGTCTTTATGATGCTACTTTAAACCTAGGTCCAGTGTAGTGATGCTATACACCAGGCACTTATAAGAATTGGGGACGATTCTGGAATTGGAGAGTCCTCTGAATCTTGCACTTTCCTCCAAAAACCTAAAATGACTAATACTCTTCTCATTGCGTTGCTCATATGGGCTTCCAGTTCCAACAATATATATCCTTTCCGCGCCCGACCCTGTTTTCCGGATGGACGTCCGTAACGTATTTAAACGTGACAAAGTTTTGACTTCCCAAAACCCGACACTGTTTTACAGGAGGTCGCCCGAAACGTATTTAAACGTGTGCTTTTTTCACGATTTTAAAAACCATAACGTAAATCTGCGTAAATTTTATTTTAATGCCCGTTGAAAAGTGTATGTTTGAATAAAGCATATACGCTTTTGTCCGTTACTGGTAGTCTACCTTTTAAAGAAATACGGAATTTTCAACATGGTAAGAAACCCGTGTAAAACACGTTATCTAACGTTACGGTCGTTCTTCTGTAAACAAGGTGGAAAATGCATATCAAGAATAGTGCGTTAAAATCCCGAATTTCAACGCTCTTTTACTTTATTGGTGAAAAATTCTGTTTATCGCAGGAAGACTGTAACGTTAAATTCCGTAAATTAATTAATCTAATTAACAGTAATTAATTTTTATGCCATTGCAAAAAATGTCATTTTTAAGTTATAACTAGGTAGATATATGATTTTTTTAAAATAAAGAATAACTTTTTTGGAACCACTTTTTTATTTTGGCAATGAAAGATGAAGAAACAGCAACACATGTAATTAGATTTTTTTTCTTATAATTGAACTTTTTAAAATAACTAATTTTCTTATCAGATTATCTAGGTCAAATGTATTCAATTTCTTAATTATATTTGAGAGAAAATATGCGATGCATTCAAAGAACTAATAGTTTTAAAATACTGATCGATGATTCCGCGTTCTTTTAAATAGCCACCAAATTAAGGACTTTTTTAAAATTGAAAAATTAATCGACGGGTCTCCGACGAAAAAACAGGGTCGGGTTTTGAAAAGGGATTTTTTTTATACATTTAAATAACGTTTCGGGGGTCTTCCCGTAAAACAGGGTCAGGTTTTGGGAAGTCAAAATTTTGTCATGTTTGAATACGTTATGGTCGTGGAAAGGATATACAAACAACCAAAATTAGTTAGAGCAGTTCTCAGTGGTTAGCTCGTCTGCCTCTTATTCCAAGGATCACTGGTTTGGATTTCGGCCACAATCGCCGATATTTAAAAAGTAAACACTACAATGCATAATTTAGACATTCTAATGTTCCGTGCACAACCTTTTTTTTACAATATACCTAATATCTGTTATTTGCGTCTGGAATCTCTGACATATGCTCTCCATCCATTGTTATTAGCAAAGAATAGCCATTGCTGAAGCAAAGAAACAGCCGAAATAGCGAATTTCGCAAAGAAACAGCCAATATGGATAGGCACCGTGGGGTTGGAATTAACGTTTTAGCCACTTTTGTTTTATTTTAATTTTCAAATTTCCATTCTTTTAAAAATCGTATAGACTGTTATTTTTCTGTGTAAACTACCGGTGTAGTGTGAAGTATTTTATAACTGAATATTTTGCGTGTATGGGCTAAAGTAAAATGCATTTATAGCCTATAGGGTTGCATAATGTCACAAATAAAATTGTAGAAAAACACTATTCAAAGGGTATTCTAAAACCAGATGTACGAGTAGTAAAACGATTTCAAATGATTTTTTACAAGTAAAAGAAAAATGTGTATTTTTATAAAATAATGTTTGTAAGGATTCGAACCAGAGACCATCAGATCCGTAGTCCGGCATGTATACCAATACACCACAGCTCACTGAAGTTCGGAGTGAACAATTATATCAATTTGTTCTCTGGTTACATGTATGTACCAGTGTTTTTCCTATGACCTTTACGAAATTTAATGAGGTGCCAGGTCAATATTGTTGGACAATATTTAAAACCATGAAAAGTGTTAACAGCCTGTTTAGTAATATATTTTACTGAAGACACATGTATTTATGAAGTATTGTTTTTATTTCTAATGTAATGACATCTTCAGATCAGTTTGTGAACGTTTTAAATCATGCTTCCGGTGTTGACAATTTCTAAAAATAGTTATCGGGGAAAACCACTTTAGCTTATGTACGGTGTCTGTGGGCCATCATCAGATTTAACAGTTTGTTAGATGTAACTTTAGTGAGATTGGTGCGACCAGTGTAGATCCAGATCAGCTGGCACATTTGCTGCAAAGAGCATGATTTTCAACCATGTATTTGATGCTTTATGCCAATTTTTCAAAATTTTGTGGTCACAAGCAATAGGTCGTGGTGCCGAAATTAGTGACGTGGTGGCAATGCGAAGTCATGTATAACACTTCAAACATAACTGATGAACCTACAATCTATTTTAATAAATAACTTCTAAGGCTTGATTTTAACAGGTTCATAGGTCATATAATATAACAATAAGGAATCTGAAGCTCAGGCCTGTAGGATGTTACAGTTGCAACTTTTGTTGCAACCAATGTTTGCCCAATGGAATTTTCTAAATTGATGATGAATTTAAAAAAAATGTTCTTGAATGACTTAATATATTCAGGGTTGAATGCAAAACTGCTGTGTCAGATAAATATTATAGTTGTTGTCTTAGAGAGAGGTAAGAAGTTGAGACATATTTTATTACCAAAATGAAAAATTAGGTATGTCGAGTGTGTTTTAATTATGAAAATGCTGATAAAATACATTTTTCTATGAAGTTTTCTACATATTTTGGTGATTTCATGTGGGGCACAGGCATTGAAAAAAAAAATTGAACATATTTTTTGTATTGTGGCATGCATGGTTAATTCATGGTCAAAATTTTGTATTGATTGAGAATTTTGCCCACATTGAAATCATCTAAAATCTGTTCTGAAAATGGACAAAATTCATACTTGTTCCATATTTTCCTCATTTAACTTTTACTTAACATATTTAATCACATGTCCAACCAGTGTTGATCCAGATCAGCTGGCACATCCTTGCCATCTGATTAGGCTGACTGCATTGTTTGCTTTTTGGTCAGATATCACCTAAAGAACCTTTTATCCATATACACACCTTTATGACTTGGGCAAACAGTGTAGATCCAGATCAGTTGGCACATCCGTGCTATCTGATCAGGATCTGCCCAGTTCGCTTTTTGATTCATTAGAATATTTCTGACCAAAAAGCGACCAGTGCAAATCCTGATCAAATGACGCTGATGTGCCAGGTGATCTGGATCTACGCTGGTTGCACATGCATAAAAAGGCTTATATTTGGAGGAAAGAGATAAATCAAAAAGCAAACAGTGCAGATCCTGATCAGAAAGCACAGATGAATATATGGAGTAAAGGGGAAAGGAGGATTGATGGCTCATTATACAGCTGCATTAACTGCAGTTAATATAAAACTATGATATACATGTTAATCTGAAATATGTATGTATGTATGTATGTATTTGAAGGCATTAATTTAACTTTTTCCTAATCAGCCAGCACGTCTGTGCCGTCTGATCAGGATCTGCACTGATGGCATTTTGGTCAGAAATAACCTTACAAATAAAGAAGTGGACAGTGCAGATCTGATCAGACAGCAAGGATATGCCAGCTGATCTGGATCTACACTGTTCACCCACGCAATAAAGGTGTGTCTATGGAGGAAAGAGTTTAAGTTTGAGATATGTAGCAAATTAAAAGTCTTAGAGATTTATAGGCCTTTGTGAACCTCCTTGAAAGGAATTTTGTATGTGCACTTACTTAAAAGATTGACAACTTTCTATTTTGTGTTTACAGTAATGTCATCACTGTCGTCCGAGATCTTTGACCTGCTGGAGTCGCAGGAGATGAAGGTGGCTGAGGGGATCAAGAATCTCATCAAGGATAACCTTGCATCAAGTAATTCTTACTATTATTTCATCAAACTTTAAATTCTATTGCTTATGGCAACAGGGTCATGACAAAGAAAAAGTCTTTAGGCCAAGGGCACATTTACAGAGGTATGCCCCTTTATGTACTTAGATTTTGTCACAAAAACACAATGTTGGCTTCAACTTTTACTTAATATAATTTAAAATTAAAACTGACTTGTGATGTAGCTGAACTGTTTCTAAAGGCTCTTTTTTTACTTTATTTTGTCATACAAAATTTAAGACGATTTTTGAGCTGTTATGTTTTTTTTAATTAGTTGTTTTGACAATATGAGACAAGATATCTGTCATTTATTTCGTTAGACATATGGAGTAATTAAAACTATAGATGACCAGTATGGTATGAGATATTGACATTGTATTGTAACTCGTGAACCATGGTTGGTGAACAGTATAGTCGACTATTACTATCGGACCCAGTCTAAGAATGTTGTAGGCATCCTGTATAAGGACGGAGAGCCACATGAAGAGGTAACCTTCAGCCTCTTCCTCCATACATATGCCTTTATGGCATGGACAAACGGTGTAGATCCAGATCAGTCAGCACATCTGTGCCATCTGATCTGGATCTACACTCTTTGCTGTTTCATTTATTAGGTTCTTTCTGACCAAAAAGCAAACAGTTAGGATCCATATCAGAAGGCATGGACATACAGGCTGATCTGGATCTACATATCCATTACATAAAGGGTTAAATATCTTATATATTTTTAGTAACACAAAAAACATTCTCAAAAAATACATGTCATAAAATCCTCCCACTTACCACAGCTTGAAAATACTTTGTATGATAATCAAAGCATTATTATATAGTGACTTGAGGTAAATAACCTAAACCACAAATCATGATAACCATCCTTCTTCCTTCCATACCAACCCTGGTTGGTCCATACCTGCCCGACATATTTGAAATGTTCAGCAGACTGTCATCATTTACAGTAAGAGACCTCGTAAGTAGCTGGAAAAACTTGATGCCATTGTTTAACCCTTTACTCCATATATATGCAATTTATCAAATATGGAAACTGTAGATCCAGATAAGCCGGCACATTAATGCTGTCAGATCAGGTATTTGCCATGTTCACTTTTAATTCATTAGATTATTTCTGAGGAAGAAGCAAAGTGAAGATGCTGATCAGACATAAGCTGGTCCCACATAAGGTAAAACTCTATTTTGGAGTCAAGGGTAGTGCTGCTCTTCTAACTATAAAAATCTGCTTCATCAAAACCTTGAGATATGGTTACCTGTGCCCAAGATCACAAAACTAAATCTGGAGATCAGTCTCAAATCTCAAGCATCTGATTGGCTGAAATGGCGCCCAGTCACCATTTCAGCCAATCAGATGCTTGAGATTTGAGACTGATCTCAAAACTTAGTTTTATGATCTTGGGCCTAGTATATCCTATGTGTGTCCAGTGTAGATCCAGATCAGCCTGCACATCCAGACGTTCTGATAAGTATTTATGCTGTCCACTTTTTGGTCACATCCTATTGAATCCAAAAGTAAATAGTATTGATCCAGATCAGACAGAACAGATGTGCTGGCTGATCTGGATCTACACTAATCGCTCATTTGATATAAGAGTTTCCTTAAAAAACAATCAAACTTGTAAAGGTATTTATAAAATTCAGTACTTCTGCAGATTGGAACATTTTTGTTTTCCTCCATTTTGACAATTGTTTTAGTACTTGTTCAGCTATAGTCAGTAAACATTTGACAATATTGAACAATAAAGGTTGATATTTATAAGAGAATTGAGCTTCATTTCTGGTAATTATGACTTGTTTAATACAAATGATTTTGAGCAGTGTCATATCAGTGCATGCAATGCAGGGGAGACAAATCTCAAGTCTCTGGCATCTGATTGATATTTATTTGGCTGTGTCTCAAAGTTGCATGTTTGTAAAATTTCATATTGAAAGCTATTGTGTTACATCATTAATTGATTTCTTCCCTAGCAAAAGATTCACAATTTCTCACCCCATTAAGTGACCCAGATTTCTCACTACTTTCCCAGTATGGTATGTTGTAATGCTTAGTTTATAGTTATGTATTGTAGCGGGCTGTGTCTCAAAGTTGCATGTTTGTAAAATTTCATATTGAAAGCTATTGTGTTACATCATTAATTGATTTCTTCCCTAGCAAAAGATTCACAATTTCTCACCCCATTAAGTGACCCAGATTTCTCACTACTTTCCCAGTATGGTATGTTGTAATGCTTAGTTTATAGTTATGTATTGTAGCTGGCAACACTCCAGACATGTTCCACTTACACCTGCAGATTTTGGTATATGCTTTGTTTCAGACTGTATGGCATGTTTCCATATAACTTCCTGGCCTGCCTGAGACATTACTTATAATGCAGAGAAGGAAAATCTACCAGTCTTTAAGGAAGTCATAAAGGTTATCTTTCTGCCATATGCTAACATTTCATTTCACATAGGTTTATTTTAATGAATTTCATACAACTTATATTCTAACCCCATTGAAATTTATCCATGTAACAAAGTCTTGTAAGAATAGTATAACTGCAAATATTTATGTCCATGTAAAAATATATTCTAATAGGACGGCCATATTGATTAAATGTGAGATATTTCACTGTTTTTTCTTTTGTGGTGTCACAAATCATTTTTGACATCGTAAACCACTTGACAGAAGCACCATTATTTTCAAAGCTCTGTAAAGCAAATTCATGTTAGAATTGAAATAATAAATGGTTATTCAGATGTATAGATATTTATCACTTGGGACTGTGGCCCTTGTGATATATCCTTCCCTATCTCAACTCCATCCTGTGATAAATCCTGTGATTTATTGCAAGCTATTAATAATTTCATAAATTTATAGCATGGGCATGAAAATTCATAACTGCAAAAATAAACAAAAGCTCAGAATTAAAAAAAATCAGTAAGTTTGGCTCCATGTTTAAAGTTATTGCATAATTGTTTGTTTTGCTTTTTCTTGCTTTCTGGTATACTACTTAATACTGTGTCATTAATCACAGAAATCACAGTTGCCTAGTGACCTATTTGTTAACCTTCATTTAAGGTATTGTTGTTTACTGATCACATCTTCTTCTATCTGGAAGTCTCCTTGAGACAGGGGATCAATTCTAAAACAGTTGGCATTCATATAGATACACATAAACTTTAGTTTGTCCCAGCACAGAATTACGCTTAAAGGTAAACCTTTAACCCTTTCTCCATAGATGCACCTTTATTGCATGGGTGAACAGTTTAGATCCAGATCAGCTGGCACATCCATGCTTTCTGATCAGGTTCTAAACTGTTGGCATCGCAGATCCTGAACATACGGCGTGGATATGCTGGATGATCTGGATCTACACTGGTTGCACATGCATAAAATGCATATATATGGCGGAGAGGTTTAAGGGAAACAAATACAACAGTTTGAGAGAATGAAACTGCCGACAAATATGAACAAGAAATGTTGATTTTATTTCATGTTGATCAAAAAAGATGTTATTGTTATTAACATATTTCAGTGCATGTTAGAGAGGGTGCAGGTCTATCTATTACTGATCACTGGCAACAGAGAGCAGGAAACATCAAACCAAAGGTAGGATAGGACAAACATGTTAATATCACAGTGGAGAACAACACTGGTCCCAAGGTAATAAAACTGAGCATGGAAACCAGTCTCAAATCTCAAGCATCTGATTGGCTGAAATGGCGACTGGTCATTACTTTTCTACAGTTAAAGGAATACGTTCAGCTGGTTATAACATTTGTTTAAGTGATAAACTATATTTTGAATAACACAATTTTCATAATCAGTCGATGATGACGAATATGATAATTGTAAAACTTAATTTTAATTACACTGATAATCGTTCTTTCAAGTGTAGCATGAGCGCGGCCATTGTTGACATCTCGTTGTCTCGCGAGAGATAAAAAACGAGGCATGACGTCATTTACACACTTGCCTTTCATTTTGAATACACGCAGAGATGAAAGCAGGGAAAATGAATTATATGAAAACATTGCTTTTTGCGGGAAAATGTTGCTAAGTATCATAAATAGGAAAATTTAACATTATAGTTTTAGGGTATTGAGTGTTCTTATCTTATCTTACATTTCGCTCAAGTTATTGCTTCGCTCACTAGGATTCAAAAGACAATATGTTAAAGGAGAATGTTAGAGGCTCCGACCGCTAAATTGAAATATTTCTTTTAGTTTAAATTAACATTGACTTTACTATTATAGTCCCCTCACGTTTTCTCAAATTAAATATGCCAGTTAAGATTTTCACACCTTTTTAATATGTCACCCGATCTTCTTTGGAGCTAGCTGGCTAATGAGATTAACGTATCAGTTAGTAGCAGTTAACAATAACACGGGCGTGTTAAAACTTGTACCACTCAGTGTGCAACATTAAATTTTATTTAATTAGATTTAAGAAAGAAATAAACAATTTTACAGTAAATGTTCGTATTGAAGTATTGAGTTGCACTCAACCCCAGGCTTAGCGGCGTGGGGATTAATAGGCATTTCATTTAATACCCATGTACAAGCTCAATCAAACCGGGCCTGAAACATTTTCATATTTGTCAGGGTTCGATGGCTTTCAAAGTTCCCTTTTCATCAACTTAAATTTTCAAAAATATATTAATTCAGTTCAGGGCCTTCTCCAGGCTGTTATGACATACAGGCACCGGTATGCCTTTATGTCTTAACAAACTTGTTCTGGACGATTGATTTGCCGGTATGCCTTTAATCTTGGTCGGGATGGCTTCATATTCAACAAACAGTTCAATGTCCCCTAAGCCATTTGCACTGTTGTGGGACACATGAACCGTTTACAACCCCAGACAAATATCTGACAAGCTCTAAATTTGCCGACATCCGTTTATTCAAAATCGTTGTGTCATAAAATTATTGTGTATTTTACTGCCTACATGTGGCAAATCAAATTTACAGGTCAAAAACGTTATGGACAAGCAAATTAGCCAATGATGATCGATTTCTCTATTTTTTTCTGGTAAACTCCGCCTCCCGATTAGTAAGCATGCTGGTTTCTTTTGATAGCGCAGGCCACCTGCAGTCGAGTAACAGTTAAATATAACGCAAACAATTTTTTTTTCACCAGAAGAAAAACAAAACTATGTGAATTTAGTGAAAACAAGAATTATTCAACTGTTGAATAATAAATTCAAGAAAAATGTATTTTCAAGGATCAATATATATTTTATATAAAAGTCATTGGTATTTGTTAATACAAAATGAAGAAGTGGTTAATTAGATCGCTTCAGATAAAACTCATGCTAAGCTGATACACATTTGAAGGGAAACTGTAAATGAATTTGTTCTAAATTCTTTTTTAAAAATTTAGTGATGGTTACATAACATAGGTACCTAAATTCCTTGTAATTTTACTAACTATCTCAGTACTTAGTAGATGCTTAAAATGTGATTTTGATGTACTGTAATTTAATGCTTACTTGAATAAAAATTATTACAAAAAAAAGTTTTAACACATGTAATGTTTACATATTGGCATTGATGTTTGATGAAATATTTCAAAACTTCAGCAAAACAGTTAGATAAGAGAAGAGTTCAAAATACATATGTTTACATTTCAGTGCCACATACAGCTGACGTCTTCAGCTTTTTTCATATTGAACTACTGATCTTCCAAAGGACCCTTATCACACTACCCGCTGTTACAACATGTGCCTAGACAGCACTGACACCTATGAGCACACCAGGAGATACCCCACCCATCAGTGAAGAACATGAAAGGGTATTATATTTTGAAGTTCTATTAATTCCACATGTTCTTAAATGTCCAAGAGTGGTGCTCTCGTTAGCCATTGTAATCTAGGCTCATTTTGTCTTTTGCCTCAAGTCTACAGTTTGTCAACCAGTTCCGGTTAATTCATATTTTTGTTGTAAAAAATATACTAAGAAGCATTTATCAGAATTTTGTTTGTTGTTTAATTATAAGCAAAATATCTTACTTAAAAGATAATGAATTTATTTTTATCTTGCACCCTAATGCTAAAGTTCCTATACCCGCCGGGGTGATATTTGTTTCGCATATCGGTCACCGACCCGATATTGCTTGCACCGTGTTAAGTTTACCATAAAGTCCGAGGACACCCGTCTTCCAATCCGACGAGACCTCTCATCCGTAACTCCGCCCACTAAGTGACAGAACTACTTTCCGGAAGCCATTGTAACTAATGTAAACAAATATCGATAACGAAACAATTTTCCGCATTTCACTTTATTTCATAAAATTTGAAAACAAATAATGGTGTTATTGTCATTTTTTCTTAGAAAAACGTTTATTAAACACTGCTAATTGGACTTTCTCCAGTAATTTGTCGTTTTTCGTCTGTTTTCAAATGCGTTAATCCTGTAAATTCGTGGCCCGTACGATTGGTGTTGTTGGCGAGATGTGGATTCATTTTTTTCATGGGAAACTGGAAAATAAACGAGAAAAAAACACTTCATTTAAAAAAAATAAACCTTGGCTAACTCCAAAAAAACATATATTGAAACAGGTCTGCAAAAGCAATAATAATTGTGACAGAAGAGTGACACAGATTGCTTAAAAACAAGGTTTTGTGAATAAAATAACTGCTCCACATTTTTTTTGTGACTGAATAAAAGCGGAAGAAGAATTAAATCTGTTGTTGTAAAACCGTCAATAGAGAATAACAAGGTTACTGTCTTGCGATATAAGTGTTATCAGTCGAGGCCGAAATGGGGAGCGGAAGGGGAGGCTCTGTCGAGATTTGTAACAATATCCTGATGATATACGATACACTTTTTTAAAGTTTATTTTACAGTGTTTTTTGGCACCATTTTGAGAAGGGAAATACTACACATTTTTCACTGAAATTGAGAATTTCAACTTCATTAATCAACTGTTGATAAAAATTATTTTTAAAGAGTCTACAGAGTGATCACCAATCACCCAAATTAAATTTCAGGCTTTAATGTGATTTTTCAACATAAGCAAGTAACACATATTTTTTTCTTAATCATGTTTTGGGAAAAACCATGTTTTGTAATTAGGAATGGGACTGATGGCCGTGAATGAACTTCATGCAGGCGGAAATTGTTAATGCATAGTCTGTTGGTTTTTTAAACTAGTATGAAATCTTTCCAAAAATCTTGAGTAATGATTTATCTTATAAATGTTACAAAGATGACAATTTGGAGCAAGTGTTTATTAAAATTAAAGTTTCTTCACAATATTTTATACATAATTGTACTGCAATTTCTTATAAAATATTAAGAAAACTTGTCCAGTTATGAGAAAAAATTAATTTTATGCACACCATTTCCTAATGATTTAGCCTACTATTTTCATCGTTCACTTTCAAACCTAAAATTGGAAGTGTTCTTTAATAATATAAATTTCTTATAGTATATAAACATGCATAATTATGATGTTGTAAAATAAAACTCTGAGTCTGATTTCAAATTTTTACCTTTCTTGTCTTTAACAACTCCAGTACGTTCAGTGCCTCTTGTAAATTCGGCATGACAGAGACATCCATTCATAGGGTTAGACAATCATGGTGGGACCAACCTACAAAATAATATAAATCAGGTTACTGTTTTGTGATATGCATTAAAACACATCGCAGGCACAGGGTTTGGGGGTAAAACTCATAAAAATTATACAAAATTATGGTTAATGGTAAATTTTTAATTAACCTTTTACTCCAAATATACACATTTTAATGCATGTGCCACCAGTGTAGAACCAGATGTTGAAATATACATATCCTTGATTTAAGATCTCGATTCGCATTAGTTGCATCTTGTTCATAAATAACCTAACGAATATAAAAGCGAAAAGTTTAGATGGCACAAATGTGGCGGCTGATCAGGATATACAATTCTCACCCATGCAATAAAGGTATTTGCACAATCAAATAGGCCCTATTGGACAAGCCCTTTTCTGGCTTTTTTGAGAAAAAAGACTTTCCAAAATTAGAAAATTCATGTCAAAACACATTCAAAATAGGGAAACATGTAAAACAACTGGAAAGCGATTGATAAATCCTGTCTCGTACTGTCCTAAAACATATTTTTTTGACTCTCGCACTAAGCATCCAGATTTCGCGAACCTGTTCGGCATCAAAAAATTTATCTTTCAATAGGAATATTTTTTTAATTGGGAGAAAAATAAAAATTTGCATTGGAAATGCGTCGGACACACGGTATGCACAGAAAAACGCCTGTGGAGTGGAATCATTCATATAACCGGACTAAAATTGAAGATTTTTCTTTGTAACTTTTGTACTTGCACTTCTGATTTCAATCAAAATGTGTTTATTTAACTGATAAAATTGTCCTGTCGATTGTTAGGTGAACAATTAAGTACCTTGAAAATAAACAATTTTAAATTTACATTTTATAATAAAAATTACCTTAGTAATACATTTGAGGTATCATCCTTCAACACTAAACATGTCAGGTGTTGACTGATCTCAGTTACTGTGGTGGGTCTACTGTACTGTAGACCCTGTTCTTCTGAAGATCAGCATCGATCTATCCGAGGAAACAAGTGATATTTGCTATCATGGCCCCTCTTAAGTCTGATGGAGATTCGAATTCGGTGCTGGGTTGATGCCTTATGTTATTAAATATGTCTCAGTGACATTTCCTAGAACTCTATGGATGTTGATCAATGTCAAAAATTATAACGATGACACAAATCACTGAATTCCAGAAACATAGCGATACTTCACTTTTCTGTTGCCACTTTATTTTGTCATAAATCCGATTTCTGATTAAAACAGTTGTTTCTCGATATAGTTATCCAAGAACAATTGTTAATTTATCAAATCACACCGAAATAAACACATTTTCTGTCAGAAAAATATGGTGTCCACGACCTTGGTAAATAAATTTGATTGATCATATTACTGAGCAATAAACGTTCGTTTGAGCTTATTTTACTTTGTTTATCTTAAATTTGGGTAAGAAATGGGTAGTTTATCGCTTCAAAATGAACTAATTTCTTAAAATTTTATGTAAATCATAACAAAAGGGGCCGTTATAAAGGAGAACTATTTATCGGCGCGTAAGAAATACCGCGCGCGTTGTTAACGTTTATTTTTGAAAAAATCACGGCGATAAAACGTTTCATAATGAATTTAGCATACACAAAATCACAGCGGTAAACCTATTCCAGGATAAATTTAGCATACAATAGAAAAACTTCGACATTTAAGTGGTAAGTGCATGATAAATAGAATAACAGGTTACTGTCTTGCGATATAAGTGTTATCAGGCTCGGCCGATATGGGGGCGGAGGAGCTCGGCAGAGCCTCGCCCCTCCGCTCCCCATATCGGCCTCGCCTGATAACACTTATATCGCAAGACAGTAACCTGTTATTCTCTATTACTCTCTGCATTTATTTACTTTTCACATACAAAATATTTACTCAAAGACTAGTTTAAACCAGTTCCAGTTGATTCAATCTATTCCGGGTTAAAACTTGGTAGACATGTCTTAGAGTGAATTTTGACTTACTAATTTGATAGTTGTAAACTGGCTTTGACATTCCTAATTCATTTTTACACGTTTTCTGTCTAAGGATGCAAAATAATTTGAAAGAAATGTTTAATAAATAAAATAGCTCACTCAAGTGTTATGATATAATTTAATTCTATTTATTACAATATTAACAAAAGCAATTAAGCACTAATGACATCACAAGGTCCATTCCAGAGTCTTCAGTATTGCACTACAATTGTATCTGATTTAAAATTCAAGCCATAATTTCATGGAATAGAAATGTTAAAATCACGTGGTGGCACAACACCTCTTCATGTGGAGTTAGCCGTCGTGTGTAGCTATGTACTGGTGACACATTAACTTCTGTGACTACTTTACCATTATTGTTTAGGATGTCTTAGATGTAGGGTGCAAAAGACCTTCAGACATGACCAATATGTAAACCAGCTGCATCCTCTAGCTTTAAGTGTCTCTTTTCCTCGGTAGCCTTTCCCAGTTTATCCTTTAAAATTGAATTTCAAAACTGGAATTCACACTAATTACTAATTCTGAATCACTGATCCAGAACTGGTTCAAATGCATGCTTCTCAAAAACCGTCACAAAAACAGAATGAAAATATTTATGCATATGATCTTGCTTGTGATGATAGAGCATTGATATAACACAATATTGCAAATCACCTTTTTTGGTTGCCTGGCCAAAAAAGTTTGTTTATTGCGATGGATGTCACGCTTAACATCTCCGCGTTGAAATATTTCGGACGAGAGCGTCTGCAATTGTCTTTGTTGATGCGGCGCTTGACCAAAAATAAACAATAGATCATAGGTTTCAGTTCGTAAATGTTCAGTTGAAATGCTATTTATTGCGACTTAAAGAGTATTTTCACTTTTTGTATTGAAATATTTCTAACGCAGGATAGGAAACATAATACCGGAACTGGTTCATAACCAGAACTGATTGACAAACTGTATCTATTTTATACATGTATACAAGCTAGGGGAGTGTTAAGACAAAAATTGTACACAATTACACCATTAGAGTAAGTCCTGGAATTGTGCCCCAAAACTAACCACATGACATGTGTTTATAAAACATAAGCAAAGTCAGGAGATGTTGATTCCTTGTTTTCTGTTAAGTCATTTACCGAATTAAAACCCCTCATTAAGACCACCATGAAATTAGGACCATGTCAATTATAAGACCACTTTTTCAATGTCTCTTTTTTACACTTTTGAACTATATTCTTCCATCAGAAGAACCTCTACAGATTTCTGTTTAATATTGTAATATTTTAAACTTTCCAAAAGTTATTCATGGACGTCAGTCACTCATACCATGTGGCTGTCATCTGCCTTTATTTCTCACATCATTTTCCAACATTTCATTAATAACAAGAGTGTCCATGGTTTTTTGTGATTGTGCTCATATAGCACTGTTGATGCCAATGATGCTGTAACTAAACATGATTGCCTTAATTAATTTTTGCATTAACTAGAACCAACCTACAAACACTTTAAAATACCTAATTTACCAGTGCATAACTTCAACTTTTGTTGACTTGCAAGCCGGAAGTGTAACACCCCAGCTACTGAAGAACTTTTGCTCAATATTTATGCACCCACAAAGTGGAAGGCAAATTGAGTTGCACTCCTTCCTCTGTATGTGCCCCAAATGTTGTGGCATCAACACCTCATTAACTCTCTGGACCGAAATGTTGTGGCATCAACACCTCATTAACTCTCTGGACCCAAATGTTGTGGCATCAACACCTCATTAACTCTCTGGACCCAAATGTTGTGGCATCAACACCTCATTAACTCTCTGGACCCAAATCTTGTGGCATCAACACCTCATTAACTCTCTGGACCCAAATCTTGTGGCATCAACACCTCATTAACTCTCAGGCGGATTTCTTTTAAACTTGCACAGATGATCAAGCAAGATGTGTAGATGGTGGTAAAGAATGGATTTTTTCCTGCAAACATTTCTACCAGATATATGGCTGTTGGTTACAAATGTTGTTGCAGCAATGGGGGCATCAGTGTCAAAGGACACATTCTAGTTATACAGGGTAAGGTCACACAACTAGTGTATTCAAAGAGCTAGTTTGACATAATGGCTGAATATGCTCTGGTCAGTGTTACTTAAGTGCTACCCTGGTGTGTTCAGATAATGTTGTTACCTTATGCTGGAGGAGCTGCTATCAGTTCAACTCACTTGAATTATCTACAGTCAGGTTAAACATACTTTATTGCACATCAAATTTAATCTATTACAAACACAAACATAATATAATTTCGAAAACAAAACAAATTGCAAAGAGGTTGGACAACAAGTTCTGACAAGGTTAATGATAGCCCTTCCCGAAATTATCTACAGCCGAACCTGCCTTAGCAGCCACCTGCATTCAGCAACTACCTGTCTTAAACAGCCAGTTTCAACATGTCCTAAACTGACATTTTGTTCTGTTTTACCTGCTTTTAACAGCCACCTATGTTAAGCACCCACTTTTTGTCACTCACTTGGATGGCTGCTTAATACATGTTTAACTGTATGTCAAACTTTGCTTGCTGCAGTTTTCATCTCTATTTCTTGCAAACTGTATGTCAAACTTTGCTTGCTGCAGTTTCCATCTCTATTTCTTACAAACTGTTCTAATTGTTTGATGTACATATATTTGTTTCAGTATGAAAAATGTTTGTTTTATGCATAGAAAAACTGCTATAATAGCATTGCCACATTTTACTACATGGTGCTGTAGGATTTATGTGTCATTGTTATACAAGAAAAAATGTGATACAGGCTGAATTGGGTATTGTTAGGCAAATATTTCAAGTAAACAAACTGCAAGTGTTATGTTTACAAGAATGCAGAGCATCTTCCACTTTGATGCTCCATTCCAGGGGCGGATCCAGGATTTCGGCAAGGGGGGTTCAACACAGCGACTCATAATTTTTAACAGCGTTGATTTGTAACTGAACTAGAACATCAATATTTAATACGTTACGGTCAAAGATTTTTCAAATTTTAAATGCTTTATTTTCATGAACGGCATAAAATTCAGTCCCTACTGTCGCACTTCAATTTTATGAAAGAGAACAATTTAAATAGAAACGATTGTATTAAGATTTTGGCGCTAAAATCCTGGAACTCATGGTCATTTCCCTTTAATAATTCGTCGTCTGAGTGCATGTATATTTTTATATTCAAACTATATAGTGAATAAAGCATCTGAATTAATGTAAAATTCTATAGCACAGACTTTAAGGTCGAATGCAAAAGGTCCCTTTTTCTGTGATGTATCAAATGCCCGTGACGAGAGAAGGAACAGGAAACATGCAATACTAAGTTTTCCTTTGATTAACAATTTCCTGTTTTGATTAAAAGCAGGTTGGCTACATACAGTAGCAAGTGTGCAAGGATGCGAAATTGTTTATTGGCAATACACAGGTTTGAACTGAGAGCGCGCAAGAATCACAAAGTCCAAGTTCTGACACCAAGACCATCACGAAGGCCGCTTTTCTTTCTGTAAACCAGTCATAGTGATTGGTACCAACAAACTTCGAACCACCCGGGACAAACAAGATCCGGGAAATTAGGGTGGTTCGTGCGAACCCCCCGAACCCCCTCTGGATCCGCCACTGCATTCACACAAATATAAAAGAGGGAAGCACAGTCGAATAATAATGAGCCTACATATAATAAAATTCGGTATATTTCATACATGTAAAATACAGTGCCTAAATGTTTCATTGTTAAGTTTTTTGAACACCTGTATTAAAGCTCAGTTCAGAATTGTAGAAGAAAAAAATACCAGAAAAATACCATTTCACTTTAGCAGTAAATCAATTTCATGGATTACATGACCTTGCACATAACAGCACCAGGAATAGAAACTTGTCTAGAGAGGTACCTTGAAAGTTTTTAACCAATATATATATATTACTGGTGTTATGTTTTCTGGTCCTTGATTTATCTTTGTTGCCTTGTTACAGGATATCAAGAGAAGGTGGAACATTTGGATGGGTAGAAGTGTTTTATGAGCTAAACTTCACAGCAAACAATTTCAAGGCAATGAATGGTGGGGACTTCGAGGTAGCCAAGGGACTGAATGTGAGGTTCACCATGGGTCATAGGACCATGTTCATCTCAATCACACCTCCAAAGAACAATGTGCCAGAGACTTACACCATCAAGCTCATACAGCTAAAAGGTGAGAATTGAGAAAAGACAAAATGGTCTTGTAACCACAACTTGGTTTGTGAAGTAAGGCTGCAGTTGTTACAATGTTGCAGATCCTTTTTATAACCAAAAAAATCACATTATTTTAGGGATGGCATTTTCCACCAATTTTACCATTCAAATGTTCAAATCAGTTTGCATTCAAACATTTGAATCATTAAAAAACAATCACAAAAACATGAAACAACCTGTTTTTATCGGTAAACCCTCACAGTATCTCGAAAGTACGAAATTGTCATTCAAATTGATTTTGCCAATAATATCGGAGTATTCCAAAATCTTAATAGTGAGTTTATTTATCGGAGAATGAGACCATCTACGGATCTCCCTCTATAACTTTTTATTTGTGTTTAGTAAACCATCAAAGAATAAAAAGTTCGCGTTGTTCTGTAAGAGGAAAATATCATTTTTGTGTCGCCTGCGATAGCAGGTAGACACATAGGGATCCTACTGTCCGGCGGCGTCGTCGGCGGCGTCCGGTAGTCCCCCAACTTTAACCTGAAACTTAATGTTGCCTATAACTTTGAAAGTACTTGTCCTATTCACTTCATACTTGGAATATATCATCAGCATGAACAGTGCCATCTGTGACGACAAGAATGATAACTCCAGTTTCAATATTTTTTGAGTTATGCCCCTTTCAAATGCAACTTTAACCTGAAACTTAATGTTGCCTATAACTTTGAAAGTACTTGTCCTATTCACTTCATACTTGGAATATATCATCAGCATGAACAATGCCATCTGTGACGACAAGAATGATAACTCCAGATTCAAAATTTTTTGAGTTATGCCCCTTTCAAATGCAACTTAACCTGAAACTTAATGTTGCCTATAACTTTGAAAGTACTTGTTCTATTCACTTCATACTTGGAATATATCATCAGCAGGAACAATGCCATCTGTGACGACAAGAATGATAACTCCAGTTTTAATATTTTTTGAGTTATGCCCCTTTCAAATGCAACTTTAACCTGAAACTTAATGTTGCCTATAACTTTGAAAGTACTTGTCCTATTCACTTCATACTTGGAATATATCATCAGCAGGAACAATGCCATCTGTGACGACAAGAATGATAACTCCAGTTTCAATATTTTTTGAGTTATGCCCCTTTCAAATGCAACTTAACCTGAAACTTAATGTTGCCTATAACTTTGAAAGTACTTGTCCTATTCACTTCATACTTGGAATATATCATCAGCAGGAACAATGCCATCTGTGACAACAAGAATGATAACTCCAGTTTCAATATTTTTGAGTTATGCCCCTTTCAAATGCAACTTAACCTGAAACTTAATGTTGCCTATAACTTTGAAAGTACTTGTCCTATTCACTTCATACTTGGAATATATCATCAGCACTAAAAATGCCATCTGTGACGACAAGAATGATAAGACCAATTTCAAAATTTTTTGAGTTATGCCCCTTTCAAATGCAACTTTAACATGAAACTTAATGTTGACTTTAAACTTTGAAAGTACTTGTCATATTCACTTCATACTTGGAAAATTTCACCACAATGAACAATGCCATCAGTGACGACAAGAATGATAACTCCAGTTTCAATATATTTTGAGTTATGCCCCTTTCAAATGCAACTCAAACCTGAAACTTAATGTTGCCAATAACTTTGAAAGTACTTGTTCTATTCACTTCATACTTGGAATATATTATCAGCATGAACAATGCCATCTGTGATGACAAGAATGATAACTCCAGTTTCAATATTTTATGAGTGATATCCCTTTCAAATGCAACTTTAACATGCAACTTAGTGTTGCCTGTAAAATGGAAATTACTTGTTCAATTAATTCACTTAAAATACTTTGAATAACTCATCTGCATTAATTTACAAACCAATTTTGGAAAATGATAACTCGGGTTTCACCATTATTTTAGTTATTCCCCTTTTAAATGCAATTTAGATGACACATGTGTTCTGTTGTGTAGTATTGAAATCAACTTCAATAAAATATTTTTATTATATATGATTAAACATAGGCCCACATTTCAACGTTTTCCATGCAGGCGACACATGTGTTCCGCGGAACACAACATTCTAGTATTTTATATGAATATATATTTTCTATAAATAAACAGAACGATACATATAAGGCTAAATATTGCAAAGCATGTAAAACGCAATGATAGGACGTTCAGAACAAACAAGGACATTTCACTATTTTGTACAATGTTATTGACTGTAACATTGCTTCTTAATGTTGGATGAAAATGAAGCTGGCATAATTGCGAGTGAATAGCTGATAAGATGTATATGGTAGAAGTTTTGTGAAAATATGATTTCTTTGATGTGAAAGAAAAAATATACACTAAAGATTAGGTATTGTCATAGTGTGTTGACTATTTGACAGTTACCTGGTACCCAAGCATTCTGTCTCCAAACGGGACTTTTGTAGCTCTTACATATGCTAAATGACATTCGTTAAGTAAACAATGTGCCTTAAATGGACCCCTTAATCTGATGTTTCGCGTGTCACAGATTTTCACAGTATATTCTCTAATTGACATTACAATTGGTGTGAATAACTCAATGATTTTCATTACTGAATGGCTTTATTGATTTACTAAATAAATCACCGTTACACTATGCAGTCAATAATACAATATTTAATATTATTTGACCTACTTTATATTTTATCACATTTGTGTTCTAGTAGATCTATTATGCACTAACTTTCAAATTTGATTATGCGCGTGCACACAATTTGTTTCGATCCGCACTTTACATTAGCCGTATGTTACAAATGGCACGTGCGCAGAAATCAACATACAGACATGTTATTTTCTACATGTACTTTGTAAACAGAAAATCAGTTATCTTGACGGTTTTGGTGTCAAATTAATACCAAACCTGCTTGATTGTCGTTTATTGTCGAATTTTCACGGACATTTGAATGCTTCAAATGCATTCGAATGTTTGAAACCTTATCTGAACGTTCGAATATTCGAACGTTTGTTTACGTCCTAACATTATTTACACAGGGTGGCAATACGTGTGACTTTTTAGAATGTTGTGCACACAATTGATATTTCAGGTTAAGAAGTATGGTGCTCTTTATTTGATCAGGCCAGAAATTACTGAGAAATAAGCAAAAAAATCTTCATTAAGTGAGTGTTTTTGAGCGTGCAACAACATTCTTAAAAGTCATGTTTCTAGCCACTCTGTTAAAAACCCATGATTCTGAGGACAGATTTCTATCGCATGTATGAACAGAGTAGAACCATATCATCTGATACTCTACACTGTTCACTTTTAGATTCATTAGGTTATTTCCAACCACAAAGCTACTAGTGGGAATCCTGATTGTTTGGTTTGGATGTGCTTGCTGACCTTGCTGTACACTAGTCACACACACAATAAACCTTTATATATGGAGTTAATATATGTACTAAAGCACACCATGTTCACAAATTTCTGCTTATTAACAATTTGCCAGAAGACCTTTTCACTGGCTACTCGGCTATAAAAAATGATTTTAGTGGTATGGTACTTCTTTGTGCATAACTGTGTAATAGAACTCGTATAGAAGTAAACAATTATTTCAGTAAACTAACAATCTGTACATCTCTGTAAGGTCACTGAGTCCACTATTAACCCTTTCCTCCATTTTTATATGCTTTTATGGCATGGGCAAACAGTGTAGATCTAGATCAGGATCTCTATTGTTCCCTTTTAGATTTATTAAGTTATTTCTGAACAAAAAGGAAAAAAGTGCAAATCCTGATCAGACTGCATGGATGTGCTGGCTGATCTTGAAACACACTGTTTGCCCATGCAAACTGTTAAGCCGACATTTGACGAATGAAATAATGTTTTACTTCCATATGAGTTCTGTTAAACAGTTATGCACAAAGAAGTACCACGCCATATATGTGGATGAAATGGTTAATAGAATTTCTGAACCATAGAAAACTGTTTATTAAACTATTCATTTGCAGATGTTCACAATACTGATTATAAAGCATTGTATAAAATTGATGATGACAAATAAACATGTTTGCTTTCTGTGTATGATGGTAGGACAGATCTGGCAGCTTCAACAACAAATGGCCATGGTAACTATTCTGGCTAGTGACAACCCCAGTGGAAGCTTTGGTTTCCCAGCAGAATCCAAGCAACACAGTATAGCTGAAGATTGTAACCCGGGTATGGTTAACACTACACAAACAAGTCCTCATGTTGATCATTGGATGGGCATCTATGGACTGGTACCAGTAATGTCTTAAATCTTTGTCTGTTTGAATTTTGTACTTGATTTGTTTATGAAAATTTTTATTAGGATCTAACTTTGCCATTTCTTTATATTTATATTACTTCATCAAACTTAGTCATTTTCTTTCTTATGACAACAGACTTGTGATGTACCCAAAGTCATTTTCTTTCTTATGACAACAGACTTGTGATGTACCCAAAATCTTAAGGTCTAGGTCACATTTGACAATGTTATGCCCTTTTTGTACTAAGATTTCTCACAAAATTTGAGATTTTCTATAACTTTGCCATATCTTTATATTTATTCATCTAACTTCGAAATTGTATTGTTTATGCCTATGTGGTTGTTATTTAGCTAAATGTCTAGATGATCAAGGTCAGATGGAATATTTATGTTTGTGTTTTGTTACAAATGCTGTCATTCATTTTTGTTAACTTTTTTGTTTTGATTTGTGGCAGATTTTGGTTGGAAAGAGTAGCTTCGACCAGGATTTGAACCTTGTGCCAATGCTCTACCAATTGAGCTATGGATGCCGCTGGTACAAAATCTACAACAGGTTATTTTGACAAAGAACCATTGTGTGACACAAGTGTTTAGCTGAACTTATTTCTGGAGCTAACTCACTTGTAAATGCTCTTTTAGAGGTTACATCATATTTTACTTTGGAAATATTTCCATCATGAAATTTGCACAATATTACAATATGACCATGTTCATAGTTTTTTTTTTTTTTGGTTAACAGGCAATGTGGGAAGTGTATACGGACAAAGCTGCTGGCGGCCTGCCTTTAATATGCAATATCATATTTCTGGGAACCATTCCATCCATCTTGATGCTGGTACCAAGTCAGCAGAGACCCCAAACTGGTTCTTCTGTTGTTTCCTTCACTGGAAAGTCAGGTAAAGAAAATATATATGTATAATGCTGGTACATGTACCTGGTTAAGAGAGGCCATGGGTTGCGAGTATACATGAAGTTGTCTTTTGTACCTACATAAAGCAGTCTGTGTAGTTGAAAGCTATTACCAGTTTACCCTCTACTCCATGAGATATGGCTTTTATCCATGGCCCAACAGATCCATATCACCAACGACATCTCATCTACACTGTTTGCACATTTTTGATTCATTAGGTTATTTCTGGCCAAGAAGCAAACTTTAGATCTGGATCTGATGGCACATACTTCCAATGATGTGGATCTACACTTTTCACACAGTATATGGAGTAAATGATTAAAAAAACAAATACTATGGTCTTCTTCTTTAATGGAAAGTCTGGTAAAGAATGATTAGATGTAGATAAATGTTGGTATCTGATAAACCGTCTGTGACTGGTACGGTCTTGTCTATTTTTTGGAGAGCTAGCCATAATAAGTGGTGTTATGTATTAAATTGTGATGTAGGACAGGTGTTGAGTATCGGTATTGAGTTCACAGAAAAAGTAATTGCAGAACTATTCTGAAGATGAACTGAATATAATAAAACTGAGATTAGAAACCAGTCTCAAATCTCAAGCATCTGATTGGCTGAAATGTCAACCAGTCATTATTTCAGCCAATTAGATCCTTGAGATTTGAGACTGGTTTCCATTGTAAGGTTTATAATCTTGGGGCCTGATGGACTCCAGCATTTCTACAAGATGCAGATTACCACAAACAGTTTATAGACTTATCTGGTTTTGGGCTTCTCACTTACATGATCTAATGTCAGGCTCAGGACCTTCTGTCAAATAGGGAATATCTCACTTTCAATATAGCCTTTCTAACAAAATAAAGAATTCCTCTAGTGTTGTCAACCCTATGGTCTATAGAAAACATCAAAGACATTATTAATTGAATCATTTGCATAATATTAATGTTTATCACCCCATTTTCTGAACCTGGTTACACAAGCACTACATGTATACTTCATGTTGTATCAAGAATTTAAACATGACTGGGTGCTGTGAAAAATGTGGGGTGAGGACAATGCTAAATGAGAATTTTACAAGGATGTGTATATTTATTCCCTGAAGACCTGTTTATTGTGTTTTTCTAGACTAACGTACATCAAAATGTATTCATACATATTTGTTCACACAAACAAACATAATTCTCTTCCCTACCACCTCTCCCAACTCCAAATATTTGATGAACAAATGGTTCTGTGAATCTTTTATTTATTGTATGTTTGTAAATTGCTTCACAAATCTTCACAAAATGCCCTGTCCTGCTCTCAGTTGTCAGTGTACAAATCTTTGTTCAGACTTGGAACAGAACATAACAGTATTCAATTTTGTCTTAGAACAAACTGGAACAGTATTTGTTTTGGAACAGTAGGGTAAATTCGGACGTTTTTTAGACAGCTGGTTTTCAGTTAACCTCTGATGCCCGTCATTCACCTCTAGTGCAATATATATAGAAGTAAATGTTTAGATAAGAGACTGTCGAACTCGAGTGGTTACCGCCTTGGAATGGTCAGTGGCAAAACAGTTTATTAGTGAAGAGTTATCTGTCAATTAATTTTATTTATAATTACTAAATTGAAGTTTTCTGTGGGATTCCATCATTAAGGTAAATATTTCTACTGACAGTGATAATGGATTAAGAATCAATGTTACAACAATGCTTTTAATCAGATGGCCGAATATTTTCGTACTGGCCAACATTACATATTCTTAAGAAACAATAAATAATGTTAATGCTAATTTAATGTCAAATTTGGGCAACTAGTGCTAATTGAATGAATTGCTTTTACAGTTAATTGACCCTTTGTCTGTCGGATATAAAATTTGGTCTGATATGATTATATTTCCAATCTTAATCTTGAAGTCCTTGATATGTTTATTTTTGTGTTTACAGTCTACATTTCAAGCCGAACAAGTATCCAGTGTTGTTCCTTGCGCAGACAGATAGAACAGCTTACAAACTGTATAATGACCTGAGCTAGATCTGTCATCACCGCCACAGAGTGCTGTATTGCTCATGGACTTCTGGTAATGCTTATATCATGTATATTAAATATAGTTAAATAAATCACAGAGGTCAAAACTTCAACATTTTATTCAACATTTCAGCCATAATGCCTTCTTCAAGATTGTTTTTCATAAAATAAAATGACGTTGACATCAAATGACATTGACATCAAAATAAAACATGACGTTTGGCGTTCTTATATTATACGGGATCACATAAAGATTCACAATACTGGTATAATGCAACATTATACAAGGTTAAAATATGACAAGTTCAAACTATATTAAATATACACATTCTTTTCATTGGAAAAGTGGCGCTCTGATCCGATAGGAGCAAACAATTCACAGATAAACCCGTGAATCACTCATTATAATGTCAATGCATAGGGTTACATTTTTCGCTCAACATAGGGTTGATTCCATGTTGTATTTTCATAAGATTTGACAACTTTGTCCACCAGTATATGTCACATTCATGCTCTTTTGTCATCTTTAAATTTTATTATAGAAGTATTTCATTATATATATAAGTGAATTAGGCTGGTAGATTTTTGTTGTGTACAGGCTCTGCCATGTTTACGCAGGCAAATCACTGACATCCATAAGTAGAGCTCGGACCGATACGTCTTTGGGTTTAAATGCCATGGTTAACAATAATACTTTGACATTTTTGTTAAAACATTTGAGACCTATTTTTTTTATTTTGGTAATGCAAAAATTTATACAGAACTCATTTCTATAAATTACATCTTAATAACCCTCTTGCTCCATAGAATATGGCTGTTATCCCATAACATACAGTGTAGATCCAGATCAGCCAGCATATTTGTGACGTCTGATCAGGATCTGCACTGTTTGGTTTTGATTTATTAGATTATTTCTGACCAAGATGTGAGTAATGTAAATCATGATCAGATGGCACAGATGTGCTAGCTGACTTGGATCTACACTGGTCGCGTACATGTTCTTCTTCTTCTTCCAGTAAAGGTCAGGAGTCTTCTTAGACTGTAGTGTTGACCTAGTTGAGCGGATGAGACAGTCATCGCTTCTCCAATGTTAAAATAAAGGTTAAAACTTTGAGTCTTTTAAAACTATTTACATGGTGCTGGTAGACTAGTAGATTGGACTGGAGGAGGTTGCTCTGTGCAGACTCATGGCAGTCTTAAAACTCTCCAGGGAGATGGCATCTGTGATTGAGGACGGCAGGTGGTTCCACTCTCACACTGTGCCTGAGTAGAATGAGTTATTGTAGACTTTGGAACCTGCTGTTGTTTGGTGGATTCTGGCTTTACCACTGGTGTGTTTGTCACTGGGCTGTATGTACTCAGGGTTCACATCGACCAATCTGTGTTGAATCTTGTATAACAGGGTCAACCTAATGTCTTGCCTTTGTTCTTGTAGGGGTTGCCAGCCTAGGTCTCTGATCATTTTGGAGACTCATCCAGGTGTTCTGTCCCAGTGGTTGTTGGTGACATAACAGGCACCTCGTCTCTGGACCTGTTCTGGATGGTTTATGTCAGAAGCACAGTAGGGGTCCCAAGCTGCTGCTGCATAGTGGAGTATTGGGAGAACTTCGGTGGAGTAAGTGCGTTCTCTGGTGCTCTGTGTGCAGCTGTAGAGGTTTCTTCTGAGAAATCCCAGAGTCTTGGAGGCTTTTGCTGCTGTCTTATTCACATGTTCCTTCCAGCTAAGGTCTTGATAAAGGTTGACCCCCAAATACTTGGCACTGTCTACCACTTCAAGTGTGTGACCATGTAGCTTGTAAGGGTGTTGTTTGCAAAATCTGTTGTTGGTGCACATGTGGATGACCCCACATTTCTCAGGATGGAACGCCATCTGCCATTTGGTCTCCCATTGCTGCAAGGCAATTAGGTCCTTCTGTAGGGTTTCTACGTCGTTCTGTGATCGTATCCTTCTGTACAGTAGTCCATCGTCTGCAAACAGTCTTGTATCCGATGTTATATAATTGCGCATATATGAAGGAAAGAGATATGTACACAATTATTGTTAGCACTATAAAAATGACATTTGTTACACTTCCAGCTGAAGCCTTTACAAAACATCATTTAAAATCATTTTTCATTTCAGATTTTGCTTAAATTTTCAAAATAATTATTTGGCATAAATGTTTTATTAAAAGATTGTGATTCAATGATCTTTGCAATGGCAAATATTCATGCACGATTTTCTGATATAATTTGTGGATCTCCAGATACCTGCCTCGGCACTATGAAGTACCTCTGTATATTGGCAAGTGATGCAAGTTTAATTTATAAAAATTTAACCCTTTCCTCCATTAATTCTTATTTTTATGCATATGTGACCAGTGTTGATCCAGATCAGCTGGCACATCTGTGCTGTCTGATCAGGATCTGCACTGGTCGCATTTTGGTCAGAAATAACCTAATAAATCAAATAGCAAACAGTGCAGATCCTGATTAGATGGCACAGATGTGCTGGCTGATTTGGATCTACACTGTTTGCCCACGCAATAAAGGTGTATCTATGGGGGAAAGGGATAAGTGAATGAACAGGGGTGAATTATGCCAAAATTCTGGGCTGATCAGTACATTTTATGACATGTTGTAAGTGAATTTTACTGCATTAGCCTGGCAGACACATATTTATCTTTAAATATATTCTCGAGAACATTGACTGTGTAAGGATATTTCATCACATTTACTTTGTTTATAGATCGTCTACTGTTTAAATATATTCTCCAGAACATTGACTGTGTAAGGATATTTCATCACATTTACTTTGTTTATAGGTCGTCTACTGTTTAAATATATTCTCCAGAACATTGACTGTGTAAGAATATTTCATCACATTTACTTTGTTTATAGATCGTCTACTGTTTAAATATATTCTCCAGAACATTGACTGTGTAAGAATAGTTCATCACATTTACTTTGTTTATAGGTTGTCTACTGTTTAAATATATTCTCCAGAACATTGACTGTGTAAGAATAGTTCATCACATTTACTTTGTTTTTAGATCGTCTACTGTTTAAATATATTCTCCAGAACATTGACTGTGTAAGGATATTTCATCACATTTACTTTGTTTATAGATCGTCTACTGTTTAAATATATTCTCCAGAACATTGACTGTGTAAGAATAGTTCATCACATTTACTTTGTTTATAGGTCATCTACTGTTTATATATAATTAATTTTGATATTTGAAAACACTTAAATATTTTCATCACTTAAATATTTTCATCCTCATAAGTGACCATGCACCTTTAAATTGCTACAGAGTTATAGAAATTTGGTTTATATTTCAAAATCAAATATTGTTTATGCTGAAACCTTTAACAAAGCTATTGTTCCGTTTCTCTTTTTTATAGATTGTGAATGCCATGTCAGAGCTGCTGTTGAAGGATTTATCTTTGATGGACTATGTTAAGGAGAGTGGACTGGTGTTGTTTTGTTAGAATGAAGAGAATAACAACAACAAAGATGTAATAAATAAGCTTAAACAACTGAGACATAAACAACAGGTATTTTAAAGTTTTTCATGTGCTAGTTTACTTACTGTATAAGTACTAATATTGGTGGGGGATTAACTTTGGCTATATTGGCGGTCAGGGTCAGTTGCGCCAATATAAAACACCGCCAATAAAAATTCCCGTCAATTTAAAACACACTTTCAGGAGCACTTGTTTTGAACGTGATAAGAGAAAAGCATTATAGAGTTATAGCTTTTGTATGTGTAGTAAATTTAATCGAGTTTTTTTCTATATCTCATAGATAAAAATGTATTATGTTATGATAGTTATTATGTGTCAACAAAGGGAATATAATTGGAATATCAAACAAAGCAATCGAGTACTGTATTAGGTAGCTGCGATAATGTTTTCATACTTAAAATTTAACAATAGAATACTGCTAAGTTTACCTTTCTCTTCCATTGTCCAATTTTCACCATTTTTCTTCAAGGGTTTTATTTTGGCAGTCTGGCTTTTTGCCGCCAATATATGACCCCGCCAATATAAAACACTTTAAAATATGCGAAATTTTGACACTGCCAATATTAAGCGCTATACAGTATATTGATGCTGAATAGTATTTATTATAATTTAAGTAAAAAGATGGCTTCTGTTTTTATTTCTGATAAATATTCCAGACAATCACCCTTTACTCCATCTATGCATGCTTTTACACTTGTGTGACAAGTGTAGATCCATATCTGCTTGTATGTCTGTGCCATTTGATCAGGATCTACACTGTTTGCTTTTTGGTCAGAAATAACCTAATAAGCAAACAGTGTAGATCCCGATCAGATGGCTGATCTGGATCTACACTGTTTTACCCATGCAAAATAGTTATATCTAAGGAGTGAAAGGAGAATGATCCTGATCAGACAGCACAGATGTACAGGTCTGATCACACATGCCTAAAAAGATCTGGTACATTATATATATTGTGGTAAAAAGTATTCAAGTCACAATTGTACTGGTAGTTAATCTGTGAATGTAAACTAATTGGTTGCTTAGAATAATTGACTTAACCCTTTCCTCCATATATACACATTTTTACGTATGTGCTACCAGTTTAGATCCAGATTAGCCATCACATCCATGCCGTCTGATCAGGATCTGAACTGATTGCAATTTCGTTGAAAATAACCTAACAAATCAAAAAGTGAACAGTGCAGATCCTGATCAGATGGCACAGATGTGCCGGCTGATCTAGATCTACACTGTTAGTCCATGCAATTAAGGTGAGTGTATGGAGGAACGGGTTAAATCTTAGTTAACCCTTTACTCCATAGTGTATGGCTGTTATCCAATTGCGAACATAGATACAGATCAGCTGGCACATCTGACCAGTAAGCTAACAGTGCAGATATGCCACCTGATCTAGATCTACACTGGTCACACATGCGTTAAAAGGTGTAAACATTTGTAAATGAAGTAAAGGGTTAGAAGATATTTGGACCTGTGCCCAAGGTTATAAACCTGAGCATGGAAACCAGTCTTAAATCTCAAGCATCTGATTGGCTGAAATGGCGACCAGGTGCCATTTCAGCCAATCAGATGCTTGAGATTTGAGACTGGTTTCTAAACTCAGTTTTATAACCTTGAGACCAGGGCTCAGACAACATGCATCAATTCTGGTTACAAAAATATTTATTATGTTTATATTAGTGTTCCATTATTGCAGGATTGACAGCTTTATGACTTTAGGAAAAGAGCATTTTCAAAATGGAACACTGGGAAAAGCTTAAAACTCTTCACGACCAATATGTTGAACATACCATAGACATGAATTCAGGGTCTCCCAGTTTCATTGCTTGACAGCTTGTAGTTATTCTGGGAGTGTGAATGCTGAAAGTGAAAGTGTGAAAACTTCAAGTGGACCTAATTTGGCAGAAAGTGTGAAATGTGAAAGTTCGGAGAGTGTGAATGTATCAAGTAACAAAGGTGTGATCGTAAAACAGAGTTTTAAGGAAGAGAAATATAATGGGTCTGAAAGATGTTGAGCGAAACAAAGAGTGCGACAGCTAAATGTACGCCAAACATAACTGAGGAGGAAAAATCTAATAGTGAAAATGGGTCAAAGGTTGAAGAGATGAAAAAAGAACAAGATGTTTAATTTATTTGATGCTACCACACATTAAATCCAATACTGCTTGTTTACCATTAAATTGTTCTTGAAACAATGTCATTGTTAATGGCCCGAGTAGTAAAATATTTATACAAACTGGTAAATGGTATTTATTTTCCACATAATCTTTATAGTGTGGGCAAACAGTGTAGATCCAGATCAGCTATGCCATCTGTGCCATCTGATCAGTATCTGCACTGTGCATTAAGATGCATATACATAGAATAAAGAGTTAAGACATTGCCTTGCTTAAAAAGGTTCTATTGATATAGAAGTTGTTATACATGTACTTGTAAGACTCACTTTTATACATCGGCAGAGCAAAGGTGTCAAAAATGGGCACTGACAACAAATATGAGCACCCAGGGTAGATGTCCTAATGTTGTCTTTAATATATATACTATATTTAATGACATACAGTAGACTCACAATAGCTGTTAGAAACACATGTAATTATCAGTATCCATTTATATGTTTTTTTTAAAATGTTTTGAACCACCTCAGAATCACACAAATATAATACATAGGGAAAGATAGTTGTCTTTATTTAAAATAAACAAGCCTTGAAGGTTTATCTAATGTGTATGACTAGGATATTTTTTTTACAGGTTATTGCAAGAAAAAATGCAACTGACATAACTGGTATAATACATCCTGTACTTTTTCTTAGAGTGAAAATCCATTGAATATTTTTCTGCACACATTGTCACAGGAACTGTTAGTCAGTGACACTGTTTCACTTTTTTTTATTAGTGTGTCACAATCATTGTGTAAACTCAAGGGAAATTGTGTAATTTTTTTTCAGAAAATCTTTTTAATTAAACTTTTCTCAAAATGTTGTTAATGTTGTACTTATTGCAACTGATACAGTAAAACTTCGAAAACTTGAATACTCAGTGGGATTATGAAAATGTTCGAGTTTTCCATGGTTCTCGAGTTTTCGAGGTTTTTCCTTTTGAGGTCGGATTTTTTTTCAGTAAAGCCATATTAACACATGTTTGTGACCTTTTTGTTGACTACGTTATCTGAATTTCACCTAAATTTGAAATGATTCATTTGACACTGTATTTTTTTAAACCGTTATATCTGTTTAAAAAGGGTTTTAATGTTGTTGTTTTTTTTTCAAGAAAACGTCTTTTTAAACATTTCTTGTTGAAATTGTCCAAGAACTATTATACTTTACAAATGGTGCGTCGTTATTTGTCATACCCATGTTAAAATTACTAGGTCCCGTCAAAATACAAAGATACAAATTGCCTCGTTTCATATTCTTTTATTTGAGATAAAAATTAATCCTAATTAAATCCTCATAATTATCGTCTCAATGCAGCCGCCTACCGAGTAATCATAAAATTATTTTCTTTCATCAGAACATGTTTTTAATCGTTCCAATTAAAACACGATAGACGCTGGCGATTGACAATTACGATGTCACTCCACCATTTACTCCCTAGAGGTGCGAAAATTAATCGCTCGTTTATTGTTCGAGTTTTCCAGTGTAAACAAAGAAGAAATATGTTTCAAAGGACCGTCACCTGTCCTCGAGATTTCGAGGTTTTGAAGTTCGAGTTTTCCACGGTATTTTTATATAGAATATATAAGATCATTGCCTGGACCAGCAAAACTACTTCGAGTTTTCCCGAGTGCTCGAGTTTTTCGATGTTCGAGTTATCAAAGTTTTATCAGCGGGCACATCCATGCCATCTGATGAGAATCTGCACTGCTCGCATTTTGGTCAGAAATAACCTAAGGAATTAAAATGCGAACAGTGCAGATCCTGATCCTGACCCAGATCTACACTGTTTGCACTTGCAATAATGGTGTGTCTATGGAGGTAAGGGATAACTCCTGTCCCTATTATCACAAAAACTTTGTAGTTGGAATTTTTACCCAAAAGATATCTGTAAATTGTTAAAATACTAAGCTTTAACCCTTTACTACATAGAAACACCTTATTGCTTGGTTAACAGTGCAGATCAGACAGTACGATCTGATCTGGATCTATGTGGATCTACACTAGACGCACGTGTTAAAACTCATATAAATTGAGTCAAGAATATGCTTTTTTACAATAATTTTAAGTCTTGTTTTAGATGCAGTTTTTAGAATGTTATGTTAATTCTGATGAACATTTTCCAAAACACTCTTTAAGTAGGAACTACAAGGACCGTAAATACAAATTGTCCTGGGGTTGCTTGTTTGAAACTTTATCCACCGGTTAAACTAATCCAGGGTTACTGGTAAATTAATAATAATTAATTCTTACAAATAAAATCATATCTCTTCATTTTTGTTTCATTGGTTTGGTTTTTCTGTGGTCTTTAATATATGAACTTGGCTGCCATTTCTTGTCCTGCCATTCGTATTAGCATTTTTCATGCACTATTACGCCACGTCCATGGCTGCCATGCAAATCTTGCAAACTTTCATTTAAACAAACTGCCACGGTGGGATGCAAGCCCCACTGCCATCGGCCATGGTCACCTCAGCCTTGATTCGCCAGCTTTCCACAATGGACTCTGATAGTTGAGCTCCCTAAATGCCAAAGAAAATATATTAAGATTGTATTTTGTATATACATTGCTTTGAATGATGTTTTGATATTTCATTTGTCAGTAAATAAAATCATTTAATCATGCATATTGTTCCTTGTATATGGGTTGCTTTTAAAAGTCGTACACTAGAACAAGTTTGTAATGACATTAAAAGTTATACAATCAACACAACTGAATGTTCTTCAATGCCCAATATAATTTATAAACTATGAAATATCTTAAAATTCATAAAATCAGAATGTATAAAGGTTGACTTTTCTAGACATTGCAGCTATGACCATGTAGATTTCAGTGTAGATCAAAAAGAAACAGATAACAAGAAAAAGTAAAACAAGTTTGTTGTTATACAGTCAATAGTTGAGGGTTACTTCAATGAAGTAATAAATTGGAGAACTATTACAGCAGCATATATACACATTTTATCAGAGGTGACAACAGTGTAGATCCAGATCAGCCGTTGTCTAGATCCAGATCAGCCGGCACATCCATGCCATATGATCAGGCTCTGCACTGTTCATGTTTTGTCAAAAATAGCCTAATAAATCAAAACACTAGCAGATCAGACGGCAAGATACACCTTTATTGCAAGGGTGAACAATATAGATCTAGATCAGCTGACACATCCTTGTTGTCTGATCAGGATCTGCACTGTTTGTTCTTTTATTTATGATGTTATTTCTGACCAGTATGCAACCAGTGCAGATCCAGATCAGACAGCACAGATGTGATTCTTTGATTTTGTTGTAGTTCAGTTCAGCGACTAAAATTTACACATTACATCTATGTATAATGATGTTGAAATCCTTTCCGCATTCTAGACATATGACTTATCTTAATGCAAATGGCAAAAACACATACATTCTAGATACTTTCCCAACTGACAATTCATAGCTTTATTTAGAAAGGCCGATTAATCTTTTCCCAAGTCTCAATACTTGTCTTGAACAAGAAAAAACGTCGCCACACGCCGAAAACCAGATTTTCATTTAATACTTATACTTTTATAAAGAAAATATCTGGTTGATAACTGTTAAAACTGATAGAAAGAAAGTTAAGTTTGGTGGCAGAAACTAAATTACTAATTTTAGCAGCAGTGACCTTGAACTTTTTCACAGACACCTGGGTAGCAATCCTAAGCTGCATCTTGACATAAGATACCAACACTAAGTTTGGCATCAATAGGCCAAAGCAAACTCAAGTTACTGAGCAGAAACTGAATTTTTATTTTTAGCAACAGTCACCTTGAGCTTTATCACAGACACCTGGGTAGCAATCCCAAGCTGCATCTTGATATAAGATACCAACACTAAGTTTGGCATCAATAGGGCAAGGCAAACACAAGTTATTGAGGGGTAACTGAATTTCTATTTTTAGCAACAGTGACCTTGACCTTGATTACAGACACCTGGGGAGGGGGTAATCCCATGTGGGCTTTTGATATCAGCTACTCATATACCAAGTTTGGCATCAATAGGCCAAAGCAAACTGTTATTAAGGGGAAACTTAATATCTATTTTTAGCAACAGTGACCTTGACCTTTATCACAGACACCTGGGTAGCAATCCCAAGCTGCCTCTTGATATAAGCTACCCACAAACCAAGCTAAGAGTCAACAGGCAATTTGGCATCAACAGATAACTTTCAAAAGATACTTAACAAAAAATCTAAGTCAAAATTGGGGGAATAACTTTGGCAAAACACAGTCAGGGGATATGAAACTTGTCCTGATAATTGGTACTGCGAGGTCAATCAATTATTTTAAGTTTCAAAGCTAAACCTTGAATGGTAACTGCGAAAAAGACAACTTTCACAAAAAAATTAACAAAATTTCTAAGTGAAAAAGGGGCATAACTTTGTCAAAATACAGTCAGGGATTATGAAACTTGTCCTGATAATTGGTATTGTGATGTCAGAGAACTATTTAAGTTTCAAAGCTGTATCTTAAACGGTTACTGAGAAAAACACAACTTTCACAAAAAATAACAAAATTTCTAAGTGAAAAAGGGGCATAACTCTGGCAAAACACAGTCAGAGGATGTGAAACTTGTCCTGATAATTGGTACTGTGAAGTCAAACTATGATTTTAAGTTTCAAAGCTATACCTTGAATGGTAACTTAGAAAAGGCAACTTTCACAAAGAAAAAATTAACAAAATTTCTAAGTGAAAAAGGGGGGAATAACTTTGGCAAAATACAGTCAGTGATTATGAAACTTGTCCTGATAATTGGTATTGTGATGTCAGACAACTATGTTAGGTTTCAAAGTTGTATCTTAAACGGTTACTGAGAAAAACACAACTTTCACAAAAAACTTAAATTTCTAATTGAAAATGGGGCATAACATTGTCAAAATACAGTCAGGGATTATGAAACTTGTCCTGATAATTGGTATTGGGATGTCAGACAACTATGTTAAGTTTCAAAGTTGTACCTTGAACGGTTACTGAGAAAAAGGCAACTTTCACAAAAAACTTAACAAAATGTTGACGCCAGCCCGCCCACCTGCCAGCCCACTCGCCCGCCCAACCACATACCCCAATCTAATAACCAGGATTTTTCTAAAGAAAACCTGGTTAAAAATCAAGCACAATACCAAAAAAAATCGAGAAAATTTGATGATAATTTGATGCAATAGATACTCTAAATTGCACCTTTAATGGCTTTTGGCAGAAGCCCAGAATTTGCACTAATTACTGACCACCACTGGGACTAACCCAGAACTCAATCCTACAGGGAAGGGAGCGTTTTAATTAAACTATGGCAGTTGCTCAGTCAAAACAGGCAATTCTGGGCGGTTTCCAAAATAAAAAGTATAAAATCAAAAGCTATACATGTAATTCAACACCTACTGTTTCCATGTACTTTGGATCTGTTGTCTTTAAACATTATAATATTTATGTAATTAAAAATGTAGCTTTTAATAATGTGCATGATGTTGTAGTTATTTTTTCAAACTATAATTAATTTTGTTACTTATCACATATTTAGTAACTTGAGGAGACTTCCTTAAAATTTTATTTAATCCAGATTTCACTGTTAAATCAAGCTGATCTAGATCTACACTGTTCACACATGTAATAAAAAGTGTATCCAATGAGTAAAGGGTTAAATCACTTTGAATCAGGCTCTTGAAACAAAATTCCGACCAAGCAACATAATGATTGCTGACTTGAAGCTGGACTTCTTCTAATAAAGTGTGGGCACAGCGAGTCTAATTTTTTGTTACAGAATCTGTCTATAGTGATCTTGTAAATAAATCTACCCAGTTATCTTGGTGCAAATTATGGTACATGTTTTTCACTGCGTCATCATTTATTTAGATTTACTTATTGTTGATGCTGACATCATTAGCAGTAATTGATTTGCTTCCAGTCAGCTCTCGGCTAGAGATCATTATACTGTCCACTTCAAAACACAAGCAAATATTTTTTTCACATATTCAGGGCTCTCACTAGACTTGCGAATCAGGGAGAAGTTTTTTCATACTTTTACTGAATTAGGGAGAAGTTTGCAGTCAACAGCATTCTTTCCCTATAAAGTCTATTCAAAATGACTTCTCCCATTGGTCAAAAAAGGGAGAAGTCTGGCCACTTTTGGGAGACCACTTCTCCCAAGTCTCCCTCTGGTAAGAGCCCTGATATTTATGGTTATTTCCAGTTTTCTAGTGTTACCCAATTCAAATTTTCAATTCTTTTCAACATAAGATAGATCTAGATGATTTGTTTGTTTCAGTAAAATATTTTTTTTATTTCATGAGCGCGTGATAATTTCCCTGACGACATTTTTTTTGCTGTTCAGAATGAAACAAAACTGATATTTCATCGAAACAAAAATTTTTCTTCTATGTTTTCTAGTCAAACAAATCTGGAAAATTGGAAAGGAACGTAGTTCTGATAAGTTAACCTTTTACACGGATGTGCCAGCTGATCTGGATCTAAACGTTTCGCCCATGCCATAACAGTTCGTATATGGAGGAAAGGGTTAAAACTAGAATGTGTGCTTGGACACTGATGCCTCCACTGCTACAACAACATTTGTAACAAAGGGCCATAACTCTGGTAAAAATGGTCACAAGAAAAATAATTTCTTTACATCATCTGTGCAAATTTGAAAGAAATCCATGTGAAAGTAAAGGAGATGATGCCACACGATTTGGGAGACGTCAATACGTACAGATGTATGGACAGACAAGTGCAACCCTATATGCCTACCACATTGTGGCAGCATAAAAATGTAGTTTGACAAAAACAGTGAAAACAAAAATTATATTCCACAGATTCAAAACAGTAAAAATACCTATTTTATTATGCTAAGAAAACTACATTTGATTGGAAACAAAATTACAGGAATGCATTTGAAATGTTAAAAAACTATTTTGATAAAAAAAGAACCTACTGACATAAAAAAAGAACCTACTGACATAAAAATGTCTACATAACCTCAAATATCCTGTCGACAGAAAGGCTGATCCTCAGTTGAGACAAAGCAGAGTTCTCACACAAATTAGCCATATATCTGCTATTTATTAGCGAAGGGGAGTAACTTTAACATCCACAATTACTATGGTTTTGTTGGTTACTTCCCTTATTGCATTATTTTAAGAGGCCTAATACAGCTTTTATCCATATACGTTTCATATTTATAAGCATTTGTGAACAGAACATTTTTTATTCATAGAAAAATCTCGCCTGAACTTTGTAATACTATCAAATGCAGCATGTTCTAGCCACAAGAAATGGTACCTTGACCAGCTTCCTGTTACAATAATTTCAAGTGTCCTGGCTGGTTTGACAGGTAAACAATTTCAGCAGTAAACAGGCCAAAATAACCACTGTTCAAAGGCTGATATACAACAATCTATCATTAAAATTCACTAAAAATTGACATTTACTTCCTGCTTCATACCTACTCTGTACAAAAATGCCATTGAATTAGTATTCTTCATTCAAATTGCTTCAGTATTCATCCTCAAAAAGAGGACTCTTTTACTGTGTAATTTCTTCTTTATTGTGGGTAACCAAAGGGTAACTTTTTTATTTATTAGAATCTTTTCATGAAATAAAAAGCACTGTAATGTACTAAATAGCATCTATCAGAAAATGAATGTGAAAAATCAGTTTGGCCTAAAAAAATTATTTTAAAAGTTTAATTAAAAAAAATAAATAAAAACTAAAATAATTAATTTAATTTCATAAACATTTAAAATCTGTTCCTGTCAAATTTACTGAATATTTAAAGCATATTTTATAATGATGAAAATGAGGTGTCACTTGAAAGTTTATTATAATTTCATGGAAAGATATGATAGACTAAAGAATGCCACTGTATGTCCCCGGCCAAGCAAATGTATTAAAATGCCATAACTAAAATCTCAATATCTCTCTTATTTGTTATAATTTTTTCACCAAATAAAAATATTCTCATTCATTAAATAGTAAGAATTAGAAAATGACATCAATAATAAATTTTGCCACCCACATATTTATTTTGATATTTTTCTTTTTTTTTCATTAAATAATTATTTAAAAATTTAGTTCATATGCATTATGAAGCTGATTTTGAAATAAATAATTTATTTATAATCAATAAATGAATATCTTAACCCTTTCCTCCATATATATGCCTTTTAACTGTGTGCAACTAGTGTAGATCCAGATCAGCCGGCACATCTGTGCTGTCTGATCAGGATCTGCACTGGTTGCATTTTGGTCAGAGATACAGACAAATCAAAAAGCGAACAGTTTAGATCCTGATCAGATGTCATGGGTGTGCCGGCTGATCTGGATCAAAACTGTTCGCCTTCACAATAAAGGTGTATCTATGGAGGAAAGGGTTAATTTGCAACAGATAAAAGAGATGGCTTAGTTAACAGTCTACACTATTCTGATCAAGATATAAGGCCAAGAAAACAGCTGCTACTGTAGAGTTTCTGTGATCCAAAAACTGTGCATTCCATTGCACCACACCAGGTGACTGCATTATCAGTGATGTTCTCTAATGTCTTATTCAAATACATTCCTTGGAAGCTTAAAATGCCAATCTAGGCATAAAAATGCAGAATTTCGTTATAATAATACTTTCTGTCACATTATTCACAACTTATGATCAGCAGTAAGAGACAACAAGTCCTGACAGGCTTCAAGGTTCCACGCCCATAATGATCCATGAAATAAAGATGCAGCAACCTCCTGATACTGGAAAGACTGCAGATGAGTTCTCTATGGAATCCTATCCAAAGCAATTGTGGATAGAATAAGCTTCACCACACCAGACTGTGAGTGCAGTTCTGGGACTGCTTGTATGCTGCGACCAAAGTCATCTCAGGCATCCAACCTGATATCAAAAGAAAAAAACACATTAGTTATTGGCATGAAATTTGTAGACACTGAAAAGAACTATTTTGTTTTCAATCAGGTCCTCCATATTCACCATCATGTATCTAATGACTGTATCCAGACCAATGTGACCATCACAGAACAGCATAAACCACTCCAACTCCCAGTGAACAATAGATTTATCAGTCCCATGGAGTTTCAAAAATCATCAAATATAACAAAATTTAAAACGGATGACCACTATAACTGCACAAAATTGATTTATATTATGAACTGTCAAGATAAAAGTGATCCGAAACATTGAAAATCAAATCTGAAGTATCAAATCTTATCACCTCAGACAATTACCTATGGAATAGTTAGCTTTGTGTGTACCAGTCTCTTAAGTTTTACAGAATTTGGTTAAACTTGAATAAAATGACTAAAATTCATATATTATTGTTTTTGTTCATTAATGAACCGCAAATGATCCATCATTTTCAATAAAATGTGATAGTTTCTCAATATGCTTGTCGAAACTAAGACCTTTTATATGCAAACTGACCCATTTTAACGAAATAACATCGTCAAGGACTGTCACTTTAAAGGTTGGTATGGTCAAGGTCAACTAAAATAAAACAAAAAAAGTTATTTTGATTGGCCATGACCATACCAACCTGTAAAGAGGACCATGACTGTGCAAACCTTTCAAGATGACTATAATGGAACTAATCACGTTTTCACAACAGATGACTTATACTATACTATTTAATGATAATAACATAGACAAGACAGGCTGACTTTCTGTAAAAGCACTCATCCTTGCTAGTCTTATCAACTTACCACAGGGTAGAAAACAAAGTGCAAATGGTATAAGATCCCCACATTTGCCACGGTTTAAACATTTTTGTCTTTCTGTTGACAGAATGTGGCTCCAGACACAAATGGTCTATTACTACATGTATACATAGTAGCTCATGTCAAACATGGGATGACTTAAGGCTAAGGTTCAACACTGGAAACTTACAAGATATACCTTAGTCTATGTGCAAGCATTGTGTACCATCCATCAGGAAATCTGGCCTTAATTTCAGTAATTTACAACTCATGTCCTTCCCTATGGCATATCTACTACAATGAAGTATATCAATTTTCATTCATTGGTGGTGGAGTTAAATTCATCCAAATTACTGACATATCTTTCTTAAATCCCTTAATTCTATCTATTCAATTCAAATTCAGGATAAAAAACTTAATAAATTTAGACCAAAAATGAAAGTAAAAATAGCCATTTTCCATGTCTGAACTAAAATAATATATAACAAAATAATATGTATTATTATATAATAATATGCATAAAAAATCAATTATCAAAAATCATTACCCCACTGTCTGATTGTATGGCCTTATATCTGTCACATGTCCAATGTTCATCAACACATCTCCAAAAATGATGAAGATATTGACATTTGAGTTTGTTTAACCAAAGGGCTAAAAACAGTGTTCTTGTTCCTCTGTGCAATTTTGATAATCCTTAAAATCAAACTGTAATAATGCTTGTTTGTGTGTTTGATTTCCAGTCTCTTTGAGATTTTAGGAATTACTTTCACAATAAATCTGAAATACATTACAAGTATTAACTAAAGTTCAAGAATAGATAAAAAAAACTCCTCTAAGTTATTTGATCTAAGAGAATTTTGAAACTGTTCGGGAAAAATGTGATAATTAAAACACTTGCTTTGCCAAAACATCTAATTCTAAGAATTGGATAGCTGATCCCTAATATTCACACACCATCAAATCTATTCAAAATCTATTTTTTTAATTTATACGAAACAATTTTAAAGAGAAAATCAACTGAAATATGATGGCCAAAGGCTTAAGGATATAAAACTGAGATTGGAAACCAGTCTCAAATCTCAAGCATCTGATTGGCTGAAATGTCAACTGACATTAACTGGTCGAAAGAACACATCAAATTCTATATTTTAAAATTGTAAAATGTTTTCATCTGTTCCTAACATAAATGCCTTTTGTGTATATTTAACCTATTAGCTAGAATATTACAATACCCAACAGTCTTAGTTTACATAAATCTGAACAAAAATCTGGGTCCAGTGGCAGCTCTTACACAGACTCTGGATAAGATAATTAGTAAACATTATGTCAAGATATACAGTTTTTGTTCTCTCTCCCATCTCTCTTTTCCTTGTCAAAATTTTCTTGCTTCTCCCTTTCGAAACCATCCACCGGAAGGCTTCTGGCCTAATTAAATCTCTTATTCGAAAAACAAGTAAAGCACATTTAACCCTTTCCTCCAATAACAACTTTATTGCGCAGGCAAACAGTGTAGACCCAGATCAGTCGGCATATCCATGCCATCTGATCAGGATTTGCACTGTTCGCTTTTTCATCATTAGTTTATTTCTGACCAAAAAGCGACCAGTGCAGATCCTGATCAGACGACATGGATGTGCCAGCTGATCTGGATCAATACTGGTCTCACACGTGTTAATATGCATATATATGGAGGAAAGGATGAAAAACAATTATATTTCAACATCTATTTATTACAAATTGTCTTAAAAGTTTGTGTATCTTAATTACAGTCAAACCAGTCTTTAGGTACCACTCCTTTGAAAACCCTTAAGTGATTTGTAAATGCAGGTGGTCTTTGTTCACATTTGACTTTTTTCTATAAATCAGTCAGTTGGCACAAAAATATGATCTTTATTCACAGCTAGTCTTCTTTAAGGTTGTCTTTAGCACAGGTTTGACTGAAGTACATGGTTATTGTTGACAAAAAATGTTTTTGATATTTCCTTGAAGTCTGATTTTTTTAATCTCTGATACTAATTTGTACATTTTTTTAATTACACAGTGTCAAAACACTTGTGAAAATGATAGGTCATTTTTAACAGAAATGGTAAATGAATTTGTTTACAAATTCTTGTTTTAAAATTTAGCATCAGTAATAAAACATTTCTACTTGTAATCCTTAAAATTTCCACCAACAATAATTGTAGAATGATAGAAAACTTTGCTTTATTGTTTGTGTTTGATACCTGATAAACAAACTGTCTCGTATAAACAGTCTTCTCTGTTTATATATATATATCTTCTTTCTCTTTCAGTCGATGGTTTTGATACAGTTTATATTATATTAAACACTTAAATAAAATAATTACAAAAAAATTGTAGACTAATGGCTTTTCGAAAGTGTGCAGCATCTTCTCACCATGACTTGAACATGGAATTCCTACTGCTAATGCAGCAAGTGTGTTGCCTTACACCATGAGAAGTAACCTGTGCACCTTAAGAAAGCTTTATCCTAACAGGAACATATTATATTAAGTAGCATTCATGTTAACCTAACTGCCAAAATGGTATGTATTACCAAAAAGCCAAAATCTTGTTTAACAGCCAAAATCTTGCAACAAACTTTACCTAACAGCAAAAAAAACTGTTTGACAATATTACTCAGAATCTTGTCCTCAACAACCAAAGTATTGCATAATGCTGACATATTGTTTCAAGCCAGATTCGACAGCAAATTCTCGTTTGATTATTTAAACAGTAAAATGTATGTTCATCATCATGACATTAATAAATACAAACTTTATTTAAATTACATTAATTTTATTTGTTTTATTATTTCTCTGACCACATACCCTATCATGAGGTTTAAGATGACCAAACCTATAAGTTAAGCAAGGGTTTGTTGTAGGTGCACAGTGCAGTTTGACCAGGACTTCAAATGTAAATTTAAATTGAAATTAGAATTATTTATGCTTTTTGAAAGGCCACAAAATCATCTTAATCCTAAGGTCAGAGACTTTAACAATATTATTATTGTTGGCCTCGGATAATCTTATCTTACATTTAATTATTTTATATTTGATATTATAGTAAGCTGCCAGATGCCAAGTTAATGTAATCACCTCTGAATTCTAAGTATTGTATTATATTTTATTTTCTATTCTATTATATTGTATTATATTAATTGTATTAATAATATTAATTGCATAATTTTATACTAAATCACCACATGCCAAATAATTGTAATTAACTAATATTTTAATTGGGATGTTTTTCAGAAACTGACATTGTAGAACCTAATCATACTGCTCATATGTGCAGGCAATTTGGGTCTACACTGGTTGAAAATGTGACACAAGCTGTGATTAATACTCTGTAGATAATCATTTATTAATAGTAAAGACTTTATAACTGAATATTAAATTAAAATCTTGTTTAGTGCATGAACAGATGTTAATTCCAGATCAAAAGGCTCCTTACTGTACATATTAAGTTAAAATTTTATTAATGAATATGGATCTTAAGTCCGTCATTGCATGCTACGATCAAATAACTCAGATCTTAAGTCAGTCATTGCATGCTACAATCAAATAATACAATCAAGATTGTCTGTTCATCACTGGTATGCTGGTCAGACCTTGCGTGCGGTGCAGAGTTCCCCACTCCTTGCTGGTAAGTTTCCTCCTACGTTTGTAGCAGGTACAGACCGGGGGTATAGACCTTGTGATGCACTAACCCCCTACGATTGTAGGAGTACTCCTTTTGGTGCAGTTTCGACCTTCTGTTGTAGGGGTACAGACTGTTGTAGGAGTACTGCTGTAAGACTTCATCACTGCAGCTGGTTATTTTATTTAATACCTTTAATACAACACAATACATAAATGAAACATTAAAACAAAACTGGTAAAAAGATAAATCCCCATTAAAAGGAAATCAAATGAATGTGAATATAAAACCGAATTTGAAAATGATCAACCAGTGTAATTTTTGCACCCCCCCCCCCCCCCCCCCCCCAAAAAAAAAATTTGAAGGTTTTAAATTTTCAGAGATTTAAATAAACCCTTTACTTCATATAAACAGGTTTTATCACATGTGCAAATAGTATAGATCCAGATCAGCTGGTACATCCATGCCATCTCATCAGGATCTACACTGTTTGCTTCTTGGTTCAAATAACCTTATGAATCAAAAAGCGAACAATGCAGGTCCTGACAAGGTGGCATGGATGTACCAGCCGATCTGGATCTACACTTTTACACATGGATATACAACACTTGTATCCCATTAACTTCAGAGCATAAATTTAAACTTTTTACCAGTATGATAAAAACCATATTAAAAACAAAAACAATAAAATAACACACAACTATACAAAAGAAAAATTAAAAAAAAAAACCTTGCATGACAATCCAATCCTAACAAAAAGAGCTCAAGATCATAAAACTGAAACAGGAGTCGAGACTCAAATCTCAAGTATCTGATTTGAGACAGGAAAACAGTGGCAGGTTAAGCATCTTGAGCACCTATAAGCAAAAACTGATTTTTCTGGAATGTCTTATGAAAGAGATTCAAAATGTAGAAAAATAATAAAAAATCTAGTCGGTGAAATGTTTTTTTTCAGGAAATAGACAGGAGCTCAAGATCATTAAACTGAAACTGGGGTCCAGTCTCAAATCTCAAGTATGTGATTTGGGACTGGAAAACAGCTGGCAGGTCAAGGATCTTGAGCACCTATCTGCAAAATTAAGAAAAAATTTTTGGATGTCACTCAGGTGTACAATATGGGAGATCAACCTTAACACTTATTAACAACCTAATATAATACAATAAATATATACATATATGCAAGCAAAATATACTTAAATAAATCAGAAACGCAACTTCTTTAAACACGAAATATTTCATGTTTAAAGCAGTTGTGTTTCTAACTGCTTTAAGTATATTATATATAGTTAAATAAATTAGAAACAGAACTTCTTTAAACACGAAATATTTCATGTTTAAAGACAGTGCGTTTCTAACTGCTTTAAGTATATTATATAGTTAAAGAAATTAGAAACGCAACATCTTTAACACAAAATATTTCGTGTTTAAAAAGTTGCATTTCTAACTGCTTCAAGTATATTATATTTTGTTGAAGAAATTAGAAACGTAACTTCTTTAAACATGAAATATTTCATGTTTAAAGAAGATGCATTTCTAATTGCTTTAAGTATATTATATGTACACAACTTCTTTAAAAACAAAATATATTCTGTGTTTAAAGACATTGTGTTTCTTATTTTTTTAATGATATAGAAACACAACATCTTAAAACACAAAATATATTTTGTGTTTAAAGAAGTTGTGTTTCTAATTTCCTTGACTATATGGGTAGAAGAGAAGAAAGAGAAGAAATAACTGTGTTATTGTCATAAGAGTTGGTATGAATAAATGAATGAACGAGGTCCTAGCAAAATTTACTTAAGAATCCAAAAATATCATAAAATATTAAAATTTACTTAGGAATCCAAAAATATCATAAAGTATCATAGATACTTAAGAATCTGCACTTCATACCTACATTTCCTGATGTTTGGCCGATCTTGATCCTATACTTTATAAAATTTAAATACTGCTTATTTTTTACATCGATTGTGAAACAAGTTCTTCCAACTAATATTAATCACGCTCTATGACTGCTTCCTGGGTTTTCAACCAGTACTTGCGCCAAAAGTGGATTGGGAAAATTGCAGACGAATCTCATCCCTGGTGACCCTAGACAGGAATCTGCACTTCATACCTACATTTCCTGATGTTTGGCCTATCTTAATCCTATACTTTATAAAATTGAAATACTGCTTATATTTTACATCAATTGTGAAACAAGTTCTTCCAACTACTATTAATTGCGCTCTATGACTGCTTCCTGGGTTTTCAACCAGTACTTGCGCCAAAAGTGGATTGGGAAAATTGCAGACGAATCTCATCCCTGGTGACCCTAGACAGGAATCTGCACTTCATACCTACATTTCCTGGCGTTTTGCCTATCTTAATCCTATACTTTATAAAATTGAAATACTGCTTATATTTTACATCAATTGTGAAACAAGTTCTTCCAACTAATTTTAATCACGCTCTATGACTGCTTCCTGGGTTTTCAACCAGTACTTGCGCCAAAAGTGGATTGGGAAAATTGCAGACAAATCTCATCCCTGGTGACCCTAGACAGGAATCTGCACTTCATACCTACATTTCCTGATGTTTGGCCTATCTTAATCCTATACTTTATAAAATTGAAATACTGCTTATATTTAACATTGATTGTGAAACAAGTTCTTCCACCTAATATTAATCACGCTCTATGACTGCTTCCTGGGTTTTCAACCAGTACTTGCGCCAAAAGTGGATTGGGAAAATTGCAGACAAATCTCATCCCTGGTGATATGTGACACTGGATATAAAAATAATTTTACCCACTGCCCTACCCAGAAAAATCATCAATCCAAACAATTCTACAACCTTAAAGAAAGACCCTTACATGCAGGTATCAAGTTACCTTAGTGAAGTAAAAGTTATATGAAGTGTGGAAGTGAGTGTGTCTATTTTAAAGTTTTGTCCTGTCTGCTCTTCACCAGACATTGTGAGGTGGACCTTAGTGAGAAGTCTGTGGCGAGTGAAGTGAAAAGTATGTCTATTTAAAAGTACTTGTCTTGCATGAAGAGCATAGAGGACATCTGGGACCTCTGTGGAGGTCCCATACTTGATACCTGTACATAAAAATCAATCTTTTCCCCAGTAAGAAGTTCTTCTAACTCTACAAAAGGGTTAAAGAGTATCACATATTTCAAGTTGTAGCAATAAAATAATATAATCTCAAATAATAGGAAACAAAAATGAAACTTAAAACCTAGATGCCTAGCCTTTGGTTGAGCCCGCCTAGCCCTGGGTTGAGTGCGAATATGCATATGGAGAGCTCTATATTTATCTCTAGCCAATACCCCTTCCTCACTATATGAATTTCACAACTCAGACTTGGTGAATAATTTTGAATTGGACGATTTCCTGATTTATCCTACATCAGCAAGGTCTAGAGGAGAGGTTCAGTTCAAATCCTAACAAAGGCTAACGTCGCTTGTTCACCACTTGCCACAGACAATGCTAGACCTGCATCAGTTCAGACAAATGAAGTCACCGCCAAATTCAGTCATATACCTGTAATCATTGCTAGTTCATTGTAAGTAACGAAGGATGTAATGACCAAAGACAGAAAATGTATTACTGTCTATGCCACCTAGCCTTGATTTGAATGCCGCCCGCCTAGCCTTGGGTTGAGAGCCGCCTAGCCTAGTGTTGAGCGCTGCTTAGCCTTCGGTTGAGCCCTGCCTAGCCTTTGGTTGAGAGCAACTTAATATCTACATCACTAATAATTAAATACTAAATCAAGATCAGCCACTAACCCTTAATCTATAGATAGACCTTTATTGCATGAGCAAACAGTGTAGATGTAGATCAGCCACTAACCCTTAACCCATAGATACACCTACTGCATGAGCAAACAGTGTAGATCCAGATCAGTCATTAAAATGTGACGAAAAAAATGAAATAAAAAACATACAATAATCATTCCAATTATCAATCAATTAATCAATCAATCAATCAATCAACCAATTAAACAAAAATACAAAAAAAAACAATCATTCCAACTCTAATGACAATAACACAGAGGAGATATAACATTCAGGTTCTATAATACCTATCCAAGTCTTCCTGCAGAAGACACCAAGTGGAGAAAGACACAGACATGGGACATTAGAATGATGGTAAATTACATCTCCATCTCTAACCAATACCCCTTCCTCACTAGATGCCACCTGTGCCGCCTAGCCTTAGGTTGAGCGCTGCCTAGCCTTTGATTGAGCACTGCCTACCCTTTGGTTGAGCCCGCCTAGCCCTGGGTTGAGTGCGAATATGCATATGGAGAGCTCTATATTTATCTCTAGCCAATACCCCTTCCTCACTATATGAATTTCACAACTCAGACTTGGTGAATAATTTTGAATTGGACGATTTCCTGATTTATCCTACATCAGCAAGGTCTAGAGGAGAGGTTCAGTTCAAATCCCAACAAAGGCTAACGTCGCTTGTTCACCACTTGCCACAGACAATGCTAGACCTGCATCAGTTCAGACAAATGAAGTCACCGCCAAATTCAGTCATATACCTGAAATCATTGCTAGTTCATTGTAAGTAACGAAGGATGTAATGACCAAAGACAGAAATGTATTACTGTCAATGCCACCTAGCCTTGATTTGAATGCCGCCCGCCTAGCCTTGGGTTGAGTGCAAATATGCATATGGAGAGCTCTACCTTTATCTCTAGCCAATACCCCTTCCTCACTATATGAATTTCACAACTCAGACTTGGTGAATAATTTTGAATTGGACGATTTCCTGATTTATCCTACATCAGCAAGGTCTAGAGGAGAGGTTCAGTTCAAATCCCAACAAAGGCTAACGTCGCTTGTTCACCACTTGCCACAGACAATGCTAGACCTGCATCAGTTCAGACAAATGAAGTCACCGCCAAATTCAGTCATATACCTGAAATCATTGCTAGTTCATTGTAAGTAACGAAGGATGTAATGACCAAAGACAGAAAATGTATTACTGTCAATGCCACCTAGCCTTGATTTGAATGCCGCCCGCCTAGCCTTGGGTTGAGAGCCGCCTAGCCTAGTTTTGAGCGCTGCTTAGCCTTTGGTTGAGAGCCGCCTAGCCTTTGGTTGAAAGCAAGCTATGCTGCCTAGCCTTTGGTTGAGAGCCGCCTAGCCTTGGTTTGAGAGCCGCCTAGCCTAGTGTTGAGCGCTAGAAATGGGTTCAGCCCTGCCTATCCTTGCCTAACCAGTAAACTATGGATCCACTTATACTTAACTTGTTTGAGGAAATAAAATGTTCTATATCTATTAACAGCCACAAACCTTCCTAGCTTAGTGGCTGAAAATAAATATAGAAATGTGGCCTCCACCTCCCCTACAGCCACACCCTAACCACACATTTTTGTTATGTCTGTGCTATCCTCCACCTGGGTCATCTCTGTCATCATGACCACTGTCACCTACCCAAGGATTCCCAGGGATATATTGGAATGTCAGGAAAGGAATTAAGACCTCCCTGACATTCACCACTCCTTCAGTCTGGTTTGCGTAAGGGTGTGCATCGGGCATCTGCACTCCTGCCTTGGGTGCCACAGGAAGTGCAGGCACTCCTGCCTGGGGTGCCACAGGAAGTGCAAGCAAAGCCTGGTTGCTGGAACCATCGACACTATCTAGAGAGTCTCGGGGAGCCGCAGGTAGATACACCGACAAAAGACCCTGAAGAATCTCCTCGGGCAGAGACAAATGGCCAACAGACAAATCCGAATCATCGGCAACCTCTGCTGCATAGGCAGCATTAGTTGCCGGTGAACTCAGATCAGAAAAAAGTGGATAGGTCTCAAGGACCTCATCATCAAAAGACCAGTCAGCAGACCTGTCAGCAGACCTATCAGCAGACCAGTCATAAGACCAGTCAGCAAACACGTCAGCAGACAAGTCAACAGACCAGTCAGCAGGCTGGGCACCTACCAGTGAAGGGATCTCCTCGTCCCACACATACTCTGCCTCACAGACAAAGGAAGGAGTCGGTACCTCAACCTCATCGAGATCTGAAAAAGATAAAAACAAAACCACCTTTAAATATTAAAGTAATCAACCTTTTACTCCATATACATGTATAAAGGTTTTATTGCATGTGCAACCTGTGTTCATCCAAATCAGCTGGCACTCCCAAGTATCTGATCTTGATCTACACTGCTCACCTTTTCATTGTTATTTCTGATCAAAAAGTGAACAGTGTACATCCTGATCAGATTGCATGGATGTGCCCACTGATCTGAACCTACATTTTACATGTGATAAAACCCATATAACTGGAATAAAGGGTTAAATACATGCAAGACCAAAAAAGAAGTGGCTAGTAACTTCTTTCTTTAGTTGGCATTAGCTGTCTTTTGACCTTGTTTTTCAATCAATGAAGTGTTGCAAATAATGCATGGTTTCGTTTAAATAAGGTGTCTCATTTTTAATTAATCATAATAAATGATTGTTTTGAGTGAAACAAACTTAATTTCAGCTTGTGTATTATCAAATTAACATACTCTGTCTTGCAAATCTGATACATAAATGAGGGGCATAACTAAAAAAATATTGAAACTGGAGTTATCATTCTTGTCATCACAGATGGCATTGTTCGTGCTGATGATATATTCCAAGTATGAAGTGAATAGGTGAAGCACTTTCAAAGTTATAGGCAACATTAAGTTGCAGGTTAAAGTTGCATTTGAAAGGGGCATAACTCAAAAAATATTAAAACTGGAGTTATCATTCTTGTCGTCACAGATGGCATTGTTGGTGCTGATGATATATTCCAAGTATGAAGTGAATAGGACAAGTACTTTCAAAGTTATAGGCAACATTAAGTTTCAGGTTAAAGTTGGGGGACTACCAGATGACGGCACCGAAGCCGCCGCCGCCGGACAATAGGATCCCTATGTGTCTACCTGCTATCGCAGGCGACACAAAAATAATGCATTAAATTAGCATTATATGTCAAATTTGTGCACTTAATTAGCTTAAGCATTACTGTTTTTTGTGAAAGCAATGCATGAAATTAACCATTATTTTATTTGCATGTGAACAGACAATAAATACAAAAGTCAACTGACAATATATACACAAAAGTAATCATCTTTCACAAAAATAACAACACAAGTTTAGTTTACTAAGTATCAATATAAAAGTGTGAAGATCTGAAGTAACACCTCATGGTCTTATAAGAAAACTTAAGTCTATGTACATATAAATTACAAATAAATAAATTAATTCTGGTTTAGCCTTGTACAAAATTTTGTTATCTTCAATTTATTGATGATTTTCACACATCGAAAAGTTATACTGACAAAGGACTATAATGACAAATTATCCAATTAAAATCATTATGAACTTTGCTTTTTTACAAGTCTTCTGCAGTTTCAATCTCAATAAAGTCAGATGTAACAGAATGTTAGATCTATCTGATGACGGCCCCTTAACATTGTATGTACATAAACTTATAGCAGTTTTCCCCAATAACTATTTTTAGAAACATTCTATACAGAAAGAATTATTCATTCATTAGGCTCGCAAAATGATCTGATCATGTCATTAAGGTTAAAATCACTACTGTAACATTACCACATAAACCACAATTATCTTAGTAAAATATGTCTTACATACAGCGCCAACTCTTTTTGAGGCTTATAACACTGTGTATACATGATTACAGCTTTGACAATTACAGTGCTCATTTTGTACATCATGATGATCAAAATACTTGATGCCAAACACTGGACAATAACAAGTAGACAGTGCTCAGCTCCAACAAACATCAAGAACATCAAATTAGGTCGTCACACGAGTCATTAGTTACAATACATATGAACGTGAATACATTTGCCAAGTTTTACATTGATAACACAAGTAGTTTTAGAGTTATGAACCAATTGCATAAAAACTTCCAAAGACCCCAATCAATGCTGATGCCAATGCTGTGGACAAGTAGAAAAACTCCCCTATTCTTGGAATGATGGCACTTTATCGATCACCTGATTACAACAAAGTTGTGTTGTACGTGACCCAACGTCTCGATATGGTGAACATTTAAACCAAGTTATTTTAAAATCCAATAAGAAACAACAAATTTACAGCTTGGAAAAGCAAATGCTATTTTTAGTAACAGTGACCTTGACCTTGGACCTACCGGCATGGGTATTGTACACAACACACACCCTTGTCATGGTGAACATTTATGTAAAGCTATTTTAAATCACTCCATTCATTAGGAAGTTACAGCCCGGACAAGAAAATTTTATAATTAGTAACAGTGACCTTGGCCTTGGACAAACAGGCATGGGTATTGTACGTGAAACAACACCTTGTCATGGTAAACATTTGAGCCAAGTTATTTTAAAATCCCATGAGAAATATCAAATTTACAGCCTGGACAAGATTTTTCTGTTTTTAGTATCAGTGACCTAGTTTTTGACCCCAGATGACCCATATTCAAACTCGTCCAATTAATAGGTGGGCAGGGCTTTTTCAGGGGGTTTTGGGAAAAAGGCCCTTGCTCAAATTGGGATTTTTATTTACACGGTACACACTGGTTTTACACAGGTTGCATACATAAATTCAAGGAATGTAGGTTTCACAGATCACTGATTTAAAGTTAACAAACTAATTTTGTAATTGGAAAGTTCCTTAATTATATGGATTCTCTTTTTTGTTTCTATTTTATAGGCAAAAAAGTTATTTTTAATGAAACGGGAATTTTTTTCTTGAAATTGGAAATTTTTTCTTGAATTTGGGAAAAATGAACGCTATTTGGCATTGAATGGGGCCCATTATCGGCCCCGTGAGACTAGCTGAAAAAGCCCTGGTGGGACATATGTCCTGACCAAGTTTCTTCACAATCGGACAATCAAAGCAAAAATGTGACCACTAAAGTGTAAACAAGAAAATTTTTATTTTTAGTAACAGTGACCTTGACCTTGGACCAACAGGGATGGGTATTGTACTCTACACACTGCCTTTTCATAGTTAACATTTGTGCCAAGTTATTTTGAAATCCAATGAGAAATAACAATTTTACAGCCAAGGCAAGATTTTTCTATTTTTAGTATCAGTGACCTAGTTTTTGACCCCAGATGACCCATATTCGAACTTTTCCAAGTAATTACTGGGACATAAGTCCTGACCAAGTTTCGTGACAATCAGAGCAAAAATGCGACCACTAGAGTGTTAACAAGAAAATTCTTTTTTTAGTAACAGGGACCTTGACCTTGGACCAACAGGCATGGGTATTGTACTAGGCACAGACTCTTGTCAGTTATTTTGAAATCCAATGAGAAATAATAATTTTACAGCCAAGATAAGATTTTTCTATTTTTAGTAACAGTGACCTAGTTTTTGACCCCAGATGTCCCATATTCGAACTTGTCCAAGTAATTACTGGGACATAAGTCCTGACCAAGTTTTGTGACAATCGGAGCAAAAATGTGACCACTACAGTGTTAACAAGAAAATTCTTTTTTTAGTAACAGTGACCTTGACCTTGGACCAACCGACATGGTTATTGTACTCGACACACAGCCTTTTAATGGTGAACATTTGTGCCAAGTTATTTTGAAATCCAATGGGAACTAACAAATTTACAGCCAAGACAAGATAATTCAATTTTTAGTAACAGCGACCTAGTTTATGGACCCAGATGACCCATATTCAAGCTCGTCAGAGAAATTACTAGACAGACTTTCTGACCAAGTTTCATGACAATCAGAGCAACATTGTGACCATTAGAGTGTTAACAAGAAAATTCTATTTTTAGTAACAGTGACCTTGACCTTGGACCAACCGGCATGGGTATTGTACTTGACACACCATCTTGTCACTGTGAAAATTTGTGCCAAGTTTTTTTGAAATCCAATGAGAAATAACAAATTTACAGCCAAGACAAGAAAATTCTATTTTTAGTAACAGTGACCTAGTTTTTGGACCCAGATGACTCATATTCGTACTCGTCCGTGAAATTACTGGGACAGACATCCTGACCAAGTTTCACGACAATTGGAGCAAAAATGTGACCGCTTCAGTGTTAACAAGAAAATTCAATTTTTAGTAACAATGACCTAATTTTTGGACCCAGATGACCCTTATTTGAACTCCTCTGAGAAATCATTGGGACAAACAACCTTGATTAAGTTTCAAAACAATCGAAGCAAAAATATGACTGCTAGCCTACGGCTCAAGTGAGCTAAAAAACTCATCAAGATTAGAGAATTCTTTGATGCACAACAAACACTTTTGAATTGGCTAACAGAAAAAAGTACAAAACTAATTAAAATTTGATGCAAAACATATATTGAAAGCTTCCAGTCATTATCTTGAAAACTGCAAAAGTAGACCCTCAGCTCCCCAACATCAAACAATTGAGTTGGCTACCAGGGAAAGGTAAAACACTTCCTACATTTGACACCAAACAGATATTAACCCTTTACTCCTAATATCGCATTTTTACGCATGTGCGACCAGTGTAGATCCAGATCAGCTTGCACATCCCTGCCATCTGATCAGGATCTCCATTAGATGCATTTTGGTCAGAAATAACCTACAAATCAAAAAGCGAACAGTGCAGATCCAGATCAGACGGCATAGACGCCCACGCAATAAAGGTGTGTCTATCGAGGAAACGGTTGAAAGTTTCCAGTTGACAGTCACACTTAAAAAATATTGCAAAGCAGACCCAGCTCCCCTACAACCAGCAACTCAGTGAGCTAACAGGGAAACATTGAACACTATTTAACCCTTTCCTCCATATATATGAACTTTTACACATATGCAATTAGTGTAGATCCAGATCTGCCGGCACATCAGTGCCGTCAGATCAGGATTTTCACTTTTCTCATTTGGGTCAGAAATCACCTAACAAATCATAAAGCGAACAGTTAAGATCCTGAGCAGATGGCACAGATGTGCTGGCTGATCTGGATCTAAACTGTTCGCCCTCGCAATAAAGGTGTTTATATGGAGGAAAGGGTTAATTCTATATTTGATGCCAAACACATGTTGAAAGTTTGCAGTCAGTATCTGAAAAACTGCATAGGAAGTCTCTGCTCCACACTGATAAACAATGTAAGCTTAGCTACCACAGCAAAGTATGAAACTTAAAGCGGCGTTACTTCAATTTAACCCGCTCTTGTATGAAATATTACATGTATTTGGAACTATAGGCACAAATTTGCAGCATTAGTTCGGGCTAATAAAATTTTAATTTACTAAAATACCCATCTATAGGAAAGAATTCGATTGGACCTTTTGTGTTCTGTTAGAGAGTATATATATTGGAGTCTATATGGACAAATATGATTTTTCAATAGTATGTTCTTACTTAAGTTTAGGGCTCCGGGGGCTTTAAATCTACATTTGATGCCAAACATGATGAAATCTTAAAAAGTGCATAAGTTTTTAGTGTACACTTACTTTTTTCATTAGATAAGCAAGTTATTCCTACTTGCATTAATCATGCTCTATTAATGCTTCACAGGCTGAAAACAGTACTTGTGCCAATGTAGATTGTGGAAAAACTGCATTAGAATCTCATCCCTATTGAGACCTGAACCCACCAATCCAGTTAGACACTCTACCCATAGACCAATGTTAATCCAGCAGAAGTTATTATATAAACCAACAATTGTTTCAGAAAGTATGTGTGATTCACACACTTTAAACAACCCAACTGTTTTCCATACCCAAATGAAAACCATCAAATATTGATTCAATCCTTAAATATAGTCAATCGGTAGTGATCATTATTTGCAGTCCCAGATAGCATTGTTCAAGCTTGTAATATATTACAAGTTTTTATCCAGTAGGACCAGACTAATAGGGTAACTGAATTTGTAATTGTAATTAATTGCAATTTAAATACAATTGTCCAAGTAATTGAATGTAATGTGTAATAGGATGTTTTTTAATTTCATTCATTTTAATGTAACATTTAGGAAAAGGGTGTAACTATATTAAATGTAATTGTAGAATTTACCATGTATTTGTAATTTAATTAATTACATTTTAAATTAATTGACCCTTAGTCTGAGTAGGACAAGTACATGTACTTTCAAAGTTTTAACAATCAAGTTTCAGTTTCAGGTTTAAAACATTCAAAAGTCAGACAGAACATATTCAATTAGGAGTACAACATACAAATTGGGGCAAAATTAAAAAACAAGTCAATCATGGGTTATGTTCATTCAGATATATTGCAAGTATTAACACTTTACTCCTTACATACAAGTTTTAACCCATGTGCCACTAATGTAGATCCAGATCAGCTGGCACATCCATGCCATCTGATCTAAATCTGCAATAACCACATCTTGATCAGAAATAAGGTAAAGTAAATCTTGAAGAAAACTGTGCAGATCCTGATCAGCCAGCACATTTATGCAGGCTGATCTGGATCTACACTGTTTCTCCATGCAATAAAGGCTATATATGGAGTTAGGGTTAAGCCAAACAAGAAATTCTTTTCAAACTTACAATTGAGCTTCTGGTTAAAATGTGCGACTACTAGACAAATGCCGCTGCTAGACAATTATGATCCTCTTATGTATACCTGCGGGACTCATGAACTCACCAAGTATGTCATTTCAAACAGTAAACCTTCACAATAATTAATACTGCACAATAAGCAATGTCATCTGCTCAAATTTATGTCATTATTTCCATGCCTGACATCAGTTTTGTGAAGTAACACTTTCACATGATTGTTAAGGCTTATATTTTCCTGATAGTTGTATCACTTAGAATAACAAATGCCTTACAATATTTATGCCAGTTAAATACTGTACTTCAAAAGTAACACAATCAAGATCTTTTTTTTCACCATTTTGTGAATATGACCAATACCCCTAGAACTGGGAAATTTCACGTTTTTTTTCCAGAAATTGGAAATTTCCTCCTTTTTTGGGGACTAAAACGTTTTACACATAATATTAATTATCAATCATTTCTGGATTAAAGAAACAAATTCATGTTGCCTTATTAACCAACTAGCTACATTTTATTCATGAAACGACACAGGTAATGCAGGTTTTTGTCAGAAATATTTTGTATTGATGCAAATTTGGAATTTTTCTTCCATAATTGGGGAAAAAATGAAGTATTTTGTCACTGGGAACATTACCGAATATTGGCTATAAAATTGACAATAAAAAAAGCCCTAATATTGAATTGATATTGGTAAATAACACACCAAGTGCTTTTCAGGTAAACTAACTACTATTATTATATAATATATAGAACTCTATAAATAATTCATCTAATTTTGTATGCTGAATTAAGTGTATTAGTTATTTACAAACCCATGTTCTATTACCAACATTTCATTGCCTCGAAAACTAGGTCAAATGACAGCTTATAGACACCTATGCAGAAAAATCTTTTATCATAATCAATTGACACTTTTTACAGTGTTCCTGGTACCTGGATCTTATTATCAAAACATCTCCAATTAAATACTTCACTCTTTACTCCTTTTTAAGTTTTAACACAAAGGTGACCAGTGTAGATCCAGATCAGCCAGCTCATCTGCGCTGTCTGATTAAAATCTTCAAAGTTGGCTTTCAAGTCAGAAATAACCCCATGAATCTAATGAAGCAAACAGTGAAGATCCTGATCAGATGACACAGATGTGCCAACTGATCTGGATCTTCACTGGTCACCCATGACATAAAAGGTGTAATATATGCAGCAAAGGTTAACATTTACTTTCACAGAATTTTTAACACAGGTACTTTGGACAGTGTTTTTAACCCAACTAAAGATAACCCCACTATAATAAATAAAGCTATTTTAGGGTCTACACCGTTTTATAGTCTACACCCAGCACACCCGATGTTTTTGTTTTATTTTGGAAAGCTGGAACCATAATCCGTCTATCCATACCAAATTACTACTATCAAATACTTTCTAAACATTCACAATGGTTCATTTGCAAAGCAACTGTAGTACAATTCATATATTATGCAAACAATGACTTACCATCCGCGGGTACAGGCAAAGGCTGGGCAGCCGGAAGTGCAGAACCAACACCAGGGCGCAGGAACTCCACTTCCTCGGTCAGGGCGCAGTAACGGACAGCCGAGTACCCAACATCCGATCTCTCTGGAACATACAGAAACCAATGTTAGAACAATTATAAACATTCTTCATGTTCTATAATTCTTTTGAAAATAAATAATCAACCATTTCAGTTGTAAAATAACTGGGTCACCATTCTTTAGTCATAGCCGTAACGGTAAAAGTGCTCTTGCAAAATCCAACGATATAACTTGTAAAATCCCGCCTTTTTTCTTTTCATGCTTATACCGATATTTTTAATATTTTTCATATAGATCTAAGTATGTTTCTTTATTCAAAGTATATCACAACTTTCAAACATCGCGCCATTTCGTTTTGCAGTCAAAATACAAAAATAAACACACAATAGGTACATTTTCTCAAGAAAGAAAATAACTTACCCGAGGTGAAGCACCCAAGAAGGCGCCGCCAAAGGCGCCGGAAGAAAGACACAAGACCCATGCTAATAGTCAAGAGACAACAACCTCAAAACTAGCTCAAAAATCTATCCAAAAATAGCCTTATACAGTGTGTAGAGATGATATGCACTATAAGTATAGCTAATGATCTCCGACATTAACAAAGCAAGCAGCAGTATTTATATCAGGGATTCACGTGACCAACACACGTCAATTATTCCGATTTTCCAACACATCTATTGATCAAAAAAGACGAAAAGGCGTGATTACCTAAAGAAGGTGGGCGTGTTCATGAAATTTCTGGGGCAAGTAGCACGTGCACAACCGCATTTTATTATTGAAACTTGGCCAAAAAAAAGAACAAAAACAAAAAATCACAAAAACAAACGAATTTCTGAACAAAAGAAATGGATATTGGACTGATAAATGTACAACGCAGTCTAGAGCATACCCGTTTGTGGGTTTTGAACATTCAATAATACGGATTTTTTTGTTATTTAATAAATATCTACTTTACAATAACGATTCGTTTTTAGATCGCGATCAGAAAAACGTATTAGCCTAAAAACTGCATGTTAATGTACCATCAGATCACGTTACCCACTTAACCTAGTGAATTAATTTATCATCTAAAACTAATTTGCCAAGCGTTTGCGGTTAGAGGCATGTCTTGGCAACGGATTTGGGGCTACTTGCGACCCAGGGGTGGCGCAAACCCCGTAATTCGACCCAGATTCGACCTGTTCATTGACTGGACGTAAACCTAGTGCCGACTTATTGTTTTTATAGGTTCCGGGACTAATCCCGCCTGGGTTCTCAACTCGACTCAAGACTGCAAGCAAGGGAGTACCGGCTTGCTGTCAATAGCAAAACCCACTGTGTCGTTAGATGTAAACTGAACCGGCAGGCTCAGATGAATCCTAATGATATCAACCACAAATATGTTGTTTTTTCAAATGCCTTTTAGCAAAAACATCCGTCAAACTAACACAAGGTTATGTTTTAGGGGAAACCCCCGACATGAAAATCGTAATTGTGTAAGTTTGTCATAAACTTGGAGCCATGTGGGATCCGGGTTTTCACTTATGTTTTGCGCCTTGCCATTGACCGAGAGACAAAGTTACACCGGATTATCGTTTGGTCATCTACCAGGGCCGATTCTGCCAGGTTTCTGAGCTTGAATAAACCCAAAAGTTGGTGACGGGGGTGGTCGCCAAAATTAAGTGGTTAACGGGATAACTTTCTTTAGGAGTCTAAAATGTTGCATAATTTATAAACATAATATTGATCTACGTTATCATTTAAATAGTATGAGTATGTTGATATTTCACTTTGTTGAGGATAAACTTCGATAAATAAACATATTGTTGTGATATTCTTCCAGTCTTAGCCTCGGGCTTGTGAATTATACGAATAGGCCTTCTTCTCAATGTATAGAAAATATTTGACCTGCGTGAGGTGCGTTTTGATATAAGCCCACTGACAGCCTTTTGTGTAGTAAAAGCCATTCAATCATATGATTGAGAAATTGGATTAACCCTGACATCACTTGCAGAGCGCACGAGACCTGGCGAACACTTCTCAGAGCTTCGCTTTTGTAGTTTTCCTTAAGGCAATAACACAAAGTTTTGAACATTTTAAGTTGATTTTCTTTTCATAAATAAAACTGATAATCACATGAACAAAAAAGCCCACCCGCTGGCCATTCCTTAGTAAATATACCGAGAACAACAAATTAGGTATCGACTGAACTGTGTGCTTTTTGCCCACATTTATTTATTTAAATAACTTTTCCAACTATGATGAAGTATCAAACGTTTGTACCCCCCCCCCATCATCCCTCCCCAGCAACACAAAATAACAGATACAAATTGCGAATATATGTATTAATAATAGGGGTAATTTGTTGTTCGTTGCTGAAGCTGCATTTATAAAATTGTGCTAGCAAGGAGTTTTCTTTGGAAATACTTATATCTCGGAATCCGCTTTATTATAGTGGGATAATCTTAAGTTGGGAGAAAAACAAGGTCCATCTCCAAATTGCCTGTGTTAAAAATTCTTCATATATAAAGCTTTTATCACATGGGTGACCAGTGTAGATCCAGAACAGCTGGCACATCTGTGCCATCCAATCACGATCCACACTGTCCAGAACAGCTGGCACATCTGTGCCATCCAATCACGATCCACACTGTCCAGAACAGCTGGCACATCTGTGCCATCCAATCACGATCCACACTGTCCAGAACAGCTGGCACATCTGTGCCATCCAATCACGATCCACACTGTCCAGAACAGCTGGCACATCTGTGCCATCCAATCACGATCCACACTGTCCAGAACAGCTGGCACATCTGTGCCATCCAATCACGATCCACACTGTCCAGAACAACTGGCACATCTGTGCCATCCAATCACGATCCACACTGTCCAGAACAACTGGCACATCTGTGCCATCCAATCACGATCCACACTGTCCAGAACAGCTGGCACATCTGTGCCATCCAATCACGATCCACACTGTCCAGAACAGCTGGCACATCTGTGCCATCCAATCACGATCCACACTGTCCAGAACAGCTGGCACATCTGTGCCATCCAATCACGATCCACACTGTCCAGAACAGCTGGCACATCTGTGCCATCCAATCACGATCCACACTGTCCAGAACAACTGGCACATCTGTGCCATCCAATCACGATCCACACTGTCCAGAACAACTGGCACATCTGTGCCATCCAATCACGATCCACACTGTCCAGAACAGCTGGCACATCTGTGCCATCCAATCACGATCCACACTGTCCAGAACAGCTGGCACATCTGTGCCATCCAATCACGATCCACACTGTCCAGAACAGCTGGCACATCTGTGCCATCCAATCACGATCCACACTGTCCAGAACAACTGGCACATCTGTGCCATCCAATCAGGATCCACACTGTCCAGAACAGCTGGCACATCTGTGCCATCCAATCAGGATCCACACTGTTTACTAAATAAGATTCGTGGGGTATTTCTGACTTGAAAGCCAAGAGTGCAGATATCTTAAGGTATCGCAAACATTGCAAATGGCGAAAACAGGCTAAAATTTCAAAAAATGAATTTTGGGGGAAATACTTATTGCCACCTAGATTTTAGTATATAAATGTATTTAGCTATGGATGTAGTAAATGTTTGCAAGCTCAGTTTAGTCTAATTCATGTTCTAATTACCAAGTACATACTAAAACAAAAGAAAAACCATTTGCATGAGAACTCTGAAATTCATGAACAAACCAAAGCAACTCATACCTGAAATTAGTATATGCTGGCCTACAATGTTTAGTGCCAATTAGTCAAAATAATGTTAGGGTTTTCAAGAAAATCAAGGAAAACTTACTTCCTGGTTCAAACCGAAAGTAGAAATTAGAACCAGGAAGTAAGTTTTCCTTGAATTTCTTGATTCTCTTTATCTGAGTACATACCGTGAGTAAGAGGTGAAACGCTTTTGAGGATCCTTGTATAAGGATGTGGATGTTTTTTGCCCAGTATGTGAAATTTTGTCTGGCACGTTGACTGCGGTTTTTCCTTATGTATATTCACAGTGTCTAAGCGTGCAGTTAACTGAAACGGAAGTTGCTGATCTGTACGCCGACGATCAGTTAGTTGATAACATAAAAATAAGCGATCTCGTTTCCTAATATATAAAAATCCAAGGAGTTAAATGCGCATTTGAAGGAATTATTTCTGGGGCAAGTAGAGTCTTTATTGATAGTCGTACTGTGGTAATATGTACTTGAAAGAACGTATGGTACAGTCATCGTTCGCAACTTAATCAGTCCCAAATGTGTCAAACGATCGAAGAAAATATGACTTCATGTCCATATATTTCATTGTGTACACAGTATTTGCTCTAATTTTGGGCTTCGTCGAAGAATAAAATCAATGCCCGACCCCATAAAATAACTTGATTGGAGCTTCAACGGCACAGCTCCGAGAAATTTACACTTTCTTTCAACCACTGAATGTTACAAGACTGTAAGGATAGTTGAAACTGTACATAATCGTTAGTTGCACAAAGAACACTTACCGTCTGTACACATAGTTGTCTCTTTAAATCTTCAGATATTTCAAACATTTACCCATTAAATGCTCGGTGATATAAATGACAAATTAAAAAGAGAAATAATTGATTTTTTAAAATATTGTATAAGATTATTATGCATTTTTTTTTATTTTAATACCATTTCATTTCAAGGATTTGACCCTTACGTTTCATTAGTACGAACTGGTAATCCTCCATAAATAATGTTTATAACTCTTATATTTCTTTTTTTCCAGATACCTTAACAGATGTTCTGTTGATTAATTTTTACGAGTGACTGACATATTTCGGAAAGGATGAATTCAGCTTGATGATGACCCTACAAAATTCCAAACGCTGCTGAAACAGACAGGCTTTTAAAATACGCTATGGAAAACCTCGCTAATATTCCAGCCAATATACCAGGATCGGTATCCTAAATTGAAAACGCCAATTAATAAAGATATAATTAAGGTATTTACTGAAAATCCACAAGACTGACTCACCTCTATTGTTTCAAGCCCCTTTCCAATAAAACAACAACAACAAGTTTTCAGCATCATAACAGGTTAAACGTTGGCTTTAACAATCTGTCATTGCAGCAAAACTTATAAGAATTACGCTTTTTGTATTTGAATTTGAAATGTCACGAAAAAATATGTCGTCTTTCGATAAGTCAACATATAAAAAGGAACTTACTGCAAATAAAAATCAGAGCGAGAACACAACAGAACAAAAGTGAAGAATATCCTGCTTGTTATAATATGGCACTCAGCTTTAAATGGCCGTTGTTAAGACCTGACTCCCAAGTTACTATCTCTGTTGCACATGAGGATGTTTAACTTTGTCATACGATTTGCATGATTTTCGGATTTTTTTTTCTAAATTTCTGATTTTGTTATTCGTCAAAAAAGACACTAGCAATGAACAATCTGCTTAGAATTTCTCTTAGAAGGAAACAACTGGACCGATTAAATTGAGGTTTAGAAGTATTCACTTCAGAAAGTTTATAAGACCCCCTCTTACAGTTCTACATGCAGTCCCTTATCTTAATAAATTGTTAAATTAAGTATTTTAATAATTGTATATTAAAATTAAAAAAAGAAATCACGTTTGCACCAGAACTCTGAAATTCATACATATTAACAGGTAACTGCTTATCTATAAAATCGTACGGTTTGAAAGCTTATTGGAAATAACTGCTGTTAAAGGCAGTAGCGGATCCAGGGAGGTTCGGGGGATTCGTCCGAACCCACCTAATTTCCCCATTTTTGTCCCGGACCTTTCCAGGTTCAAGTTTGTGGATGGATACGAATCAATATTATTGGTTTCCATAAAGAAATGGACAATAAGTCTGATGCAAAATTGTTTCATTTGACGACAAAAATGTGGCCTCTGTGATGGTCTCGAGTTTCAAAATTTGGACTTCACGCATATTACTTGCTCTCAATTCTAGCCGGTGTAGCGCCAATAAACAACTTCACACCTCTGCACACTTGCCACTGTATGTGACCAATCTGCTTAAATTTGTATCAAAACAACAAAGTAGTCATTTGTTAATCAACGGAAAACATGGTATTGCATGTTTCTTGCGTCCGCCAATCTACTGTCATGGGCATTTCATAAATCACAGGACCTTTTGCAACTTTTTAAAATTCTCAGTTAAGAGTCTGCTCATGATATAAAATGTAACATTCATTCTTATGCTTATATTTGCAATACAAGAAACAAATGACTTTTGAATAAAAATTATACATGTATTTTCGATATCACGACCGGCGGCGAGTCATCAAAGACAAAAAGAAATGACCACGAGCACAACTGCTGCAAGTTCGCATAGAGTAATTAACTGAGGAGTCGTGCACAAATCAGAAATTTAAAAAAAATCCTCAAAAGTATGCCGGGCGCGCCAATGTCGTTCCAGGATTTTACTATCGAAATATTTACACATTCGTTTCTGCTTTAAATGGTCAGTGCTTCAGTTGGGAATGAATATTTCACACTGTTCGTGAAAATAAAGCATTGAAAAGTAAAAAAATCCCCGGCCTTAACATACATAATATCGTACGAAGATTACGTTGGCAGCGCAACGTGTTTTCCAAATAATTTCTAACTGAAAACGATATTGCTTGATTATGAGACCTCTTATAACTAATTCAACATTGTATATTTTAAGTTTACGAAAACAAGATATTTTTATATTTTGACAAATTTTGAGAGGACTGTGGTGGAAGCCAGTTGATTATTTGCCGAGTTCTGATACATAGAGAGGAAGGTTCTTAAAGGGACGATGTGCAGGGTCGAGCAGATGTACTAGGTAAAATCGTAAACAGATCGATCTATGTAACACTTACGTGTACTTTTCACTAAACTATACATTTCAAACCCTCCAGGAGGAAGTTTTCAGTTAATTTTACCATTTTACCGGACCTGAAAACAATCCGCTGAAGAAATCCCTGTACAAAAATACATTCTATATTTAGCGATCATGGGAATGACGTACACGTGTCCGCAGAGCTTATTATTCTTGGTGGCCCAGGCATTTTGAAACAAATGGCGACGTCGATAGTCGGCAGCGTACAACGAATGCGAATTTCGGTTGAAGTAATCCCGTGACAATCCCCCAAACCACCGCGGCTTTACGCGGGAAATACAAAAATTGCTGACCTATGCGCGTCGCATAGGATAGGAAACACCATTTATAAATCTTTTTTTTATAAAATATTATTTTGAAATATTTCAGGTTTAAATCAATATTTGAGCTTCAAATAATGATATTCAACTGATTCATAACCCTTTTCGCAAATCTTTCCATTCATCAATGCTGCACATCTCCCTTTCATATTCTATGGTTGTTAAGCTGTTTAAAACTCACAAAAAATCAAGTAACCCTCTAATTTTTTTACTTTTTACTTCAATAAAGATTTTCCACGTCAACGTAAAATTTCGGACAGTAAAAGAAATCTTATACAGTAGAGCCATCACTTTTAAAAGTTTACAATGGACTCTGCACATGAACGTTCATTAATTTGTTTTATGCAAATTGATTCAAAAGATAATGATATTTTTGTCCAGTAGGAAACCAAAAGTATCTCACATCTAATTAATGTCATTTTCCAACTGGCGAAAGTATTGACCAGTGCCCAAGGTTATAAAGCTGAGCATGGAAACCGGTCTCAAATCTCAAGCATCTGATTGGCTGAAATGGTGACCAGTCGCCATTTCAGCCAATCAGATGCTTGAGATTTGAGACTGGTTTCCATGCTCAGTTTTATAACCTCCAGCCCAGAAACTGAGAACCCTGAACTCAGCCACTTCGAGCAGTTTTTTTTTTCTCTAATTAACAACTTATTCAGCTGAAACATTGTAAGTCGCATATCTAGACTCAGTATTTGGATCCGAGTGCTTATAATTGCATCACTACTGCTCACAAGCAAATAGTTAAAATCAAGTATGTAGGAGTAGTTCAAAACCTGCTATAAAGTTCCCTTAAAATACCTTAGAATGCAGGACTTGGCATATAAATTTTCAAAATTTTCCGGGGGAACAGGTCCGTGGACCCCCTTGATTTCACGGTGACGAAGCAGGACGGTGCCTTGTTGTGCGAATTGCGTTTCGTGTTGCCTTGATGTCCCTTACAACGGCGCCTCGTAAGCTTTTTATCAAAATTGTATGTAACATTTATTGCAAAATCATTAATTTCTTTTTTCCATCGTTACTTTGATTTAAAAGAAAAATGTGACGGAACATGTTATCGTTTTCTTTACCGGTTTCAAGTACTAAAGAAAGCAGAAGAACATGGATTGTTTCACAAAAGCTTGTTTTTGTCGATGTGTATTGACCACTTGTATTAAATTTTGATGTGAGTAATTTACAATGGAGGTTTTAACGATTTTAAACAACTGGACTCGTCCATTTCATTTCCGATGGTTCACTAGTGTAAAACAGTCCTGACATCGACACATAAAAACACCAAATTAATATGGTATATCAATTTAAAAGTGTTTAAAAAATCTTTTATGAAGGAACGATCCCTGTTGATACATGGTACCGGTTCCTTATTGTGCCAAAACCGTTTACAGTATTGTTGTTAAAATGCGGAGACTATGATTTGTATTCTGCTATTTTTTGGATTCTGAGACCATACTGAATTTCCTTCTGCATCTCCTTCTAGTACATCATTTTACAAAGAAACAGTTTTCTTGGTCGCAAGATTCACACTAGTTAGTTTAAACTAAAGAAACAGAAAACGTTTGAACTACAAAAAAAACAGGAGTCACGTGCTTCTTTAGATAAGGCCCCTTTAAATAGCGAATCACATTTCTGAAGTGCGTATCTTTTTTTTGAAAAAACAACAACAAAACAACAAACAATAAATCGCGTATCAAGTGAGAACGAGGCAATTAACTGGTAACCGGTGATTGGATTAACGCATTTCAGGTGTACAACATTAATTTGCTGGGTTAAAATATCTAACCCAGCTTTTGTAAAGGGAGAAAATCGAGTTTTTGTTGTTGTTTTAATTGGAGAACCGCGAATGCCCGCGTCGGGCTCTACGCTTTTCATTCTGAAAGCTGGATAATAATGATAATGCATTGATTTTCGGATTACTAAAAGTAGACCAAATAAACAGCTTAACGCTGTCTACGGTGGAATAACTGAACTCAAACCCCGCCCCAGAGGTCTCCAAAAAGTTTAGAATTCTTTAAACTATGTCACATCTATCACATATAAAACACATTTTCTCACAATTCGGATGATTAAATGTCAAATGTTCATTTTTTGTTTCTAATAAATGAAATTTAGAGGTTCAAAGCCGAGATATTATTTCAAAGCGATATCAGACCTCGTGACACTTTAAAAATAACAGAACTTATGCTTATAATGAAATATGTATACCACTTAACTGCCCCTTTAATCGTTTTCCGCGCCGGGGGGTGGGGAGGGGGGGGGGGAGGGGGTTGGGGGGGGGGGGGGCGTACCCCCGGTGCTGAACATTTCTTCCATTTAAATATTTAAAATCAGAATGATTATTATTGGCGTTATCGAACCAGGTAACAATATATCGAAGAAAAAAGGTGCCTAAAAGTTCGTATTTTAGGCACATAGGCAACCGTTGTCTGAAAATCAATTATACAGCTTCTACATCAACAGGCGCCGTTTCTAGAAAAAAGCAAGCGTTGATCTTTCTGAATGAATAAACCAGTGTTTAATGCACCAACCACTAATTTTTGCTAACTTGCAGACAGAGTACTGACTCAAATTATATTCTCACAACTCCAAATCATAAAAGCTATTACATTATCAGTAAAAATCGACAATTTCGGCGAGATCCAGTGCATTTTGTAAAGTAGTGACTATCCTTTTTCTACTTTACACAACTACCACGAAATTAATTGACATGAAATGGCATGTGCAGCAACAAGTAACACGGTTGAAGTTCCGTGACATTGAGATTTTTTCAACTTACATTGCATAAAAGGGAGTTTTTTGTCCCGAAATTGATCACATCGTGAGATAGTAACGTCTAGGCGCCGTTGTAAGGGACAACGAGGCAACACGAAACGCAATTCGTACAATGAGGCACCGTCCTGATTCGTCACCGTGGATTTGTAAGAACTCTTAAAATTCATTGGGACCTTATACAAACATGAATTATTGAGAAGCCTGGAAGTGTCCGAAGAACTGATACTTTAGCTCAGGTGCAAATTGACGCTGTTAAAATACGACTCGCTGAGTTGAACCCCACTTGCTGAAATCCTGGATCCGCCCCTGAAAGGTAATGTAGTTCTATGCATATAAACACGTGTGTGCATTGTGTATACATCGGTCACGTGATCATTACACTGATGTATATGTTAGCTTGATGACGTGAAGGCTGCACGAGAACATCGCGTGAATGATTAGGTACGCCTACCCGATTTCTTACCCAATATACAGTGACCAGAGATGATTGACCTATTGTATGGACAAGTTAACACACTATAAAAGCTTGGAAATGGCGGGAAACCGTCCAGTCGAAAGCTTTTCGAAACCATTACAGTATCTTAAAGTTATCGACAGTGCTCACTTCTAACTAGACTAATGGCTTGTGTAGTGTGTTTCCTTGAAGGTTGCCTCTGCACCTTGCAGAGGCAGTTCAGGAAGGTTTTCTCTAGGCTTGGACGGTTGCCCGGTAGGATCTGGTGCAAGCTTGGTGGACGACCGTGCGCAGGCCCGGCTCAGCAGGCGAGTCCGGTGACCGGCGCACGGCCCGTCGATTTAGGTAAGAAATTTATTTTGTTGTTGTATTTGTAGTTGAACTTCATGACTATTACTACTAGCCTAAACCATAAATTGTACCTGGAAATGTGCTGATATAAGGATAGCCCAGTGAAGCTGTGTTCTAGGGTTACAGTACTAAGCTCCAGATCCAGAAATTTGATTCTTCTGCAGTTTCCACAATCGGACCAACTTTATGTACTGGTCACAACCCAGGAAACTGTCCTTGAATAAGTTGTTGGGCTTGATCAATGGAAGCAGAAATCTAGAATTTGCCATATTCCTCAGGGTGAGGTGCAAGATTTCCAGAAAGTTGGTTCATTTGAGGAAGTTAGAGGGTATTTGCATGGTAATTTCCAACTTTCTGGCCAAAATCCAATAAAAAAATAGGAAGTGTCTCCTCGACCGGGCCCGGTCTGGGTCTCCTCGACCGGGCTTGGTCGAGGAGACATTTTCTAAAAATAAATATGCTGCCCAAAAAAGTAGTCCAAGCAACCCCACTGAACCCCCTATGGATCTGGATCTGCATCCGAAGCTGAAACAACATTCTTGATAAGTGATGGAAAAAATTGGTGGTTGGAGTAGAATTCTACACAGATCAACCTTTACTCAATAGATATACCTTTATTTCTTGGGTGACAAGCGTAAATCCATATCGACTGCACATCAATGCCAACACTAATATGATCTACATTGTTTGAATTAAGGTTCATTTGGTTTTGTTTTTTTCTGACCAAGATTCAACCAGTGTAGATCCAGATTACGAAACAAAGATTTGTTGGCTGATCTGGTTCTGCACTTTTCACCCACAGGGGCGTAGCCAGCTTTTTTCAAGTTGTAGGCCTATATTATAAGGGGTTCCAGGTGAGGTTGCACTTTGATAAGGTGCAGAAACCGTAAACAAGTGGAGATTAAGAATAGCAAAAGACATGTTCTATCCCCTCCTGCTTTTATTGTATTTTTTTGTACTTTGAAATTTTTAGAAAATGTCTTATATTTTCTCGGTCCAACATGTATGCCCGGGCCGACAGGGCCTTATATACTGAACTAAAATAGAAAGTATCCACTTGTTATGCTTGTTTTCCCATTACCATATTTTCATTTAAACAGGAACGCTTTGAATGGTGTTTATTTAGTTAATCTCAGTTGTTTTTGAGTTAAATTTTTCATGAATAAAACCTTCCACACCAAGACCTGAGGAACTGCCAATCGAATAACAATTAATCATGACTTACAAAACACTACATATTCAATTTAAAGGGAGGTAATTGAAAAAGGTTGGAATTTCTAGCGTTGTTTATCGAGGACCAGTTGTGTTATTTATGAATATTTTGTGATTTTATTTATCCACAAGAGGTAGAGAAAATGATTTAATTCCAATAAATGTGAATATTTCGAAGAATCGCTGACATTTTACTGAAACTCATTTTATTACAAAGGGAAAGATAACTAAGTTGTGGCTGCAGATTTTCAAGAATACTTTATCCCTTTGCAATGATAACAGAAAATCATATGTGTACACATATAGAATTTTGAGTTTTCGTTTTTATATTTTACAAAATTTAATATAGGTAAGTGGATACTTTTTATTTATGTTGAGTATAGTAACTTTGCCACTGACCCATGCAATAAAGGTGTATCTATGGAGTAAATGGTTTATCTCACATAATAAGGTGTATGGAGTAAAGGGTTAAACTGTATAAATGCAGAAATTGAATGAACTTTTGTCAATTTGGGAAAGGTTGTACACATTTTTTATAATCGATTTAAAATTAAGCAAAGGAATAGTGGTAACTGTGGAGATGTTACTGGTACAAATCCCACCAGGGATGAGATTCTTCTTACATTTTCTCAGTAACACTTGGTTCCAGTACTGGCTTCAAACCAGGAAGCAGTTCTTGACATTAATTATTATTGGTTTATAAAACTTCACAACAAAGTTTAGATATGGCTAGGCAAAGATCTTGCATGCCAGCCCCAATACCATGAACAACCTTTTGATTAAACTCAACTTTAAACTCAACATGTTTATTCAAATTCTGAATAAATGTTGGTTATTTACTTTGATAATAGATTGATTATTAGATAATAACTGAATAAATAAAAAAGCAAACTGTGTAGATCCTGATTAGATGACACCAACGTGACTGCAGAGCTGTATGTACACTGTTCGCCTATACCATAAAGGCATTTATATTTTCTGTTTATCAAAAGTAATTTATTCAGAAATCAACAGTATATTGAGTTATATTTTATTTCAACTGAGATGTTGCAACTAGTGGTTCCTTTTAAAGGATAAATTCCCTGTTTTAATTAACCCCTATCTACATGGCTGTTATCCATCGTAAACATTTGGGTTGTTTGAAGTGTGTGTTAGCCAAAATGAAAACTATAAATATTGTTTCATTTTTCTATATTGACCAACATAAATTTTCTCAATATTACTGAAATATTGAGAAGAATTTGTGTTATTGCGGCATTTTGAATGGCTGTTGGAACAGCCACGTTGACAACAAAGCGACGGCACAATTTTTCACAGTAACTCGTGGTGAACATGCATGCTGGTCAAAGTTACAAGTTAACCCTTTCCTCCATATATACGCATGTTTTCATGTGTTTGACTAGTGTAGATCCAGATCAGCCGGCACATAGATACCATCTGATCAGGATCTGCACTGGTGGCATTTAGGTCAGAAGTAACCCAACAAATCAAAAAGTGAACAGTTAAGATCCTGATCAGATGGCATAGATTTGCTGGCTGATCTTGATCTACACTGTTAGCCCACGCAATCAGTAAGTATCTATGGAGGAAAGGGTTAAACACTTTTGCACAGTCCAATAAATTGTGAGTGCATTTGCTTGTATCCAGGCCTCTTTAAGTAATACATCACACTGCACCCCTGTTTCGTTGAATGAATAAATCAGAGAATGCAGTTAAAATGTGAATATTTTCATATACAAACACTTCTATAAGGATGACTGATTAATTGATTAACCAATTATTATGTCTGGGTGTAGGTCACAAATTAATTCTGGGCTTTTTAAGAATGGGAAAAACCATTTGTCTACAAATCATTTAATTAGATTGTTTTTAAAATATCATCAGTAGTGCTACTCAATAAAGGCACTCAATTACTGATGTACTGATTTCATAAAAAGCATAATGTGTAAGACAGTCACAATATATGTAACAAAGGTGCTAGATTACAGATATACTGATTAAATAAACTGAATATGTGTAAGACAGTCACAATGACATGAAAGCGCGCATATTCTGAAACCAGACTCAATGCAAGCTTAATAAAAAAGTATTTTAATAAAATATTTCTGACATTAAACTAGGAATACAAGTATATTATCTGCTTTAACTTAGTTACAACTGTAATAGCTTTATGATGTACAGTCATGTCATGTAGAGTAATATCTGAACAGATTGTTGGTGTAGATGATCTATTCATTAAGAACATTTCTGATGTCATTTAAAGGCTTATAACTAAAATGATTGATCAAGATCCCTGTTTTCTCTTTTTTATAATGCATGTCACGATGATGTGCGACCAGTGTTGATCCAGATCAAACGGAAAATGTGTACTTTTTCATCTGGATCTACCATGGTCATTTCATGGTAAAAAAGCCCTAATGAATCTAAAAGTGAACAGAGCAGATCCTGATCTGAGACTGCCTAGTGGTTCTGGCTGATCTGGATCTACACTGTTTGCCAAAACCATAATGGCACATATGTTACTCAGTGTGCTTAGCACCAAGTTAACCACACATCATAGAAAAATAGACTATATTATATAATATTTACTCTAGGAATCATTTAGTAATGTATCAGAAGGTCCCCAGTGTGCACATAACCTTGATTGACTAAAGCTAAATAAATGAACCGGTAAGTTCATATCCGGATACCACTCGCGTATCCAAATACCCTCATAGATATTCTGTCATTGATCAGTATCACACAGCTCTGATTAACATCTAGAGACATCGCAATATAAAAAGTCTGACTGACAGGTGGCGCTTTTGCAAGATGAACAAATCAAAATCAATCGCAATTTCTAATGAAATAAGTTAAAGAAGGAATTTCAAACATATGTATGACAATAAATTAGTGACCAGGTTAAGTAGCATCAAATTGATATCAGTTTTCTATTTCGGACGTAATTTTAATCCAAAATGGTCCAAATTTTAGAGAAAAATAGAATCTTCTAATTGAAAAAATTTCGTTATAAAATATTTCTTAGGTACAATTACTATTGTCTGCATAATTATAACCCCGCTTTGAAGAAGAGGGGGGTATACTGTTTTACCCTTGTCTGTTCGTTCGTTCGTTCGTCCGTTCGTTCGTCCGTCTGTAACAAATTTCCGTTGCAGTTTTCTCAGCAACTAACATGCAGAAGCCAGATATTTTGCATATTGCTTTACACTATAGTCCCATATGGTGTAAAGTAATTTTATTATCCTTGCTCATCTACTTCCTGTTTACCAAATATTTTAGATTTTGTCACTATATAGGTGCATTACATCAACCAAATGGCATCTGTATTTTCCGTTGCAATTTTCTTAGCAACTATAACATGTAGCCGCCTCATATTTTGCATATTGCTTTATCCAATAGTCACATTTGGTGTTAAGCAATTTTATGCTCCTTGCTCATCAACTTCCAGTTTTGTACTTGGATTTTTACACATAGTTGACAAACATGCACAATTTCAGTCGCAGTTTTCGAAGCAACTATAACAATATGCAGCAGCCTGATATCAGACTTCCCAAAAGTTGAAAAAAAGTGTCGGACATTGGTCAGACAAGATGTGAAAATCTGTCTGACTGAAACAATTTCTGTCAGACCAAAACATGTTAAAAAGGTATAAGCTAGTATTGGGAGTTCAATTTTTGTCTGACATTTGGTCTGATAACATAATT
>JAZAYU010000364.1:0-216266 GCA_038501625.1 Corbicula japonica | reverse complement strand
TTCTGAATTACATAAATAAATGCTATTTTACAAACTGATCCCAATTAAAATCACTGATCCCAATTAAAATCTATTATGTATCCATTTATTGAGTCAGATTGTAAGCTTTTTCAATGTAATTAATCCAATTTGCCATTAGTCAGATTTTTTATTCAGGCTTTAAGATTGATAATACCTATTTGTTTACCACCAAAAGTACCTTCTTATTTTCTATACATACACAACCTGGCGCCAGCTAGATGGTTTTTTAAAGAAAACACTGAAAAACTTATTATCTCCTTTTTTATTCATTTAATTTTCATTTCCGTACTGATATGCTGAACAATCTATGTTCTGGAGATAAGGGAAGTAAAATGCATATCAGTAAGGTACCTGCAGGAGTTGCTAAATTTCTTGGAGGTATTGATGATTATTGTATAAGTGACATGAGAATATAACAGAACATAGGGACGGGAGCCAGTCTATACATACATGTATGACGTAAAATGTTTCATGTTTTATGGTTCTGTAAATAGTAAATAAGTTTAACACTGGAGTTTCATAAATACTATTTCTAAAACAAATTCACCTCTAAAGAATTTCTTGTGTGAATGAATGCCTTAAGCAGAAGACTCTTAATGATATCATTTTGAAATTTGCTTTTTTGCAAAATAGAATATGCAATATAATAACAAATTATGAGTATTTTTGTTGATAGAATATTAATAAAGAATTCTTATAAATATTACCCTTTTTATTTAATTAAGCATGTACACCAAGTAAGGCCTCAAATAACAACTTCCCAGCAAGTCAGGCCTTTAATAACAACATCCTGCCAAGACAGGCCCCATAAAACAACTTCCAAGCAAGTCAGGCCTCATATGACAACTTCCCAGAATGTCAGGCCTCAAATAACAACTTCCCAGAATGTCAGGCCTCAAATAACAACTTCCCAGAATGTCAGGCCTCAAATAACAACTCAGCAAGTCTAGTATCAAATAACAACATTTCACAGTAGGACCTCCAACAACTTTACAGTTTAACAACCGGTCAGCAAGTAAGGACTCGAGAAACTTCCTGGTCTCATAGAACCTCTTCAAGCCAAAACTTATATTTCACATTGCCAATATATTATAGAAGTATAAAATACAATGTTCATCTATGTTATGCATTAACAACAAATGAATTAAATATGGGTAAGTGAAAGCTGTAGCTATAGACTATACAACTTCGTGAGATATAAGGAGCTTGCACACTGTAGCTATAGTACTTCATGAGATATAAGTAGATTGCACACTGCAGCTATAGTACTTTGTGAGATATAAGGAGATAGCACACTGTAGCTATAGTACTTCGTGAGATATAAGGAGATAGCACACTGTAGCTATAGTACTTCGTGAGATATAAGGTGATAGCACACTATACTATAGTACTTCGTGAGATATAAGGAGATTGCACACTGTAGCTATAGTACTTCGTGAGATACAGTGAACTTGACAGTTCCGGGTCATTGACAATTCCGGGTCAAATTTTGAAAAAATGTTTGTTATTCCCGAATAAAACAGTGTTTCGATATTTTGATAATCCAGTCATATTTACAAATCCTTTGTCTGCTTTCACTTTGATTTTGGAGGTCGTAACTTAATTAACGGAAGTCGTGATCATGAAAAGCTTGACTGCATCGTTTCCCAAGAAAGTGAAAGTACGAGAATGTTGCTGCCATGCCACCGATAAAACTGAGATTTGTAGTCATAATTTCAGTAATACAGGTTTTTATCACATATTAATTTGTAGGTAATTTACCACTGAACAAGATTTATAAATTCCTTTGGCTTTGTCGACCTTCTTTATGACATACTAGCCAATAATTTGACCTAGTTCACGCAAGCCACTTTCGGGTCAGCTGTAGGGACTTTCTCAAAAGTATGAATGTTTTGAAAAAACGATGTTGGTAATTTTTTAAGAATAATTTAAGGCTTGTGATGATGAATCAGTGTTAATTACTTGTTTCTGATCCCATTATTTTGTATTTACAGGATTGTTTTGTTCTGTATTAGATAAAGGTGGTGAAATATTTGCTGAGTCAACAGGCGAACCAGTTTCTAGCTTTCCACCATGGCCTGCACAAAATGAAGTAGGAGGAGGTGTGGTTATTCTGGCAACATATTTTATATATGCGAAACAAAACATTAAAAAGATTACCTCTCAGTTATCAGGCACAACTTTTTCAGTGAAAGAGTGTACTGAAATGGCGATAGTTTCAAAGTAGGAAGAAAAAAAAACTTTGACTGGGAGTGAAGACAGTTATTAACAAAAAGCATTTGATTAATGTTTTCCTTTTTAACCCTTTCCTCGATATATACACCTTTTTACGCATTTATGACCAGTGTAGATCGAGATCAGCTGGCCCATCTGTGTTGTCTGATCAGGATTTACACTGTTTGCTTTATGATATATTAGGTTATTTCTGACAAAAAAGCAAACAGTGTAGATTCTGATCAGATGGCACAGATGACACGCTTCATTAGTTTCGTTACTGACCCGAAACTGTCGAGTTCACTGTATAAGGAGATTGCACACTGTAGCTATAGTACTTTGTGAGATATAAGGAGCTTGCACACTGTAGCTATAGTTCTTCATGAGATACAAGTAGCTTGAACGCAAACTAAAGTGGGAGAGCAACACTGAAGGTACTATTCCCTTAGGATAATGTGACAGTGACATCACAACAGACTAGTGCAGCTGATGCCACAATGTAGTAGAAAGCTCCAAATTACCATAATCGACCTGAACCTGCTCAAATTTTTCTTCCTTTTAACCCTTTACTCCATAATGTATGTGTGTTTTTACGCATTTCTGTGATATATCCATGCCATCTTATCTGGGTCTAAAATGTTTGCCTCCTTGTGATAAATAATGTAATGAATCTAGAAGCGAACAGTTTAGATCCTGATTAGACAGCATTGATGTGCCGGCTGATCTGGATTTAAACTGGTCGCTCATGTAAAAAAGCCTTATCTATGGAGTGAAGGGTCAACTATACAGCAGCATCATCAACATTTCTGTGTCTGCTAGAATCGGCCATAACTCATGGAAAAATCAAATAAATGGAAACTGTTCTTACAGGGGTAGTAATTATTTGCATGTTGGCTCAGGTAAAGCTTACAAATCCTGCCAGTGAGAATCAAAGCAAAGCCAGAAAAGCCTAAATATGATTAAAATCAAATAAATTCATAATCTGCAATGTAACAGGATTTCCAGTTATATTCCTGCCATCAATAACTAAACAGAATGAGGAAACTCTAAGAAAGTTTCTATGCCATTTGCTTGCAAAGATATAATTAATTATCAATGCCATAATAAATATAATTTTATATTCACCCTTCTTAGCAATACATCACAACTTAAAGCAATAACAAAAACCCTATAAATGTTAAAAGTAGTAAATGAAAGGCACATTCTGTGTGTCAATCATTGTAAAATTTTTGGTCAAGCAAAACTGAATTTATTTGAACTATAATATTTCTTTCCTTTATATTTCACTTGATTATTTCCACTTTCTTAGGGACCCTGTGAAGGGCTATTTGAACTCAGTTTCATTTATACCAATGTGTACCAGGGAGTCGCTTTTATGTTAACATTAAAATATTTTTAAAAATTGCCCAACATAAGGCATTAGAAAATTAATTCTTAGATTCTCATCCCTGCCCGCCCCTTGAAAATTACTCCGCCCGAACGTTTTTTATTTTGAAATAAAAAATGCTGTACATCAAAATTTACATTACGAGTACGAATCAGTAGAGTACGAAACAACATTTATGTGCAAATATTCTGTTCATAGTCGGCTAGACGCTTATTTATCTTTGTTGTACACAAGTGTCACTAGAAACAGTGAGAATGATAAATAAAATCTGACAGTGTAGATCCAGATCAGCAGGCACATTCATACCAACTAAACAGGATCTACACTGTTTGCATTTTTATGCTTTAGTTGTATCTGTCAAAAATGCGACCTGTTCAAATCCTGATCTGGATCTACACTGCTCGCATTGCGTTAAAATGTGTATATATGGAGGAAAGGGTTATAGACTATTTTAGTCAAGATAGAACCAAAGACAATAAAACAGAGTAGAGCCCCGGGCACGGTACTGAATTCTCAAGCCTTTTGACACTTAAAATTTTCATTCAGCTACTAAAATTTTATTTCAAATTTTATCACTTAACAACCAGTGAATGAAATTTTCAGAAAAGACTTCATATTAAGATGGTATAAAGTTTGTGTGGAAATCTGGAAGATAACTGTAGAAAATCAAAGGTTAATAACAGAATTTAAAAGAAAAAAATTAAACCCCCAGGGCGAGGTCCCTGGGCAATTCAAGAATATGATTTCAATAATTTGATTTACGAGCATCAATATCAATATTCCTACCAAATTTCATGATAATCAGATAAAAAATGTGACCTCTATTACGTTAATAAAAATGTTTGCTTTAATCTGACCTGATGACCTAGTTTTTGACCCAAGATGACCCAGTTTCAAAAGGGATCAAGACACCATCAAGAAAAACATTCTGAACAAGTTTGATGGCCTCTATCGCATTAACAATCAAAACTTGATTACAGACATGCAGGTCCTCTTCTGATCACAATAGCTCACTCACTAAAAAGGACCAGATTGGGATGGAAAAAGCTTCCTTGGACTGGAAACTCTGACCTCCCACTTTCTAAGCAGTAGCTTTACCATTGAGCATGTGTTGAGCCCGGCACTACATTCGTAAATTTACTTTGTATAAATGTGTTACTGTTACACGAACTATGGCAAAATCAGCTAAGGCTTCCTTAAAACTCTGATCAGCCTTCATCGATATTCAAGTTGATATGTATAGTCTTAATCATTCAGATGCTTTGATTTCACAAAACGTGATCAGTACATCTGAAGACATTGTTTGTTAAAAAATCGGACGCTTCAAAATGAGGCTGTTGTAGTTTAGGGTCAGGTGATCCAGACTACTTGTAGTTAGGACATTAGTATTGAAAGTCATTGCTGTCTCATGATAATGGTTTTAGACTGTTGCCTTGCCAACAGTCTTAACTGGAGATCTTAAAGTCACATGCTATGGCAATGCGCACTTTTCCTGTGTATCATTGTGCCCACAAGAGTATGCAAGTTAGCTTGATTCTGTTATTCCCAAGATCTGATGAAAAAACAAGTAAATTTGTGGGCTAATGGTCACTAGTGATACCCCCGCTATGAGAAATATGACTTTCATAATAAACAGGAAGCAGATGAGCAAGGAGCAGAAAATCGCTTTACACCATATGGGACTATAGGATAAAGCAATATGCAAATATCAGGCTGCTGCATGTTATAGTTGCTTAGAAAACTGCGACGGATATTGGAATGCATGTCAACTATGTGTAAAAATCTAAGTATTCGGTAAACAGGAAGTAGATGAGCAATGAGCATAAAATCGCTTGACACCATATGGGACTATAGGGTAAAGCAATATGCAAAATATCACAGATGTCCCGAAAGTTGCCAGACCATAGAACCTGTCCTGTAAAATTATGTTATCAGACCAAATGTCAGACAAAAATTTGAACTCCCAATACTAGCTTATACCTTTTTAACATGTTTTGGTCTGACAGAAATTGTTTCAGTCAGACAGATTTTCACATCTTGTCTGACCAATGTCCGACACATTTTTTCAACTTTTGGGAAGTCTGATATCAGGCTGCTGCATGTTATAGTTGCTTCGAAAACTGCGACTGAAATTGTGCATGTTTGTCAACTATGTGTAAAAATCCAAGTACAAAACTGGAAGTTGATGAGCAAGGAGCATAAAATTGCTTAACACCAAATGTGACTATTGGATAAAGCAATATGCAAAATATCAGGCGGCTACATGTTATAGTTGCTAAGAAAATTGCAACGGAAAATACAGATGCCATTTGGTTGATGTAATGCACCTATATAGTGACAAAATCTAAAATATTTGGTAAACAGGAAGTAGATGAGCAAGGATAATAAAATCACTTTACACCATATGGGACTATAGTGTAAAGCAATATGCAAAATATCTGGCTTCTGCATGTTAGTTGCTGAGAAAACTGCAACGGAAATTTGTTACAGACGGACGAACGAACGGACGAACGAACGAACGAACGAACAGACAAGGGTAAAACAGTATACCCCCCTCTTCTTCAAAGCGGGGTTATAATTATGCAGACGCTGCAAGCACAATAGTAATTGTACCTAAGAAATATTTTATAATGAAATTTTTTCAATTAGAAGATTCTATTTTTCTCTAAAATTTGGACCATTTTGGATTAAAATTACGTCCGAAATAGAAAACTGATATCAATTTGATGCTACTTAACCTGGTCACTAATTTATTGTCATACATATGTTTGAAATTCCTTCTTTAACTTATTTCATTAGAAATTGCGATTGATTTTGATTTGTTCATCTTGCAAAAGCGCCACCTGTCAGTCAGACTTTTTATATTGCGATGTCTCTAGATGTTAATCAGAGCTGTGTGATACTGATCAATGACAGAATATCTATGAGGGTATTTGGATACGTGAGTGGTATCCGGATATGAACTTACCGGTTCATTTATTTAGCTTTAGTCAATCAAGGTTATGTGCACACTGGGGACCTTCTGATACATTACTAAATGATTCCTAGAGTAAATATTATATAATATAGTCTATTTTTCTATGATGTGTGGTTAACTTGGTGCTAAGCACACTGAGTAACATATGTGCCATTATGGTTTTGGCAAACAGTGTAGATCCAGATCAGCCAGAACCACTAGGCAGTCTCAGATCAGGATCTGCTCTGTTCACTTTTAGATTCATTAGGGCTTTTTTACCATGAAATGACCATGGTAGATCCAGATGAAAAAGTACACATTTTCCGTTTGATCTGGATCAACACTGGTCGCACATCATCGTGACATGCATTATAAAAAAGAGAAAACAGGGATCTTGATCAATCATTTTAGTTATAAGCCTTTAAATGACATCAGAAATGTTCTTAATGAATATATCATCTACACCAACAATCTGTTCAGATATTACTCTACATGACATGACTGTACATCATAAAGCTATTACAGTTGTAACTAAGTTAAAGCAGATAATATACTTGTATTCCTAGTTTAATGTCAGAAATATTAATACTTTTTTATTAAGCTTGCATTGAGTCTGGTTTCAGAATATGCGCGCTTTGATGTCATTGTGACTGTCTTACACATATTCAGTTTATTTAATCAGTATATCTGTAATCTAGCACCTTTGTTACATATATTGTGACTGTCTTACACATTATGCTTTTTATGAAATCAGTACATCAGTAATTGAGTGCCTTTATTGAGTAGCACTACTGATGATATTTTAAAAACAATCTAATTAAATGATTTGTAGACAAATGGTTTTTCCCATTCTTAAAAAGCCCAGAATTAATTTGTGACCTACACCCAGACATAATAATTGGTTAATCAATTAATCAGTCATCCTTATAGAAGTGTTTGTATATGAAAATATTCACATTTTAACTGCATTCTCTGATTTATTCATTCAACGAAACAGGGGTGCAGTGTGATGTATTACTTAAAGAGGCCTGGATACAAGCAAATGCACTCACAACTTATTGGACTGTGCAAAAGTGTTTAACCCTTTCCTCCATAGATACTTACTGATTGCGTGGGCTAACAGTGTAGATCAAGATCAGCCAGCAAATCTATGCCATCTGATCAGGATCTTAACTGTTCACTTTTTGATTTGTTGGGTTACTTCTGACCTAAATGCCACCAGTGCAGATCCTGATCAGATGGTATCTATGTGCCAGCTGATCTGGATCTACACTAGTCGAACACATGAAAACATGCGTATATATGGAGGAAAGGGTTAACTTGTAACTTTGACCAGCATGCATGTTCACCACGAGTTACTGTGAAAAATTGTGCCGTCGCTTTGTTGTCAACGTGGCTGTTCCAACAGCCATTCAAAATGCCGTAATAACACAAATTCTTCTCAATATTTCAGTAATATTGAGAAAATTTATGTTGGTCAATATAGAAAAATGAAACAATATTTATAGTTTTCATTTTGGCTAACACACACTTCAAACAACCCAAATGTTTACGATGGATAACAGCCATGTAGATAAGGGTTAATTAAAACAGGGAATTTATCCTTTAAAAGGAACCACTAGTTGCAACATCTCAGTTGAAATAAAATATAACTCAATATACTGTTGATTTCTGAATAAATTACTTTTGATAAACAGAAAATATAAATGCCTTTATGGTATAGGCGAACAGTGTACATACAGCTCTGCAGTCACGTTGGTGTCATCTAATAAGGATCTACACAGTTTGCTTTTTTATTTATTCAGTTATTATCTAATAATCAATCTATTATCAAAGTAAATAACCAACATTTATTCAGAATTTGAATAAACATGTTGAGTTGAAAGTTGAGTTTAATCAAAAGGTTGTTCATGGTATTGGGGCTGGCATGCAAGATCTTTGCCTAGCCATATCTAAACTTTGTTGTGAAGTTTTATAAACCAATAATAATTAATGTCAAGAACTGCTTCCTGGTTTGAAGCCAGTACTGGAACCAAGTGTTACTGAGAAAATGTAAGAAGAATCTCATCCCTGGTGGGATTTGTACCAGTAACATCTCCACAGTTACCACTATTCCTTTGCTTAATTTTAAATCGATTATAAAAAATGTGTACAACCTTTCCCAAATTGACAAAAGTTCATTCAATTTCTGCATTTATACAGTTTAACCATTTACTCCATACACCTTATTATGCGAGATAAACCATTTACTCCATAGATACACCTTTATTGCATGGGTCAGTGGCGAAGTTACTATAAGGCCCTGTAGGCCCGGGCCTACATGTTGGACCGAGAAAATATAAAACATTTTCTAAAAATTTCAAAGTACAAAAAAATACAATAAAAGCAGGAGGGGATAGAACATGTCTTTTGCTATTCTTAATCTCCACTTGTTTACGGTTTCTGCACCTTATCAAAGTGCAACCTCACCTGGAACCCCTTATAATATAGGCCTACAACTTGAAAAAAGCTGGCTACGCCCCTGTGGGTGAAAAGTGCAGAACCAGATCAGCCAACAAATCTTTGTTTCGTAATCTGGATCTACACTGGTTGAATCTTGGTCAGAAAAAAACAAAACCAAATGAACCTTAATTCAAACAATGTAGATCATATTAGTGTTGGCATTGATGTGCAGTCGATATGGATTTACGCTTGTCACCCAAGAAATAAAGGTATATCTATTGAGTAAAGGTTGATCTGTGTAGAATTCTACTCCAACCACCAATTTTTTCCATCACTTATCAAGAATGTTGTTTCAGCTTCCGATGCAGATCCAGATCCATAGGGGGTTCAGTGGGGTTGCTTGGACTACTTTTTTGGGCAGCATATTTATTTTTAGAAAATGTCTCCTCGACCAAGCCCGGTCGAGGAGACCCAGACCGGGCCCGGTCGAGGAGACACTTCCTATTTTTTAATTGGATTTTGGCCAGAAAGTTGGAAATTACCATGCAAATACCCTCGAACTTCCTCAAATGAACCAACTTTCTGGAAATCTTGCACCTCACCCTGAGGAATATGGCAAATTCTAGATTTCTGCTTCCATTGATCAAGCCCAACAACTTATTCAAGGACAGTTTCCTGGGTTGTGACCAGTACATAAAGTTGGTCCGATTGTGGAAACTGCAGAAGAATCAAATTTCTGGATCTGGAGCTTAGTACTGTAACCCTAGAACACAGCTTCACTGGGCTATCCTTATATCAGCACATTTCCAGGTACAATTTATGGTTTAGGCTAGTAGTAATAGTCATGAAGTTCAACTACAAATACAACAACAAAATAAATTTCTTACCTAAATCGACGGGCCGTGCGCCGGTCACCGGACTCGCCTGCTGAGCCGGGCCTGCGCACGGTCGTCCACCAAGCTTGCACCAGATCCTACCGGGCAACCGTCCAAGCCTAGAGAAAACCTTCCTGAACTGCCTCTGCAGGGTGCAGAGGCAACCTTCAAGGAAACACAATACACAAGCCATTAGTCTAGTTAGAAGTGAGCACTGTCGATAACTTTAAGATACTGTAATGGTTTCGAAAAGCTTTCGACTGGACGGTTTCCCGCCATTTCCAAGCTTTTATAGTGTGTTAACTTGTCCATACAATAGGTCAATCATCTCTGGTCACTGTATATTGGGTAAGAAATCGGGTAGGCGTACCTAATCATTCACGCGATGTTCTCGTGCAGCCTTCACGTCATCAAGCTAACATATACATCAGTGTAATGATCACGTGACCGATGTATACACAATGCACACACGTGTTTATATGCATAGAACTACATTACCTTTCAGGGGCGGATCCAGGATTTCAGCAAGTGGGGTTCAACTCAGCGAGTCGTATTTTAACAGCGTCAATTTGCACCTGAGCTAAAGTATCAGTTCTTCGGACACTTCCAGGCTTCTCAATAATTCATGTTTGTATAAGGTCCCAATGAATTTTAAGAGTTCTTACAAATCAAGGGGGTCCACGGACCTGTTCCCCCGGAAAATTTTGAAAATTTATATGCCAAGTCCTGCATTCTAAGGTATTTTATGGGAACTTTATAGCAGGTTTTGAACTACTCCTACATACTTGATTTTAACTATTTGCTTGTGAGCAGTAGTGATGCAATTATAAGCACTCGGATCCAAATACTGAGTCTAGATATGCGACTTACAATGTTTCAGCTGAATAAGTTGTTAATTAGAGAAAAAAAAACTGCTCGAAGTGGCTGAGTTCAGGGTTCCCAGTTTCTGGGCTGGAGGTTATAAAACTGAGCATGGAAACCAGTCTCAAATCTCAAGCATCTGATTGGCTGAAATGGCGACTGGTCACCATTTCAGCCAATCAGATGCTTGAGATTTGAGACCGGTTTCCATGCTCAGCTTTATAACCTTGGGCACTGGTCAATACTTTCGCCAGTTGGAAAATGACATTAATTAGATGTGAGATACTTTTGGTTTCCTACTGGACAAAAATATCATTATCTTTTGAATCAATTTGCATAAAACAAATTAATGAACGTTCATGTGCAGAGTCCATTGTAAACTTTTAAAAGTGATGGCTCTACTGTATAAGATTTCTTTTACTGTCCGAAATTTTACGTTGACGTGGAAAATCTTTATTGAAGTAAAAAGTAAAAAAATTAGAGGGTTACTTGATTTTTTGTGAGTTTTAAACAGCTTAACAACCATAGAATATGAAAGGGAGATGTGCAGCATTGATGAATGGAAAGATTTGCGAAAAGGGTTATGAATCAGTTGAATATCATTATTTGAAGCTCAAATATTGATTTAAACCTGAAATATTTCAAAATAATATTTTATAAAAAAAAAGATATATAAATGGTGTTTCCTATCCTATGCAACGCGCATAGGTCAGCAATTTTTGTATTTCCCGCGTAAAGCCGCGGTGGTTTGGGGGATTGTCACGGGATTACTTCAACCGAAATTCGCATTCGTTGTACGCTGCCGACTATCGACGTCGCCATTTGTTTCAAAATGCCTGGGCCACCAAGAATAATAAGCTCTGCGGACACGTGTACGTCATTCCCATGATCGCTAAATATAGAATGTATTTTTGTACAGGGATTTCTTCAGCGGATTGTTTTCAGGTCCGGTAAAATGGTAAAATTAACTGAAAACTTCCTCCTGGAGGGTTTGAAATGTATAGTTTAGTGAAAAGTACACGTAAGTGTTACATAGATCGATCTGTTTACGATTTTACCGAGTACAACTGCTCGACCCTGCACATCGTCCCTTTAAGAACCTTCCTCTCTATGTATCAGAACTCGGCAAATAATCAACTGGCTTCCACCACAGTCCTCTCAAAATTTGTCAAAATATAAAAATATCTTGTTTTCGTAAACTTAAAATATACAATGTTGAATTAGTTATAAGAGGTCTCATAATCAAGCAATATCGTTTTCAGTTAGAAATTATTTGGAAAACACGTTGCGCTGCCAACGTAATCTTCGTACGATATTATGTATGTTAAGGCCGGGGATTTTTTTACTTTTCAATGCTTTATTTTCACGAACAGTGTGAAATATTCATTCCCAACTGAAGCACTGACCATTTAAAGCAGAAACGAATGTGTAATATATTTCGATAGTAAAATCCTGGAACGACATTGGCGCGCCCGGCATACTTTTGAGGATTTTTTTTTAATTTTCTGATTTGTGCACGACTCCTCAGTTAATTACTCTATGCGAACTTGCAGCAGTTGTGCTCGTGGTCATTTCTTTTTGTCTTTGATGACTCGCCGCCGGTCGTGATATCGAAAATACATGTATAATTTTTATTCAAAAGTCATTTGTTTCTTGTATTGCAAATATAAGCATAAGAATGAATGTTACATTTTATATCATGAGCAGACTCTTAACTGAGAATTTTAAAAAGTTGCAAAAGGTCCTGTGATTTATTAAATGCCCATGACAGTAGATTGGCGGACGCAAGAAACATGCAATACCATGTTTTCCGTTGATTAACAAATGACTACTTTGTTCTTTTGATAAAAATTTAAGCAGATTGGTCACATACAGTGGCAAGTGTGCAGAGGTGCGAAGTTGTTTATTGGCGCTACACCGGCTAGAATTTGAGAGCAAGTAATATGCGTGTAGTCCAAATTTTGAAACTCGAGACCATCACAGAGGCCACATTTTTGTCGTCAAATGAAACAATTTTGCATCAGACTTATTGTCCATTTCTTTATGGAAACCAATAATATTGATTCGTATCCATCCACAAACTTGAACCTGGAAAGGTCCGGGACAAAAATGGGGCAATTAGGTGGGTTCGGACGAATCCCCCGAACCTCCCTGGATCCGCTACTGCCTTTAACAGCAGTTATTTCCAATAAGCTTTAAAACCGTACGATTTTATAGATAAGCAGTTACCTGTTGATATGTATGAATTTCAGAGTTCTGGTGCAAACGTGATTTCTTTTATTAATTTTAATATACAATTATTAAAATACTTAATTTAACAATTTATTAAGATAAGGGACTGCATGTAGAACTGTAAGAGGGGGTCTTATAAACTTTCTGAAGTGAATACTTCTAAACCTCAATTTAATCGGTCCAGTTGTTTCCTTCTAAGAGAAATTCTAAGCAGATTTTTCATTGCTAGTGTCTTTTTTGACGAATAACAAAATCAGAAATTTAGAAAAAAAATCCGAAAAATCATGCAAATCGTATGACAAAGTTAAACATCCTCATGTGCAACAGAGATAGTAACTTGGGAGTCAGGTCTTAACAACGGCCATTTAAAGCTGAGTGCCATATTATAACAAGCAGGATATTCTTCACTTTTGTTCTCGCTCTGATTTTTATTTGCAGTAAGTTCCTTTTTATATGTTGACTTATCGAAAGACGACTTATTTTTTCGTGACATTTCAAATTCAAATACAAAAAGCGTAATTCTTATAAGTTTTGCTGCAATGACAGATTCTTAAAGCCAACGTTTAACCTGTTATGATGCTGAAAACTTGTTGTTGTTGTTTTATTGGAAAGGGGCTTGAAACAATAGAGGTGAGTCAGTCTTGTGGATTTTCAGTAAATACCTTAATTATATCTTTATTAATTGGCTTTTTCAATTTAGGATACCGATCCTGGTTTATTGGCTGGAATATTAGCGAGGTTTTCCATAGCGTATTTTAAAAGCCTGTCTGTTTAAGCAGCGTTTGGAATTTTGTAGGGTCATCATCATGCCGAATTCATCCTTTCCGAAATATGTCAGTCACTCGTAAAAATTAATCAACAGAACATCTGTTAAGGTATCTGGAAAGAAAAAAGAAATTTAAGAGTTATAAACATTATTTATGGAGGATTACCAGTTCGTACTAATGAAACGTAAGGGTCAAATCCTTGAAATGAAATGGTATTGTAATAAAAATATGCATAATCATCTTATACAATATTTAAAAAAATCAATTATTTCTCTTTTTAATTTGTCATTTATATCACAGAGCATTTAATGGGTAAATGTTTGAAATATCTGAAGATTTAAAGAGACAACTATGCGTACAGACGGTAAGTGTTCTTTGTGCAACTAACGATTATGTACAGTTTCAACTATCCTTACAGTCTTGTAACTTTCAGTGGTTGAAAGAAAGTGTAAATTTCTCGGAGCTGTGCCGTTGAAGCTCCAATCAAGTAATTTTATGGGGTCGGGCATTGATTTTATTCTTCGACGAAGCCCAAAATTAGAGCAAATACTGTGTACACAATGAAATATATGGACCTGAAGTCATATTTTCTTCGATCGTTTGACACATTTGGGACTGATTAAGTTGCGAACGATGACTGTACCATACGTTCTTTCAAGTAAATATTACCACAGTACGACTATCAATAAAGACTCTACTTACCCCAGAAATAATTCCTTCAAATGCGCATTTAACTCCTTGGATTTTTATATATTAGGAAACGAGATCGCTTATTTTTATGTTATCAACTAACTGATCGTCGGCGTACAGATCAGCAACTTCCGTTTCAGTTAACTGTACGCTTAGACACTGTGAATATACATATGGAAAAACCGCAGTCAATGTGCCAGACACAATTTCACATACTGGGCAAAAAACATCCACATCCTTATACAAGGATCCTCAAAAGCGTTTCGCCTCTTACTCACGGTATGTACCCAGATAATGAGAATCGCGGATAAAGATAGATTGTGAGAATAATGATAGATCGCCAGATCGGAGAAAACAGCATGGAGAAATTAGTTATTGTATGAATTTCATGTTATTGTGATCTAATATTAATCTTTTGCGATAGATAATAATCAAGTGATGTCATACCGTTCCTCTGATACCCATACATTTGGAATCGACCGTCAGATAAAGTAAAAACATGAAAATGATCGCACAACATCCCAGATTTCTACAAAAAAAACTATGTATTATGCCCATTAAAAATATATTTAAACGTGTTTTTGTACACGACACTGCTGTTATTAAAGCCCAAACATCGACAATCAATATTCCAACCCGTCAAAAAGGACTATATACAAGAGTTATTAAAATAAAATATTTTTATCTGAACATTTAAATTAGGCGCAAAACGAAAACTCCACCGTTATCCATTTCATGAATTTTTGAATTTCCCATTATCAACCGAGCGAATCCCCGTTATCCAATTTGCTTCAGGTGCCTCAGAAAAAAAGACGTTTGTTAAGGAATATACTCATAATACTGGCTAAAGCGGGGTGGCATATTGATTGTCGATGTTTGGGCTTTGATAACAGCAGTGTCGTTTACAAAAACACGTTTAAATATATATTATCGGAGAAAACAGCATGGAGAGATTAGTTATTGTATGAATTTCATGTTATTGTGATTTAAAAAACTACATATTATGCCCATTATAAATATATTTCAACGTCTACAATGTTTAGTGCCAATTCGTCAAAATAATGTGAGGGTTTTCGAGAATTTCAAGGAAACCTTACTTCCTGGTTCTAATTTCTACTTTCGGTTTGAACCAGGAAGTAAGTTTTCCTTGATTTTCTTGAAAACCCTAACATTATTTTGACGAATTGGCACTAAACATTGTAGGCCAGCATATACTAATTTCAGGTATGAGTTGCTTTGGTTTGTTCATGAATTTCAGAGTTCTCATGCAAATGGTTTTTCTTTTGTTTTAGTATGTACTTGGTAATTAGAACATGAATTAGACTAAACTGAGCTTGCAAACATTTACTACATCCATAGCTAAATACATTTATATACTAAAATCTAGGTGGCAATAAGTATTTCCCCCAAAATTCATTTTTTGAAATTTTAGCCTGTTTTCGCCATTTGCAATGTTTGCGATACCTTAAGATATCTGCACTCTTGGCTTTCAAGTCAGAAATACCCCACGAATCTTATTTAGTAAACAGTGTGGATCGTGATTGGATGGCACAGATGTGCCAGTTGTTCTGGACAGTGTGGATCGTGATTGGATGGCACAGATGTGACAGTTGTTCTGGACAGTGTGGATCGTGATTGGATGGCACAGATGTGCCAGTCGTGATTGGATGGCACAGATGTGCCAGTTGTTCTGGACAGTGTGGATCGTGATTGGATGGCACAGATGTGCCAGTTGTTCTGGACAGTGTGGATCGTGATTGGATGGCACAGATGTGCCAGCTGTTCTGGACAGTGTGGATCGTGATTGGATGGCACAGATGTGACAGTTGTTCTGGACAGTGTGGATCGTGATTGGATGGCACAGATGTGCCAGCTGTTCTGGACAGTGTGGATCGTGATTGGATGGCACAGATGTGACAGTTGTTCTGGACAGTGTGGATCGTGATTGGATGGCACAGATGTGCCAGCTGTTCTGGACAGTGTGGATCGTGATTGGATGGCACAGATGTGCCAGCTGTTCTGGACAGTGTGGATCGTGATTGGATGGCACAGATGTGCCAGCTGTTCTGGACAGTGTGGATCGTGATTGGATGGCACAGATGTGCCAGCTGTTCTGGACAGTGTGGATCGTGATTGGATGGCACAGATGTGACAGTTGTTCTGGACAGTGTGGATCGTGATTGGATGGCACAGATGTGCCAGCTGTTCTGGACAGTGTGGATCGTGATTGGATGGCACAGATGTGCCAGCTGTTCTGGACAGTGTGGATCGTGATTGGATGGCACAGATGTGCCAGCTGTTCTGGACAGTGTGGATCGTGATTGGATGGCACAGATGTGCCAGCTGTTCTGGACAGTGTGGATCGTGATTGGATGGCACAGATGAGCCAGTTGTTCTGGACAGTTGTGCCAGCTGTTCTGGACAGTGTGGAGCGTGATTGGATGGTACAGATGTGCCAGCTGTTCTGGACAGTGTGGAGCGTGATTGGATGGCACAGATGTGCCAGCTGTTATGGACAGTGTGGATCGTGATTGGATGGCACAGATGTGCCAGCTGTTCTGGACAGTGTGGAGCGTGATTGGATGACACAGATGTGCCAGCTGTTCTGGACAGTGTGGATCGTGATTGGATGGCACAGATGTGCCAGCTGTTCTGGACAGTGTGGAGCGTGATTGGATGACACAGATGAGCCAGCTGTTCTGGACAGTGTGGATCGTGATTGGATGGCACAGATGTGCCAGCTGTTCTGGACAGTGTGGATCGTGATTGGATGGCACAGATGTGCCAGCTGTTCTGGATCTACACTGGTCACCCATGTGATAAAAGCTTTATATATGAAGTAAAGGTTAACATTAACTCTCACAGAAGTTTTAACACAGTAAAGGTTAACATTAACTCGCACAGAAGTTTTAACACAGTAAAGGTTAACATTAACTCAGGTTAACATTAACTCTCACAGAAGTTTTAACACAGTAAAGGTTAACATTAACTCTCACAGAAGTTTTAACACAGTAAAGGTTAACATTAACTCTCACAGAAGTTTTAACACAGTAAAGGTTAACATTAACTCTCACAGAAGTTTTAACACAGGCAATTTGGAGATGGACCTTGTTTTTCTCCCAACTTAAGATTATCCCACTATAATAAAGCGGATTCCGAGATATAAGTATTTCCAAAGAAAACTCCGTGCTAGCACAATTTTATAAATGCAGCTTCAGCAACGAACAACAAATTACCCCTATTATTGATACATATATTCGCAATTTGTATCTGTTATTTTGTGTTGCTGGGGAGGGATGATGGGGGGGGGGGGGGGGGTACAAACGTTTGATACTTCATCATAGTTGGAAAAGTTATTTAAATAAATAAATGTGGGCAAAAAGCACACAGTTCAGTCGATACCTAATTTGTTGTTCTCGGTATATTTACTAAGGAATGGCCAGCGGGTGGGCTTTTTTGTTCATGTGATTATCAGTTTTATTTATGAAAAGAAAATCAACTTAAAATGTTCAAAACTTTGTGTTATTGCCTTAAGGAAAACTACAAAAGCGAAGCTCTGAGAAGTGTTCGCCAGGTCTCGTGCGCTCTGCAAGTGATGTCAGGGTTAATCCAATTTCTCAATCATATGATTGAATGGCTTTTACTACACAAAAGGCTGTCAGTGGGCTTATATCAAAACGCACCTCACGCAGGTCAAATATTTTCTATATATTGAGAAGAAGGCCTATTCGTATAATTCACAAGCCCGAGGCTAAGACTGGAAGAATATCACAACAATATGTTTATTTATCGAAGTTTATCCTCAACAAAGTGAAATATGAACATACTCATACTATTTAAATGATAACGTAGATCAATATTATGTTTATAAATTATGCAACATTTTAGACTCCTAAAGAAAGTTATCCCGTTAACCACTTAATTTTGGCGACCACCCCCGTCACCAACTTTTGGGTTTATTCAAGCTCAGAAACCTGGCAGAATCGGCCCTGGTAGATGACCAAACGATAATCCGGTGTAACTTTGTCTCTCGGTCAATGGCAAGGCGCAAAACATAAGTGAAAACCCGGATCCCACATGGCTCCAAGTTTATGACAAACTTACACAATTACGATTTTCATGTCGGGGGTTTCCCCTAAAACATAACCTTGTGTTAGTTTGACGGATGTTTTTGCTAAAAGGCATTTGAAAAAACAACATATTTGTGGTTGATATCATTAGGATTCATCTGAGCCTGCCGGTTCAGTTTACATCTAACGACACAGTGGGTTTTGCTATTGACAGCAAGCCGGTACTCCCTTGCTTGCAGTCTTGAGTCGAGTTGAGAACCCAGGCGGGATTAGTCCCGGAACCTATAAAAACAATAAGTCGGCACTAGGTTTACGTCCAGTCAATGAACAGGTCGAATCTGGGTCGAATTACGGGGTTTGCGCCACCCCTGGGTCGCAAGTAGCCCCAAATCCGTTGCCAAGACATGCCTCTAACCGCAAACGCTTGGCAATTAGTTTTAGATGATAAATTAATTCACTAGGTTAAGTGGGTAACGTGATCTGATGGTACATTAACATGCAGTTTTTAGGCTAATACGTTTTTCTGATCGCGATCTAAAAACGAATCGTTATTGTAAAGTAGATATTTATTAAGGGATTGCCACACTCCTCCCAACTTTGTTAATCGATAAAAAGAAAATCATCAAAATCTCAATAATGGCAAAATGCCGTTTAATGAAACTTTGCACAAATGAATGTTACTAATGTATCTTTATTTTGCATACAGTAAGAAACGTTAGAAAAGTAAAGAAACAAAGCTAGACCTAAAAATTCCTTAAATTCTATTTACATAAATTCACAAAAACTAAGCGATGCAGAACATTATTTTAAATTCCCTCGTGAGTGCAATGATACTGACAAGAAAATGTTGTGTACTTTGTAAAAGACTTTCAACTATTAAAAGAGAAATCAGTGATTGTCATCCGTTTACGCGACCAGAAAATTGAAGGTCAAACACACTTTTACTAATATCTCGTAAAGTTTACATCTTTAAATTACGAGGACACAACAAATTGTTGTCAGTATCATATTACTCATGTGGGCATTTAAAATGATGTTTTGTGTTCTTTAGTTTTTGTGAATTTATGTAAATATGAGTCGAGGGAATTTTTAGATCTCGCTATTTTTCTTTACTTTTCTAACGTGTCTTACCATCTGTAAAATAAAGATACATTAATAACATACATTTGTGCAAAGTTTCATTTAACAGCATTTTGCCGTTATTGAGATTTTGATAATTTTCTTTTTATCGATGAATAGAATTGGGAGGAGTGTGGCAGGCCCTTAAACAACAAAAAAAATCCGTATTATTGAATGTTCAAAACCCACAAACGGGTATGCTCTAGACTGCGTTGTACATATATCAGTCCAATATCCATTTCTTTTGTTCAGAAATTCGTTTGTTTTTGTGATTTTTTGTTTTTGTTCTTTTTTTTTGGCCAAGTTTCAATAATAAAATGCGGTTGTGCACGTGCTACTTGCCCCAGAAATTTCATGAACACGCCCACCTTCTTTAGGTAATCACGCCTTTTCGTCTTTTTTGATCAATAGATGTGTAGGAAAATCGGAATAATTGACGTGTGTTGGTCACGTGAATCCCTGATATAAATACTGCTGCTTGCTTTGTTAATGTCGGAGATCATTAGCTATACTTATAGTGCATATCATCTCTACACACTGTATAAGGCTATTTTTGGATAGATTTTTGAGCTAGTTTTGAGGTTGTTGTCTCTTGACTATTAGCATGGGTCTTGTGTCTTTCTTCCGGCGCCTTTGGCGGCGCCTTCTTGGGTGCTTCACCTCGGGTAAGTTATTTTCTTTCTTGAGAAAATGTACCTATTGTGTGTTTATTTTTGTATTTTGACTGCAAAACGAAATGGCGCGATGTTTGAAAGTTGTGATATACTTTGAATAAAGAAACATACTTAGATCTATATGAAAAATATTAAAAATATCGGTATAAGCATGAAAAGAAAAAAGGCGGGATTTTACAAGTTATATCGTTGGATTTTGCGAGAGCACTTTTACCGTTACGGCTATGACTAAAGAATGGTGACCCAGTTATTTTACAACTGAAATGGTTGATTATTTATTTTCAAAAGAATTATAGAACATGAAGAATGTTTATAATTGTTCTAACATTGGTTTCTGTATGTTCCAGAGAGATCGGATGTTGGGTACTCGGCTGTCCGTTACTGCGCCCTGACCGAGGAAGTGGAGTTCCTGCGCCCTGGTGTTGGTTCTGCACTTCCGGCTGCCCAGCCTTTGCCTGTACCCGCGGATGGTAAGTCATTGTTTGCATAATATATGAATTGTACTACAGTTGCTTTGCAAATGAACCATTGTGAATGTTTAGAAAGTATTTGATAGTAGTAATTTGGTATGGATAGACCGATTATGGTTCCAGCTTTCCAAAATAAAACAAAAACATTGGGTGTGCTGGGTGTATACTATAAAACGGTGTAGACCCTAAAATAGCTTTATTTATTATAGTGGGGTTATCTTTAGTTGGGTTAAAAACACTGTCCAAAGTACCTGTGTTAAAAATTCTGTGATAGTAAACAGGTCTAGGAAACGGCTGTTTTTACGGACTGTCTGTAAATTTACAGACTGTCAGTTTATTTATAGATAAATGTGTCCGTAAATTTATGGATAAGGGTTGATACAAAAGTTAACACATTTTAGAAATTCACAAACCTAAAGCATTTTTGTTAATTCTGATAGCAAAGAGCATGACCTAGGGCATAAACAAAAAGAACAGAAGTTTGTTTACACTGCTATTTCTTCTCCAACATGGTCATCATTGATCTAACAACATTTCACACAATCATCTGAACATAATAATGATCTTTTTAAAAAAGTTATGTTGATTTACAATATTTAATGCTAATTTATTTGTAGATTTTCATTCATTTTTATCCCAATGTGGTGTAGAACCAGGATTTAAACTTTTGACAACTTTTGTAACCTCCCTTGTCCATAAATTTACGGACACATTTATCTATAAATAAACTGACAGTCTGTAAATTTACAGACAGTCCATAAAAACAGCCGTTTCCTAGACCTGGTAAATGTTAACCTTTGCTGCATATATTACACCTTTTATGTCATGGGTGACCAGTGAAGATCCAGATCAGTTGGCACATCTGTGTCATCTGATCAGGATCTTCACTGTTTGCTTCATTAGATTCATGGGGTTATTTCTGACTTGAAAGCCAACTTTGAAGATTTTAATCGGACAGCGCAGATGAGCTGGCTGATCTGGATCTACACTGGTCACCTTTGTGTTAAAACTTAAAAAGGAGTAAAGAGTGAAGTATTTAATTGGAGATGTTTTGATAATAAGATCCAGGTACCAGGAACACTGTAAAAAGTGTCAATTGATTATGATAAAAGATTTTTCTGCATAGGTGTCTATAAGCTGTCATTTGACCTAGTTTTCGAGCCAATGAAATGTTGGTAATAGAACATGGGTTTGTAAATAACTAATACACTTAATTCAGCATACAAAATTAGATGAATTATTTATAGAGTTCTTTATATTATATAATAATAGTAGTTAGTTTACCTGAAAAGCACTTGGTGTGTTATTTACCAATATCAATTCAATATTAGGGCTTTTTTTATTGTCAATTTTATAGCCAATATTCGGTAATGTTCCCAGTGACAAAATACGTCATTTTTTCCCCAATTATGGAAGAAAAATTCCAAATTTGCATCAATACAAAATATTTCTGACAAAAACCTGCATTACCTGTGTCGTTTCATGAATAAAATGTAGCTAGTTGGTTAATAAGGCAACATGAATTTGTTTCTTTAATCCAGAAATGATTGATAATTAATATTATGTGTAAAACGTTTTAGTCCCCAAAAAAGGAGGAAATTTCCAATTTCTGGAAAAAAAAACGTGAAATTTCCCAGTTCTAGGGGTATTGGTCATATTCACAAAATGGTGAAAAAAAAAGATCTTGATTGTGTTACTTTTGAAGTACAGTATTTAACTGGCATAAATATTGTAAGGCATTTGTTATTCTAAGTGATACAACTATCAGGAAAATATAAGCCTTAACAATCATGTGAAAGTGTTACTTCACAAAACTGATGTCAGGCATGGAAATAATGACATAAATTTGAGCAGATGACATTGCTTATTGTGCAATATAAATTATTGTGAAGGTTTACTGTTTGAAATGACATACTTGGTGAGTTCATGAGTCCAACAAACTGATTAGTTTATGTTTGTGTCGCCTGAGATAGCAGGTATACATAAGAGGATCATAATTGTCTAGCAGCGGCATGTGTCCAGTAGTCGCACATTTTAACCAGAAGCTCAATTGTAAGTTTGAAAAGAATTTCTTGTTTGGCTTAACCCTAACTCCATATATAGCCTTTATTGCATGGAGAAACAGTGTAGATCCAGATCAGCCTGCATAAATGTGCTGGCTGATCAGGATCTGCACAGTTTTCTTCAAGATTTACTTTACCTTATTTCTGATCAAGATGTGGTTATTGCAGATTTAGATCAGATGGCATGGATGTGCCAGCTGATCTGGATCTACATTAGTGGCACATGGGTTAAAACTTGTATGTAAGGAGTAAAGTGTTAATCCTTGCAATATATCTGAATGAACATAACCCATGATTGACTTGTTTTTTAATTTTGCCCCAATTTGTATGTTGTACTCCTAATTGAATATGTTCTGTCTGACTTTTGAATGTTTTAAACCTGAAACTGAAACTTGATTGTTAAAACTTTGAAAGTACATGTACTTGTCCTACTCAGACTAAGGGTCAATTAATTTAAAATGTAATTAATTAAATTACAAATACATGGTAAATTCTACAATTACATTTAATATAGTTACACCCTTTTCCTAAATGTTACATTAAAATTAATGAAATTAAAAAACATCCTATTACACATTACATTCAATTACTTGGACAATTGTATTTAAATTGCAATTAATTACAATTACAAATTCAGTTACCCTATTAGTCTGGTCCTACTGGATAAAAACTTGTAATATATTACAAGCTTGAACAATGCTATCTGGGACTGCAAATAATGATCACTACCGATTGACTATATTTAAGGATTGAATCAATATTTGATGGTTTTCATTTGGGTATGGAAAACAGTTGGGTTGTTTAAAGTGTGTGAAGCACACATACTTTCTGAAACAATTGTTGGTTTATATAATAACTTCTGCTGGATTAACATTGGTCTATGGGTAGAGTGTCTAACTGGATTGGTGGGTTCAGGTCTCAATAGGGATGAGATTCTAATGCAGTTTTTCCACAATCTACATTGGTACAAGTACTGTTTTCAGCCTGTGAAGCATTAATAGAGCATGATTAATGCAAGTAGGAATAACTTGCTTATCTAATGAAAAAAGTAAGTGTACACTAAAAACTTATGCACTTTTTAAGATTTCATCATGTTTGGCATCAAATGTAGATTTAAAGCCCCCGGAGCCCTAAACTTAAGTAAGAACATACTATTGAAAAATCATATTTGTCCATATAGACTCCAATATATATACTCTCTAACAGAACACAAAAGGTCCAATCGAATTCTTTCCTATAGATGGGTATTTTAGTAAATGAAAATTTTATTAGCCCGAACTAATGCTGCAAATTTGTGCCTTTAGTTCCAAATACATGTAATATTTCATACAAGAGCGGGTTAAATTGAAGTAACGCCGCTTTAAGTTTCATACTTTGCTTTGGTAGCTAAGCTTACATTGTTTATCAGTGTGGAGCAGAGACTTCCTATGCAGTTTTTCAGATACTGACTGCAAACTTTCAACATGTGTTTGGCATCAAATATAGAATTAACCCTTTCCTCCATATAAACACCTTTATTGCGAGGGCAAACAGTTTAGATCCAGATCAGCCAGCACATCTGTGCCATCTGCTCAGGATCTTAACTGTTCGCTTTATGATTTGTTAGGTTATTTCTGACCCAAATGAGAAAAGTGCAAATCCTGATCTGACGGCACTGATGTGCCGGCAGATCTGGATCTACACTAATTGCATATGTGTAAAAGTTCATATATATGGAGGAAAGGGTTAAATAGTGTTCAATGTTTCCCTGTTAGCTCACTGAGTTGCTGGTTGTAGGGGAGCTGGGTCTGCTTTGCAATATTTTTTAAGTGTGACTGTCAACTGGAAACTTTCAACCGTTTCTTGATAGACACACCTTTATTGCGTGGGCGTCTGTGCCATCTGATCTGGATCTGCACTGTTCGTTTTTTGATTTGTAGGTTATTTCTGACCAAAATGCATCTAATGGAGATCCTGATCAGATGGCAGGGATGTGCAAGCTGATCTGGATCTACACTGGTCGCACATGCGTAAAAATGCGATATTTGGAGTAAAGGGTTAATATCTGTTTGGTGTCAAATGTAGGAAGTGTTTTACCTTTCCCTGGTAGCCAACTCAATTGTTTGATGTTGGGGAGCTGAGGGTCTACTTTTGCAGTTTTCAAGATAATGACTGGAAGCTTTCAATATATGTTTTGCATCAAATTTTAATTAGTTTTGTACTTTTTTCTGTTAGCCAATTCAAAAGTGTTTGTTGTGCATCAAACAATTCTCTAATCTTGATTAGTTTTTTAGCTCACCTGAGCCGTAGGCTAGCGGTCATATTTTTGCTTCGATTGTTTTGAAACTTAATCAAGGTTGTTTGTCCCAATGATTTCTCGGAGGAGTTCAAATAAGGGTCATCTGGGTCCAAAAATTAAGTCATTGTTACTAAAAATTGAATTTTCTTGTTAACACTGAAGTGGTCACATTTTTGCTCCAATTGTCGTGAAACTTGGTCAGGATGTCTGTCCCAGTAATTTCACGGACGAGTACGAATATGAGTCATCTGGGTCCAAAAACTAGGTCACTGTTACTAAAAATAGAATTTTCTTGTCTTGGCTGTAAATTTGTTATTTCTCATTGGATTTCAAAAAAACTTGGCACAAATTTTCACAGTGACAAGATGGTGTGTCAAGTACAATACCCATGCCGGTTGGTCCAAGGTCAAGGTCACTGTTACTAAAAATAGAATTTTCTTGTTAACACTCTAGCGGTCACAATGTTGCTCTGATTGTCATGAAACTTGGTCAGAAAGTCTGTTTAGTAATTTCTCTGACGAGCTTGAATATGGGTCATCTGGGTCCAAAAACTAGGTCACTGTTACTAAAATTGAATTATCTTGTCTTGGCTGTAAATTTGATATTTCTCATGGGATTTTAAAATAACTTGGCTCAAATGTTTACCATGACAAGGTGTTGTTTCACGTACAATACCCATGCCTGTTTGTCCAAGGCCAAGGTCACTGTTACTAATTATAAAATTTTCTTGTCCGGGCTGTAACTTCCTAATGAATGGAGTGATTTAAAATAACTTTACATAAATGTTCACCATGACAAGGGTGTGTGTTGTGTACAATACCCATGCCGGTAGGTCCAAGGTCAAGGTCACTGTTACTAAAAATAGCATTTGCTTTTCCAAGCTGTAAATTTGTTGTTTCTTATTGGATTTTAAAATAACTTGGTTTAAATGTTCACCATATCGAGACATTGGGTCACGTACAACACAACTTTGTTGTAATCAGGTGATCGATAAAGTGCCATCATGGCCCTCTTGTTACTTTTTTCCCTGCTAACCAACTCAGTTGTTGTTGGAGAGGGGCAGGGTCTACTTAAACAATTTTTAACCCTTCACTTTATTTATATATATAGGATTTATTGTGTGTGGGACTAGTGTAGATCCAGATCATCCAACAAATCTATGCTGTCTGATCTGGATCTACACTCCATGCCTCATGCTCTGAAATATCCAATGATCCTAAGAGAGATAGTGTAGATCCTGAAAAGATTACTTTGCTGTGCTGACTGATCTAGATCTACACTGGTCACTCAAGGATAACAGCCATATCTCCTGGAGCAAAGGGTTTAAGTAGTTTGCTGGAAGTTCGGCACTGTAGATTAGTGTTCAATCTTTTCTGTGTAGCTAACTCATTCATTTAGTTATTATTTTAAGCTTGACTATTCCAAGAATAGGGGAGTTTTTCTACTTGTCCACAGCATTGGCATCAGCATTGATTGGGGTCTTTGGAAGTTTTTATGCAATTGGTTCATAACTCTAAAACTACTTGTGTTATCAATGTAAAACTTGGCAAATGTATTCACGTTCATATGTATTGTAACTAATGACTCGTGTGACGACCTAATTTGATGTTCTTGATGTTTGTTGGAGCTGAGCACTGTCTACTTGTTATTGTCCAGTGTTTGGCATCAAGTATTTTGATCATCATGATGTACAAAATTAATGAGCACTGTAATTGTCAAAGCTGTAATCATGTATACATTGTGTTATAAGCCTCAAAAAGAGTTGGCGCTGTATGTAAGACATATTTTACTAAGATAATTGTGGTTTATGTGGTAATGTTACAGTAGTGATTTTAACCTTAATGACATGATCAGATCATTTTGCGAGCCTAATGAATGAATAATTCTTTCTGTATAGAATGTTTCTAAAAATAGTTATTGGGGAAAACTGCTATAAGTTTATGTACATACAATGTTAAGGGGCTGTCATCAGATAGATCTAACATTCTGTTACATCTGACTTTATTGAGATTGAAACTGCAGAAGACTTGTAATCAAAGCACTGAAAGTGCTGGAAGCCGGCGGATCGTAAACATAATCAAAATAAAACATCCCCATGATGTGCAATGTAACAGGACTTCCGGTTTTATTCCAGCCATTGTAAATATATAATATCTGAACAGAATGAAGAAACTCCTATGGAAGACATATGTCATTTGCTTGCAAAAATGCACAAACCACTCATAATAAAACTGGTCAAAATATTTAACAAGATGGTCCATAGGACCCTATATCGCTCACCTGTCAACAACTGCTCAAGAGTCAGTGGATGCGAATGCAATTGCCATAATAGCTTTCTTTGGCTCTTTCAATGGCCATAACTCTGGAATCCCTGATGGAATCTAGCCGGTTCAAGAAAGGAACCAAGATCTTATAGTAACTCAATTATTGTACAAGTCTGATTAAATGCAAATAAAAAATGAAGCTGCTTTTGTGCAGACAGGTCTAAATAGTTTATTTTGGCACTTAACTCCGGAATCCATAATGCACGATTGCAATTTCAAGAAAGGAACTAAGATGTTATGGTAATGGAAGTGAATATCAGACCAAAATTAAGACCACTCGAGTGCAGACAAGCTTTTCTTATAACTTGACCTAGTGATCTAGTTTTCAAGATCACATGACCCAGTTGCGAAATTGACCTAGATATCATTGAGATAAACATTTTGACCAAGCTTGGAGAAGATCTGACCAAAATTAAGACCTCTTGACTGCAGACAAGGTTTTTCTATAATTTGACCTAGTGACCTAGTTTTCAAGGTCACATGACCCAGTTTTTAATCCGACCTAGATATCATTGAGATAAACATTCTGACCAAGTTTGAAGAAGATCTGATAAAAATAAACCAGCTAGAGGACTGACAACAATTGTGAATGGACGCAGGACAAAAGGTGAGTACAAAAGTTCACCCTGTCACTATTTGACAGATGAGCTAAAAAGTAATTTTAGGAGAACTACTGAAATAAATGAAAAAAAGGAACATTAAAAGCAATCGAACTGGACAAATACAAAATATTACAGGTCATGTTTGATCAAGCAATATCAGAATCAAATGCATCACTGTCTAGAATGCCTAGCCATGGTTGTAATGCAACTCAATATTTACACAAGTACCAATTTTAGTTCATTCCAAACAGTGGAGTGCATGTCAGGATGCTAAACAGTAGTTGAACTTGACGAGGGTAATATAATTTTATATCCATTCTTTATAGCAATATATCACAACTTAGGGCAATGCCAATGCCTTATAATTTCATTTAGTAAATGAAAGAGGCACAACAAATGTTTTGTGTCAATTAAAGTATGAAAATTGTTGGGTTAGCAAAATTATATTTAATTCTTATATTATTATAACTTATTTCTTTTTTTTGAATTTCTCTTTATTATTTCCACTTTCAAAGTAATTACACAGGGAGTCAGGGACCCTGTGAAAGGCTATTTGATCTTGGTTTTATGTATAACAATGTGTCACAGGGAGTCAGCATTATGTTAATGTAATCATATTTTAATGGTGTCCAACCTAATAAATTAGATAAAGGGGCTCTTTATATTCATTTCATTAGCACAGCCCTTAACAGACACTCTCCCCCCACTGTTATCTGTGAACTCTATTTAGACTTTTTAATGCATGTGAGGCATCCATCTGATCTGAATCCACACACTTTGATTCTTGATCCAGTGATTTCAATTGATGCAGATTCTTGCATCTTAATGCAAACAAATTTGATATTTTTTCCACTTTTGACCCCAGCTAATTTTGAGCTTGGGGTAATTTTGATGCACAAAAACTTTTAAAAAGTGATTTATTTTTGCAATAATGAGGATAAGTATTTAGGAAATTGCATTTTTAATATGAAGTTAGCACTTAATTAAGTCTTGCAAATTAATTTTAAGTAATACATGTGTAAGTATCACTTAATACAAGATATGACTTGTGAAGATCAGGTTTTGACCCATTGAAAATCTCATCAGGGGTCAAATGACACCTGGTTTTCAAAAGCAACTGAAATCCCTGCTTGATCAGAAAGTACATGTATCTAAAAGATCTAAACATGAACAGACTCCACTGACCAGCCTCCACTGATATGCAAGTTGATATGGTCTAACCTTGTCAAACAAGGAATAAAAGCTGTATCCATGTAGGCCCCTTTATACTTATGCATAATAATTTATGTCTACTAACATGGAAAAATTAGACATAAAACATGGAATACTTGTGTTTTGCACAGAAAATTCATTTCTAACTTTAACCCTTAACTCCAATTAATATGAACCTTAAGTTTATGGCATGGGCAGTGTAGAATTAGATCACCCTGCATCTCTATGCTGTTTGATCAGGATCTGCACTGTTCAATTTAAGATTCATAAGGTTATTTCTAAACAAGATGTGACCAGTGTAGGTCCTGATCAGATGACACAAATATTTAGTCTGATCCGGATCTACACTAGATGCACATGTGATAAAGGCATATAGATTGTATATGGCAGAAAGGGGCTGTATATCAATCAGTTTTTGTTATGCCCCTTAGAATGAACAATCTTTCTTAATGAATATTATCATCTTCAACTAGAATCTATTTCAGAAATTACTCTACTTCATAAAGCTATTTCAGTTACTAACTAAGTCAATGCGATAATATATTGCTAGTCAGAAATATTAACACTTTATATGCCATATTAATTTAACTAAAAAAAAAATTTATAAGTATATATAATTCAGGGACATTAGATGTAGATTCTTGCATTTTGATGCAAGCATATTTATTTTTTTTTCAAATTTAACACCCCCACCATTTTGAGTTTGGGGTCATTTTGATGTTTGAGAATGTAAATAATTAAGTGGTCAATTTTTGCAATAATAGTGATTAATATTGTGCACATGTCTATTGCATTTTAACCCTTTACTTTTGGCTGATTGTGAATCCACTAAAAAGAGGTGAAAATGACTTTTCAGATTTAGCACATAGAGGAACCCTGGATAAGAATTATATTTTATTTTAAATATGTTTTTTCCCAAGCTCAGAATATGGTGAGGTCAAATGTGGGAAAAAAACTTATTTGCTTACGTCAAAATGCAAGAATCTGCATACAGATCTATTGATAATTGAAACCCCTGAGGTGGGAAATCAAGTCAGTGGTTAATTTGCAAGTTTATTCTACACTGATATAAATTTGTCTTAAAAAAGTGACATTGTTTTTTTGGTTACCTTGGCAAAACTAGGTAATTTTAACATTAAAAATACTGGTTTCCCTAGGCTATGTGGTAGTATTGATAAATCAAATAAATTTCAACAATTTTGAGCAACAAAAGCTTTTCCAAAATTGAAGGTGCTGCATTATTCATTTCATATCTGGGACCTACTAAATATATCTGGGCGGTCTTAAAGCTTGGCCGTTTGTCTCTGACTGCAGGCCTTATAGTCTGCATGTCCCATCTGTTTAGTTCATTAATCTGGGCCAAATCACCCGGCCATGATACGGAACTTTGTTTTCCAAAGTGCTTGAACATGTTGAAGTTGAAGTGTCTATCTTTACATCCTCACCAGAAAATGTAAACAATATTCAGATGTGTGTTCATGCAGCTGGTTGATACAAATCATCAAATGCAAAATATGCCAAACTTTTAAAGTAAAGTTGATTGCACATTTATGCATACAATGACTGCCCACATGCAATTTTAGAAATACAGTTGAAACAGTTTCAAAACTCTCCCTGACCTTTCGGAAATTACACAGTGTCTGTAATGAATTTTTGTCGATGTTTGTGTTTAAATTTTGTAATCCTTCCAGGATTTCGCGGAGTCAAGTTAATTCCACTTCCAACAAAAACACATTTGGCATCATTTTCATGATTTTCACAATTAAAATTCGCACAAAACATTAGCTAGACAGCCCATAGAGCGCTCTTTTTGTTGAAACAAAATCTTCGAAAATGTTTAATGTTTTAGGTAAACACAATTGAGGGGAGATCACTGGAGGTGTGTGTAGTTTGGGCTAAACCCCATACGTCTTACGTAACAAAACGTAAAACTGTCGACACATTATATATTTTGAATAAATCAAAAATACATCCCTCAATATACTGAAACACTTCAACATTTTTGCAATGTGTCTGAGTTCAGAATATGCGTTCAGAATATTGCCATTTGACGGTGCATAGAATCACCGAAAACAACCAAATAACCGAATAAGACCGAAAAAGGGACCGAATACGATTAAAAATTGAATTTAAACATAAATGCTATTTATTTTAAAAGTGGTATTGGGTACAAAAATAATGTTTCTGGGTACACTTTTCTGTCTTTTTCGGTGTTTTCGGTTATGTTGGTCTTAGTCGGTGTTTTGGGGTAGTTTTCGGTAATTCTATTCACCCGCCATATTGCGTCATTTTGATTGTATTACACATACGCAGTTTATTTGATTATATATATCGATATTATCAGTACGCCTTCGTTGCTTTCATTGAGTAAGAGTTTTACTGATTATTCTTTAAAAGCAATCAATTTAAATGATCGTTAACAACTGATTTTCTATGATTGCTTTTGGAACTCTTTTCTGACGTCTACCAGAAGCTGTACTTCGACTTTTTCATTTGAGCGCACCTGCTGAAAGGTCTGTGATTTCGAATTGCGGTTTCTTTAGCCTGCGGCTATATAGCCGCCGGCTAAAAAAGCAAAGTTCATAATGATTTTAATTGGATAATTTGTCATTATAGTCCTTTGTCAGTATAACTTTTCGATGTGTGAAAATCATCAATAAATTGAAGATAACAAAATTTTGTACAAGGCTAAACCAGAATTAATTTATTTATTTGTTATTTATATGTACATAGACTTAAGTTTTCTTATAAGACCGTGAGGTGTTACTTCAGATCTTCACACTTTTATATTGATACTTAGTAAACTAAACTTGTGTTGTTATTTTTGTGAAAGATGATTACTTTTGTGTATATATTGTCAGTTGACTTTTGTATTTATTGTCTGTTCACATGCAAATAAAATAATGGTTAATTTCATGCATTGCTTTCACAAAAAACAGTAATGCTTAAGCTAATTAAGTGCACAAATTTGACATATAATGCTAATTTAATGCATTATTTTTGTGTCGCCTGCGATAGCAGGTAGACACATAGGGATCCTATTGTCCGGCGGCGGCGGCTTCGGTGCCTTCATCTGGTAGTCCCCCAACTTTAACCTGAAACTTAATGTTGCCTATAACTTTGAAAGTACTTGTCCTATTCACTTCATACTTGGAATATATCATCAGCACCAACAATGCCATCTGTGACGACAAGAATGATAACTCCAGTTTTAATATTTTTTGAGTTATGCCCCTTTCAAATGCAACTTTAACCTGCAACTTAATGTTGCCTATAACTTTGAAAGTGCTTCACCTATTCACTTCATACTTGGAATATATCATCAGCACGAACAATGCCATCTGTGATGACAAGAATGATAACTCCAGTTTCAATATTTTTTTAGTTATGCCCCTCATTTATGTATCAGATTTGCAAGACAGAGTATGTTAATTTGATAATACACAAGCTGAAATTAAGTTTGTTTCACTCAAAACAATCATTTATTATGATTAATTAAAAATGAGACACCTTATTTAAACGAAACCATGCATTATTTGCAACACTTCATTGATTGAAAAACAAGGTCAAAAGACAGCTAATGCCAACTAAAGAAAGAAGTTACTAGCCACTTCTTTTTTGGTCTTGCATGTATTTAACCCTTTATTCCAGTTATATGGGTTTTATCACATGTAAAATGTAGGTTCAGATCAGTGGGCACATCCATGCAATCTGATCAGGATGTACACTGTTCACTTTTTGATCAGAAATAACAATGAAAAGGTGAGCAGTGTAGATCAAGATCAGATACTTGGGAGTGCCAGCTGATTTGGATGAACACAGGTTGCACATGCAATAAAACCTTTATACATGTATATGGAGTAAAAGGTTGATTACTTTAATATTTAAAGGTGGTTTTGTTTTTATCTTTTTCAGATCTCGATGAGGTTGAGGTACCGACTCCTTCCTTTGTCTGTGAGGCAGAGTATGTGTGGGACGAGGAGATCCCTTCACTGGTAGGTGCCCAGCCTGCTGACTGGTCTGTTGACTTGTCTGCTGACGTGTTTGCTGACTGGTCTTATGACTGGTCTGCTGATAGGTCTGCTGACAGGTCTGCTGACTGGTCTTTTGATGATGAGGTCCTTGAGACCTATCCACTTTTTTCTGATCTGAGTTCACCGGCAACTAATGCTGCCTATGCAGCAGAGGTTGCCGATGATTCGGATTTGTCTGTTGGCCATTTGTCTCTGCCCGAGGAGATTCTTCAGGGTCTTTTGTCGGTGTATCTACCTGCGGCTCCCCGAGACTCTCTAGATAGTGTCGATGGTTCCAGCAACCAGGCTTTGCTTGCACTTCCTGTGGCACCCCAGGCAGGAGTGCCTGCACTTCCTGTGGCACCCAAGGCAGGAGTGCAGATGCCCGATGCACACCCTTACGCAAACCAGACTGAAGGAGTGGTGAATGTCAGGGAGGTCTTAATTCCTTTCCTGACATTCCAATATATCCCTGGGAATCCTTGGGTAGGTGACAGTGGTCATGATGACAGAGATGACCCAGGTGGAGGATAGCACAGACATAACAAAAATGTGTGGTTAGGGTGTGGCTGTAGGGGAGGTGGAGGCCACATTTCTATATTTATTTTCAGCCACTAAGCTAGGAAGGTTTGTGGCTGTTAATAGATATAGAACATTTTATTTCCTCAAACAAGTTAAGTATAAGTGGATCCATAGTTTACTGGTTAGGCAAGGATAGGCAGGGCTGAACCCATTTCTAGCGCTCAACACTAGGCTAGGCGGCTCTCAAACCAAGGCTAGGCGGCTCTCAACCAAAGGCTAGGCAGCATAGTTGCTTTCAACCAAAGGCTAGGCGGCTCTCAACCAAAGGCTAAGCAGCGCTCAAAACTAGGCTAGGCGGCTCTCAACCCAAGGCTAGGCGGGCGGCATTCAAATCAAGGCTAGGTGGCATAGACAGTAATACATTTTCTGTCTTTGGTCATTACATCCTTCGTTACTTACAATGAACTAGCAATGATTTCAGGTATATGACTGAATTTGGCGGTGACTTCATTTGTCTGAACTGATGCAGGTCTAGCATTGTCTGTGGCAAGTGGTGAACAAGCGACGTTAGCCTTTGTTGGGATTTGAACTGAACCTCTCCTCTAGACCTTGCTGATGTAGGATAAATCAGGAAATCGTCCAATTCAAAATTATTCACCAAGTCTGAGTTGTGAAATTCATATAGTGAGGAAGGGGTATTGGCTAGAGATAAAGGTAGAGCTCTCCATATGCATATTTGCACTCAACCCAAGGCTAGGCGGGCGGCATTCAAATCAAGGCTAGGTGGCATTGACAGTAATACATTTTCTGTCTTTGGTCATTACATCCTTCGTTACTTACAATGAACTAGCAATGATTTCAGGTATATGACTGAATTTGGCGGTGACTTCATTTGTCTGAACTGATGCAGGTCTAGCATTGTCTGTGGCAAGTGGTGAACAAGCGACGTTAGCCTTTGTTGGGATTTGAACTGAACCTCTCCTCTAGACCTTGCTGATGTAGGATAAATCAGGAAATCGTCCAATTCAAAATTATTCACCAAGTCTGAGTTGTGAAATTCATATAGTGAGGAAGGGGTATTGGCTAGAGATAAATATAGAGCTCTCCATATGCATATTCGCACTCAACCCAGGGCTAGGCGGGCTCAACCAAAGGGTAGGCAGTGCTCAATCAAAGGCTAGGCAGCGCTCAACCTAAGGCTAGGCGGCACAGGTGGCATCTAGTGAGGAAGGGGTATTGGTTAGAGATGGAGATGTAATTTACCATCATTCTAATGTCCCATGTCTGTGTCTTTCTCCACTTGGTGTCTTCTGCAGGAAGACTTGGATAGGTATTATAGAACCTGAATGTTATATCTCCTCTGTGTTATTGTCATTAGAGTTGGAATGATTGTTTTTTTTGTATTTTTGTTTAATTGGTTGATTGATTGATTGATTAATTGATTGATAATTGGAATGATTATTGTATGTTTTTTATTTCATTTTTTTCGTCACATTTTAATGACTGATCTGGATCTACACTGTTTGCTCATGCAGTAGGTGTATCTATGGGTTAAGGGTTAGTGGCTGATCTACATCTACACTGTTTGCTCATGCAATAAAGGTCTATCTATAGATTAAGGGTTAGTGGCTGATCTTGATTTAGTATTTAATTATTAGTGATGTAGATATTAAGTTGCTCTCAACCAAAGGCTAGGCAGGGCTCAACCGAAGGCTAAGCAGCGCTCAACACTAGGCTAGGCGGCTCTCAACCCAAGGCTAGGCGGGCGGCATTCAAATCAAGGCTAGGTGGCATAGACAGTAATACATTTTCTGTCTTTGGTCATTACATCCTTCGTTACTTACAATGAACTAGCAATGATTACAGGTATATGACTGAATTTGGCGGTGACTTCATTTGTCTGAACTGATGCAGGTCTAGCATTGTCTGTGGCAAGTGGTGAACAAGCGACGTTAGCCTTTGTTAGGATTTGAACTGAACCTCTCCTCTAGACCTTGCTGATGTAGGATAAATCAGGAAATCGTCCAATTCAAAATTATTCACCAAGTCTGAGTTGTGAAATTCATATAGTGAGGAAGGGGTATTGGCTAGAGATAAATATAGAGCTCTCCATATGCATATTCGCACTCAACCCAGGGCTAGGCGGGCTCAACCAAAGGCTAGGCATCTAGGTTTTAAGTTTCATTTTTGTTTCCTATTATTTGAGATTATATTATTTTATTGCTACAACTTGAAATATGTGATACTCTTTAACCCTTTTGTAGAGTTAGAAGAACTTCTTACTGGGGAAAAGATTGATTTTTATGTACAGGTATCAAGTATGGGACCTCCACAGAGGTCCCAGATGTCCTCTATGCTCTTCATGCAAGACAAGTTCTTTTAAATAGACATACTTTTCACTTCACTCGCCACAGACTTCTCACTAAGGTCCACCTCACAATGTCTGGTGAAGAGCAGACAGGACAAAACTTTAAAATAGACACACTCACTTCCACACTTCATATAACTTTTACTTCACTAAGGTAACTTGATACCTGCATGTAAGGGTCTTTCTTTAAGGTTGTAGAATTGTTTGGATTGATGATTTTTCTGGGTAGGGCAGTGGGTAAAATTATTTTTATATCCAGTGTCACATATCACCAGGGATGAGATTTGTCTGCAATTTTCCCAATCCACTTTTGGCGCAAGTACTGGTTGAAAACCCAGGAAGCAGTCATAGAGCGTGATTAATATTAGGTGGAAGAACTTGTTTCACAATCAATGTTAAATATAAGCAGTATTTCAATTTTATAAAGTATAGGATTAAGATAGGCCAAACATCAGGAAATGTAGGTATGAAGTGCAGATTCCTGTCTAGGGTCACCAGGGATGAGATTTGTCTGCAATTTTCCCAATCCACTTTTGGCGCAAGTACTGGTTGAAAACCCAGGAAGCAGTCATAGAGCGTGATTAAAATTAGTTGGAAGAACTTGTTTCACAATTGATGTAAAATATAAGCAGTATTTCAATTTTATAAAGTATAGGATTAAGATAGGCAAAACGCCAGGAAATGTAGGTATGAAGTGCAGATTCCTGTCTAGGGTCACCAGGGATGAGATTCGTCTGCAATTTTCCCAATCCACTTTTGGCGCAAGTACTGGTTGAAAACCCAGGAAGCAGTCATAGAGCGCAATTAATAGTAGTTGGAAGAACTTGTTTCACAATTGATGTAAAATATAAGCAGTATTTCAATTTTATAAAGTATAGGATTAAGATAGGCCAAACATCAGGAAATGTAGGTATGAAGTGCAGATTCCTGTCTAGGGTCACCAGGGATGAGATTCGTCTGCAATTTTCCCAATCCACTTTTGGCGCAAGTACTGGTTGAAAACCCAGGAAGCAGTCATAGAGCGTGATTAATATTAGTTGGAAGAACTTGTTTCACAATCGATGTAAAAAATAAGCAGTATTTCAATTTTATAAAGTATAGGATCAAGATCGGCCAAACATCAGGAAATGTAGGTATGAAGTGCAGATTCTTAAGTATCTATGATACTTTATGATATTTTTGGATTCCTAAGTAAATTTTAATATTTTATGATATTTTTGGATTCTTAAGTAAATTTTGCTAGGACCTCGTTCATTCATTTATTCATACCAACTCTTATGACAATAACACAGTTATTTCTTCTCTTTCTTCTCTTCTACCCATATAGTCAAGGAAATTAGAAACACAACTTCTTTAAACACAAAATATATTTTGTGTTTTAAGATGTTGTGTTTCTATATCATTAAAAAAATAAGAAACACAATGTCTTTAAACACAGAATATATTTTGTTTTTAAAGAAGTTGTGTACATATAATATACTTAAAGCAATTAGAAATGCATCTTCTTTAAACATGAAATATTTCATGTTTAAAGAAGTTACGTTTCTAATTTCTTCAACAAAATATAATATACTTGAAGCAGTTAGAAATGCAACTTTTTAAACACGAAATATTTTGTGTTAAAGATGTTGCGTTTCTAATTTCTTTAACTATATAATATACTTAAAGCAGTTAGAAACGCACTGTCTTTAAACATGAAATATTTCGTGTTTAAAGAAGTTTTGTTTCTAATTTATTTAACTATATATAATATACTTAAAGCAGTTAGAAACACAACTGCTTTAAACATGAAATATTTCGTGTTTAAAGAAGTTGCGTTTCTGATTTATTTAAGTATATTTTGCTTGCATATATGTATATATTTATTGTATTATATTAGGTTGTTAATAAGTGTTAAGGTTGATCTCCCATATTGTACACCTGAGTGACATCCAAAAATTTTTTCTTAATTTTGCAGATAGGTGCTCAAGATCCTTGACCTGCCAGCTGTTTTCCAGTCCCAAATCACATACTTGAGATTTGAGACTGGACCCCAGTTTCAGTTTAATGATCTTGAGCTCCTGTCTATTTCCTGAAAAAAACATTTCACCGACTAGATTTTTTATTATTTTTCTACATTTTGAATCTCTTTCATAAGACATTCCAGAAAAATCAGTTTTTGCTTATAGGTGCTCAAGATGCTTAACCTGCCACTGTTTTCCTGTCTCAAATCAGATACTTGAGATTTGAGACTCGACTCCTGTTTCAGTTTTATGATCTTGAGCTCTTTTTGTTAGGATTGGATTGTCATGCAAGGTTTTTTTTTTAATTTTTCTTTTGTATAGTTGTGTGTTATTTTATTGTTTTTGTTTTTAATATGGTTTTTATCATACTGGTAAAAAGTTTAAATTTATGCTCTGAAGTTAATGGGATACAAGTGTTGTATATCCATGTGTAAAAGTGTAGATCCAGATCGGCTGGTACATCCATGCCACCTTGTCAGGACCTGCATTGTTCGCTTTTTGATTCATAAGGTTATTTGAACCAAGAAGCAAACAGTGTAGATCCTGATAAGATGGCATGGATGTACCAGCTGATCTGGATCTATACTATTTGCACATGTGATAAAACCTGTTTATATGAAGTAAAGGGTTTATTTAAATCTCTGAAAATTTAAAACCTTCAAATTTTTTTTTGGGGGGGGGGGGGGGGGGGGGTGCAAAAATTACACTGGTTGATCATTTTCAAATTCGGTTTTATATTCACATTCATTTGATTTCCTTTTAATGGGGATTTATCTTTTTACCAGTTTTGTTTTAATGTTTCATTTATGTATTGTGTTGTATTAAAGGTATTAAATAAAATAACCAGCTGCAGTGATGAAGTCTTACAGCAGTACTCCTACAACAGTCTGTACCCCTACAACAGAAGGTCGAAACTGCACCAAAAGGAGTACTCCTACAATCGTAGGGGGTTAGTGCATCACAAGGTCTACACCCCCGGTCTGTACCTGCTACAAACGTAAGAGGAAACTTACCAGCAAGGAGTGGGGAACTCTGCACCGCACGCAAGGTCTGACCAGCATACCAGTGATGAACAGACAATCTTGATTGTATTATTTGATTGTAGCATGCAATGACTGACTTAAGATCTGAGTTATTTGATCGTAGCATGCAATGACGGACTTAAGATCCATATTCATTAATAAAATTTTAACTTAATATGTACAGTAAGGAGCCTTTTGATCTAGAATTAACATCTGTTCATGCACTAAACAAGATTTTAATTTAATATTCAGTTATAAAGTCTTTACTATTAATAAATGATTATCTACAGAGTATTAATCACAGCTTGTGTCACATTTTCAACCAGTGTAGACCCAAATTGCCTGCACATATGAGCAGTATGATTAGGTTCTACAATGTCAGTTTCTGAAAAACATCCCAATTAAAATATTAGTTAATTACAATTATTTGGCATGTGGTGATTTAGTATAAAATTATGCAATTAATATTATTAATACAATTAATATAATACAATATAATAGAATAGAAAATAAAATATAATACAATACTAAGAATTCAGAGGTGATTACATTAACTTGGCATCTGGCAGCTTACTATAATATCAAATATAAAATAATTAAATGTAAGATAAGATTATCCGAGGCCAACAATAATAATATTGTTAAAGTCTCTGACCTTAGGATTAAGATGATTTTGTGGCCTTTCAAAAAGCATAAATAATTCTAATTTCAATTTAAATTTACATTTGAAGTCCTGGTCAAACTGCACTGTGCACCTACAACAAACCCTTGCTTAACTTATAGGTTTGGTCATCTTAAACCTCATGATAGGGTATGTGGTCAGAGAAATAATAAAACAAATAAAATTAATGTAATTTAAATAAAGTTTGTATTTATTAATGTCATGATGATGAACATACATTTTACTGTTTAAATAATCAAACGAGAATTTGCTGTCGAATCTGGCTTGAAACAATATGTCAGCATTATGCAATACTTTGGTTGTTGAGGACAAGATTCTGAGTAATATTGTCAAACAGTTTTTTTTTGCTGTTAGGTAAAGTTTGTTGCAAGATTTTGGCTGTTAAACAAGATTTTGGCTTTTTGGTAATACATACCATTTTGGCAGTTAGGTTAACATGAATGCTACTTAATATAATATGTTCCTGTTAGGATAAAGCTTTCTTAAGGTGCACAGGTTACTTCTCATGGTGTAAGGCAACACACTTGCTGCATTAGCAGTAGGAATTCCATGTTCAAGTCATGGTGAGAAGATGCTGCACACTTTCGAAAAGCCATTAGTCTACAATGTTTTTGTAATTATTTTATTTAAGTGTTTAATATATTATAAACTGTATCAAAACCATCGACTGAAAGAGAAAGAAGATATATATATATAAACAGAGAAGACTGTTTATACGAGACAGTTTGTTTATCAGGTATCAAACACAAACAATAAAGCAAAGTTTTCTATCATTCTACAATTATTGTTGGTGGAAATTTTAAGGATTACAAGTAGAAATGTTTTATTACTGATGCTAAATTTTAAAAACAAGAATTTGTAAACAAATTCATTTACCATTTCTGTTAAAAATGACCTATCATTTTCACAAGTGTTTTGACACTGTGTAATTAAAAAAAATGTACAAATTAGTATCAGAGATTAAAAAAATCAGACTTCAAGGAAATATCAAAAACAATTTTTGTCAACAAGAACCATGTACTTCAGTCAAACCTGTGCTAAAGACAACCTTAAAGAAGACTAGCTGTGAATAAAGATCATATTTTTGTGCCAACTGACTGATTTATAGAAAAAAGTCAAATGTGAACAAAGACCACCTGCATTTACAAATCACTTAGGGGTTTTCAAAGGAGTGGTACCTAAAGACTGGTTTGACTGTAATTAAGATACACAAACTTTTAAGACAATTTGTAATAAATAGATGTTGAAATATTGTTTTTCATCCTTTCCTCCATATATATGCATATTAACACGTGTGAGACCAGTGTTGATCCAGATCAGCCGGCACATCCATGTCGTCTGATCAGGATCTGCACTGGTCGCTTTTTGGTCAGAAATAAACTAATGATGAAAAAGCGAACAGTGCAAATCCTGATCAGATGGCACGGATTATGCCGACTGATCTGGGTCTACACTGTTTGCCTGCGCAATAAAGGTGTTATTGGAGGAAAGGGTTAAATGTGCTTTACTTGTTTTTTCGAATAAGAGATCTAATTAGGCCAGAAGCCTTCCGGTGGATGGTTTCGAAAGGGAGAAGCAAGAAAATTTTGACAAGGAAAAGAGAGATGGGAGAGAGAACAAAAACTGTATATCTTGACATAATGTTTACTAATTATCTTAAAGAGAGTCTGTGTAAGAGCTGCCACTGGACCCAGATTTTTGTTCAGATTTATGTAAACTAAGACTGTTGGGTATTGTAATATTCTAGCTAATAGGTTAAATTTACACAAAAGGCATTTATGTTAGGAACAGATGAAAACATTTTACAATTTTAAAATATAGAATTTGATGTGTTCTTTCGACCAGTTAATGTCAGTTGACATTTCAGCCAATCAGATGCTTGAGATTTGAGACTGGTTTCCAATCTCAGTTTTATATCCTTAAGCCTTTGGCCATCATATTTCAGTTGATTTTCTCTTTAAAATTGTTTCGTATAAATTAAAAAAATAGATTTTGAATAGATTTGATGGTGTGTGAATATTAGGGATCAGCAATCCAATTCATAGAATTAGATGTTTTGGCAAAGCAAGTGTTTTAATTCTCACATTTTTTCCAAACAGTTTCAAAATTCTCTTAGATCAAATAACTTAGAGGAGTTTTTTTTATCTATTCTTGAACTTTAGTTAATACTTGTAATGTATTTCAGGTTTATTGTGAAAGTAATTCCTAAAATCTCAAAGAGACTGGAAATCAAACACACAAACAAGCATTATTACAGTTTGATTTTAAGGATTATCAAAATTGCACAGAGGAACAAGAACACAGTTTTTAGCCCTTTGGTTAAACAAACTCAAATGTCAATATCTTCATCATTTTTGGAGATGTGTTGATGAACATTGGACATGTGACAGATATAAGGCCATACAATCAGACAGTGGGGTAATGATTTTTGATAATTGATTTTTTATGCATATTATTATATAATAATACATATTATTTTGTTATATATTATTTTAGTTCTGACATGGAAAATGGCTATTTTTACTTTCATTTTTGGTCTAAATTTATTAAGTTTTTTATCCTGAATTTGAATTGAATAGATAGAATTAAGGGATTTAAGAAAGATATGTCAGTAATTTGGATGAATTTAACTCCACCACCAATGAATGAAAATTGATATACTTCATTGTAGTAGATATGCCATAGGGAAGGACATGAGTTGTAAATTACTGAAATTAAGGCCAGATTTCCTGATGGATGGTACACAACGCTTGCACATAGACTAAGGTATATCTTGTAAGTTTCCAGTGTTGAACCTTAGCCTTAAGTCATCCCATGTTTGACATGAGCTACTATGTATACATGTAGTAATAGACCATTTGTGTCTGGAGCCACATTCTGTCAACAGAAAGACAAAAATGTTTAAACCGTGGCAAATGTGGGGATCTTATACCATTTGCACTTTGTTTTCTACCCTGTGGTAAGTTGATAAGACTAGTAAGGATGAGTGCTTTTACAGAAAGTCAGCCTGTCTTGTCTATGTTATTATCATTAAATAGTATAGTATAAGTCATCTGTTGTGAAAACGTGACTAGTTCCATTATAGTCATCTTGAAAGGTTTGCACAGTCATGGTCCTCTTTACAGGTTGGTATGGTCATGGCCAATCAAAATAACTTTTTTTGTTTTATTTTAAGTGACCTTGACCATACCAACCTTTAAAGTGACAGTCCTTGACGATGTTATTTCGTTAAAATGGGTCAGTTTGCATATAAAAGGTCTTAGTTTCGACAAGCATATTGAGAAACTATCACATTTTATTGAAAAAGATGGATCATTTGCGGTTCATTAATGAACAAAAACAATAATATATGAATTTTAGTCATTTTATTCAAGTTTAACCAAATTCTGTAAAACTTAAGAGACTGGTACACACAAAGCTAACTATTCCATAGGTAATTGTCTGAGGTGATAAGATTTGATACTTCAGATTTGATTTTCAATGTTTCGGATCACTTTTATCTTGACAGTTCATAATATAAATCAATTTTGTGCAGTTATAGTGGTCATCTGTTTTAAATTTTGTTATATTTGATGATTTTTGAAACTCCATGGGACTGATAAATCTATTGTTCACTGGGAGTTGAAGTGGTTTATGCTGTTCTGTGATGGTCACATTGGTCTGGATACAGTCATTAGATACATGATGGTGAATATGGAGGACCTGATTGAAAACAAAATAGTTCTTTTCAGTGTCTACAAATTTCATGCCAATAACTAATGTGTTTTTTTCTTTTGATATCAGGTTGGATGCCTGAGATGACTTTGGTCGCAGCATACAAGCAGTCCCAGAACTGCACTCACAGTCTGGTGTGGTGAAGCTTATTCTATCCACAATTGCTTTGGATAGGATTCCATAGAGAACTCATCTGCAGTCTTTCCAGTATCAGGAGGTTGCTGCATCTTTATTTCATGGATCATTATGGGCGTGGAACCTTGAAGCCTGTCGGGACTTGTTGTCTCTTACTGCTGATCATAAGTTGTGAATAATGTGACAGAAAGTTTTATTATAACGAAATTCTGCATTTTTATGCCTAGATTGGCATTTTAAGCTTCCAAGGAATGTATTTGAATAAGACATTAGAGAACATCACTGATAATGCAGTCACCTGGTGTGGTGCAATGGAATGCACAGTTTTTGGATCACAGAAACTCTACAGTAGCAGCTGTTTTCTTGGCCTTATATCTTGATCAGAATAGTGTAGACTGTTAACTAAGCCATCTCTTTTATCTGTTGCAAATTAACCCTTTCCTTCATAGATACACCTTTATTGTGAAGGCGAACAGTTTTGATCCAGATCAGCTGGCACACCCATGACATCTGATAAGGATCTAAACTGTTTGCTTTTTTATTTGTCTGTATCTCTGACCAAAATGCAACCAGTGCAGATCCTGATCAGACGGCACAGATGTGCCGGCTGATCTGGATCTACACTAGTTGCACACAGTAAAAAGGCATATATATGGAGGAAAGGGTTAAGATATTCATTTATTGATTATAAATAAATTATTTATTTCAAAATCAGCTTCATAATGCATATGAACTAAATTTTGAAATAATTATTTAATAAAAAAAAAAGAAAAATATGAAAATAAATTTGTGGGTGGCAAAATTTATTATTGATGTCATTTTCTAATTCTTACTATTAAATGAATGAGAATATTTTTATTTGGTGAAAAAATTATAACAAATAAGAGAGATATTGAGATTTTAGTTATGGCATTTTAATACATTTGCTTGGCCGGGGACATACAGTGGCATTCTTTAGTCTATCATATCTTTCCATGAAATTATAATAAACTTTCAAGTGACACCTCATTTTCATCATTATAAAATATGCTTTAAATATTCAGTAAATTTTAGAGGAACAGATTTTAAATGTTTATGAAATTTAATTAATTATTTTAGTTTTTATTTATTTTTTAAATTAAACTTTTAAAATAATTTTTTTAGGCCAAACTGATTTTTCACATTCATTTTCTGATAGATGCTATTTAGTACATTACAGTGCTTTTTATTTCATGAAAAGATTCTAATAAATAAAAAAGTTACCCTTTGGTTACCCACAATAAAGAAGAAATTACACAGTAAAAGAGTCCTCTTTTTGAGGATGAATACTGAAGCAATTTGAATGAAGAATACTAATTCAATGGCATTTTTGTACAGAGTAGGTATGAAGCAGGAAGTAAATGTCAATTTTTAGTGAATTTTAATGATAGATTGTTGTATATCAGCCTTTGAACAGTGGTTATTTTGGCCTGTTTACTGCTGAAATTGTTTACCTGTCAAACCAGCCAGGACACTTGAAATTATTGTAACAGGAAGCTGGTCAAGGAACCTTTTTTTGTGGCTAGAACATGCTGCATTTGATAGTATTACAAAGTTCAGGCGAGATTTTTATATGAATAAAAAAATGTTCTGTTCACAAATGCTTATAAATATGAAACGTATATGGATAAAAGCTGTATTAGGCCTCTTAAAATAATGCAATAAGGGAAGTAACCAACAAAACCATAGTAATTGTGGATGTTAAAGTTACTCCCCTTCGCTAATAAATAGCAGATATATGGCTAATTTGTGTGAGAACTCTGCTTTGTCTCAACTGAAGATCAGCCTTTCTGTCGACAGGATATTTGAGGTTATGTAGACATTTTTATGTCAGTAGGTTCTTTTTTTATGTCAGTAGGTTCTTTTTTTATCAAAATAGTTTTTTAACATTTCAAATGCATTCCTGTAATTTTGTTTCCAATCAAATGTAGTTATCTTAGCATAATAAAATAGGTATTTTTACTGTTTTTAATCTGTGGAATATAATTTTTGTTTTCACTGTTTTTGTCAAACTACATTTTTATGCTGCCACAATGTGGTAGGCATATAGGGTTGCACTTGTCTGTCCATACATCTGTACGTATTGACGTCTCCCAAATCGTGTGGCATCATCTCCTTTACTTTCACATGGATTTCTTTCAAATTTGCACAGATGATGTAAAGAAATTGTTTTTCTTGTGGTTGAACCAAGGTAAATCCAATTCCCATAGACCTCAATGTTAAATTCCCAATATTCAATGCACATTGAACATGATTTCTATCATCTTAATTTCTAGACAACCATATATGACTGTGAAGATCTACATTTCATCTATTGAAAAACACACAGCAAATGGGGGGTTAACTTACTTGTAAGAAAATTACTGATCTCTAACCGAACAGACCCTATTTTAAACGCGGTATCGCAAATACGGTGCCAAATATATACATCCGCTCTTCCGGAACTAGTGCGCCTCTACCAAACGAGATATAGGCGTGAAATTGCTTTCATTTATTTTCCTGACATGTTATTCCTGCAAACAAATCTCAAACAGGTCGATTTCTAACGGTTAAGAGGCCCCCAGATGAAGAGAAAAAATTAGCATATAATGAAACGGACTTCATTCGAATGGACCACGGAGGAATACTGAGTTATTTACCTTAATACAACCTATAAGAAAAACTTGAGTTTCCAAATGTAATGATTATGATATTATTTCATTGTGTTGTGTATTTGTAATATACTGTAGAAATTTCAACTTGATATCTGCTCTTAAACTCGACTTATAAGGGTTCAATGAGGCCTGCCCATATATGAAAAAAAATCGTCAAAATTTCCAGTATATTTCTGTAAAATTGCTTAATTTCAGACAATTTTTTCAATTTTTATATTAAAAGCAACTATTTTTAATAGAAGAAACTTGTTGAGTCTGATTTTCAACACAAACACGTGCTAATGCTATCTTTTGTATGAAGACGGGATCCCACAGGCAACTCAATTGTGTAAAAGTTAATACCTAATAGGGTCCGGTGCCCAAAATTAAGATTTTTTCAATTCAAAAACAAGATTTTTGACAAATAGTATTTTAAAACCTAAAACCCAATCAAACTTAGCAAATTTCAATCACCGAAATCAAGTTTTGTCGACTTGGACATTTTCGAGGTTTTGAATCTTATAGGTTGAACCAAGGTAAATCCAATTCCCATAGACCTCAATGTTAAATTCCCAATATTCAATGCACATTTAACATGATTTCTATCATCTTAATTTCTAGACAACCATATATGACTGTGAAGATCTACATTTCATCTATTGAAAAACACACAGCAAATGGGGGGTTAACTTACTTGTAAGAAAATTACTGATCTCTAACCGAACAGACCCTATTTTAAACGCGGTATCGCAAATACGGTGCCAAATATATACATCCGCTCTTCCGGAACTAGTGCGCCTCTACCAAACGAGATATAGGCGTGAAATTGCTTTCATTTATTTTCCTGACATGTTATTCCTGCAAACAAATCTCAAGCAGGTCGATTTCTAACGGTTAAGAGGCCCCCAGATGAAGAGAAAAAAATAGCATATAATGAAACGGACTTCATTCGAATGGACCACGGAGGAATACTGAGTTATTTACCATAATACAACCTTGTGACCATTTTTACCAGAGTTATGGCCCTTTGTTACAAATGTTGTTGTAGCAGTGGAGGCATCAGTGTCCAAGCACACATTCTAGTTTTAACCCTTTCCTCCAAATACGAACTGTTATGGCATGGGCGAAACGTTTAGATCCAGATCAGCTGGCACATCCGTGTAAAAGGTTAACTTATCAGAACTACGTTCCTTTCCAATTTTCCAGATTTGTTTGACTAGAAAACATAGAAGAAAAATTTTTGTTTCGATGAAATATCAGTTTTGTTTCATTCTGAACAGCAAAAAAAATGTCGTCAGGGAAATTATCACGCGCTCATGAAATAAAAAAAATATTTTACTGAAACAAACAAATCATCTAGATCTATCTTATGTTGAAAAGAATTGAAAATTGAATTGGGTAACACTAGAAAACTGGAAATAACCATAAATATCAGGGCTCTCACCAGAGGGAGACTTGGGAGAAGTGGTCTCCCAAAAGTGGCCAGACTTCTCCCTTTTTTGACCAATGGGAGAAGTCATTTTGAATAGACTTTATAGGGAAAGAATGCTGTTGACTGCAAACTTCTCCCTAATTCAGTAAAAGTATGACAAAACCTCCCTGATTCGCAAGTCTAGTGAGAGCCCTGAATATGTGAAAAAAATATTTGCTTGTGTTTTGAAGTGACAGTATAATGATCTCTAGCCGAGAGCTGACTGGAAGCAAATCAATTACTGCTAATGATGTCAGCATCAACAATAAGTAAATCTAAATAAATGATGACGCAGTGAAAAACATGTACCATAATTTGCACCAAGATAACTGGGTAGATTTATTTACAAGATCACTATAGACAGATTCTGTAACAACAAATTAGACTCGCTGTGCCCACACTTTATTAGAAGAAGTCCAGCTTCAAGTCAGCAATCATTATGTTGCTTGGTCGAAATTTTGTTTCAAGAGCCTGATTCAAAGTGATTTAACCCTTTACTCATTGGATACACTTTTTATTACATGTGTGAACAGTGTAGATCTAGATCAGCTTGATTTAACAGTGAAATCCGGATTAAATAAAATTTTAAGGAAGTCTCCTCAAGTTACTAAATATGTGATAAGTAACAAAATTAATTATAGTTTGAAAAAATAACTACAACATCATGCACATGATTAAAAGCTACATTTTTAATTACATAAATATTATAATGTTTAAAGACAACAGATCCAAAGTACATGGAAACAGTAGGTGTTGAATTACATGTATAGCTTTTGATTTTATACTTTTTATTTTGGAAACCACCCAGAATTGCCTGTTTTGACTGAGCAACTGCTATAGTTTAATTAAAATGCTCCCTACCCTGTAGGGTTGAGTTCTGGGTTAGTCCCAGTGGTGGTCAGTAATTAGTGCAAATTCTGGGCTTCTGCCAAAAGCCATTAAAGGTGCAATTTAGAGAATCTATTGCATCAAATTATCATCAAATTTTCTCGATTTTTTTTGGTATTGTGCTTGTCAATGATTTTTAACCAGGTTTTCTTTAGAAAAATCCTGGTTATTAGATTGGGGTATGTCGTTGGGCGGGCGAGTGGGCGGGCAGGTGGGCGGGCGGGCGTCAACATTTTGTTAAGTTTTTTGTGAAAGTTGCATTTTTCTCAGTAACCGTTCAAGGTACAACTTTAAAACTTAACATAGTTGTCTGACATATCAATGCCAATTATCAGGACAAGTTTCATAATCCCTGACTGTATTTTGACAATGTTATGCCCCATTTTCAATTAGAAATTTTGTTAAGTTTTTTGTGAAAGTTGTGTTTTTCTCAGTAACCGTTTAAGATACAACTTTGAAACCTAACATAGTTGTCTGACATCACAATACCAATTATCAGGACAAGTTTCATAATCACTGACTGTATTTTGCCAAAGTTATTCCCCCCTTTTTCACTTAGAAATTTTGTTAATTTTTTCTTTGTGAAAGTTGCCTTTTCTCAGTTACCATTCAAGGTATAGCTTTGAAACTTAAAATCATAGTTTGACTTCACAGTACCAATTATCAAGACAAGTTTCACATCCTCTGACTGTGTTTTGCCAGAGTTATGCCCCTTTTTCACTTAGAAATTTTGTTATTTTTTGTGAAAGTTGTGTTTTTCTCAGTAACCGTTTAAGATACAGCTTTGAAACTTAACATAGTTGTCTGACATCACAATACCAATTATCAGGACAAGTTTCATAATCCCTGACTGTATTTTGACAAAGTTATGCCCCTTTTTCACTTAGAAATTTTGTAATTTTTTTTGTGAAAGTTGTCTTTTTCGCAGTTACCATTCAAGGTTTAGCTTTGAAACTTAAAATAATTGATTGACCTCGCAGTACCAATTATCAGGACAAGTTTCATAACCCCTGACTGTGTTTTGCCAAAGTTATTCCCCCAATTTTGACTTAGATTTTTTGTTAAGTATCTTTTGAAAGTTATCTGTTGATGCCAAATTGCCTGTTGACTCTTAGCTTGGTTTGTGGGTAGCTTATATCAAGAGGCAGCTTGGGATTGCTACCCAGGTGTCTGTGATAAAGGTCAAGGTCACTGTTGCTAAAAATAGATATTAAGTTTCCCCTTAATAACAGTTTGCTTTGGCCTATTGATGCCAAACTTGGTATATGAGTAGCTGATATCAAAAGCCCACATGGGATTACCCCCTCCCCAGGTGTCTGTAATCAAGGTCAAGGTCACTGTTGCTAAAAATAGAAATTCAGTTACCCCTCAATAACTTGTGTTTGCCTTGGCCTATTGATGCCAAACTTAGTGTTGGTATCTTATATCAAGATGCAGCTTGGGATTGCTACCCAGGTGTCTGTGATAAAGCTCAAGGTGACTGTTGCTAAAAATAAAAATTCAGTTTCTGCTCAGTAACTTGAGTTTGCTTTGGCCTATTGATGCCAAACTTAGTGTTGGTATCTTATGTCAAGATGCAGCTTAGGATTGCTACCCAGGTGTCTGTGAAAAAGTTCAAGGTCACTGCTGCTAAAATTAGTAATTTAGTTTCTGCCACCAAACTTAACTTTCTTTCTATCAGTTTTAACAGTTATCAACCAGATATTTTATTTATAAAAGTATAAGTATTAAATGAAAATCTGGTTTTCGGCGTGTGGCAACGTTTTTTCTTGTTCAAGACAAGTATTGAGACTTGGGAAAATATTAATCGGCCTTTCTAAATAAAGCTATGAAAGCTAGGGAAAGTATCTAGAATGTATGTGTTTTTGCCATTTGCATTAAGATAAGTCATATGTCTAGAATGCGGAAAGGATTTCAACATCATTATACATAGATGTAATGTGTAAATTTTAGTCGCTGAACTGAACTACAACAAAATCAAAGTATCACATCTGTGCTGTCTGATCTGGATCTGCACTGGTTGCATACTGGTCAGAAATAACTTCATAAATAAAAGAACAAACAGTGCAGATCCTGATCAGACAACAAGGATGTGTCAGCCGATCTAGATCTATATTGTTCACCCTTGCAATAAAGGTGTATCTTGCCATCTGATCTGCTAGTGTTTTGATTTATTAGGCTATTTTTGACAAAACATGAACAGTTGTCACCTCTGATAAAATGTGTATATATGCTGCTGTAATAGTTCTCCAATTTATTACTTCATTGAAGTAACCCTCAACTATTGACTGTATAACAACAAACTTGTTTTACTTTTTCTTGTTATCTGTTTCTTTTTGAACTACACTGAAATCTACATGGTCATAGCTGCAATGTCTAGAAAAGTCAACCTTTATACATTCTGATTTTATGAATTTTAAGATATTTCATAGTTTATAAATTATATTGGGCATTGAAGAACATTCAGTTGTGTTGATTGTATAACTTTTAATGTCATTACAAACTTGTTCTAGTGTAGGACTTTTAAAAGCAACCCATATACAAGAAACAATATGCATGATTAAATGATTTTATTTACTGACAAATGAAATATCAAAACATCATTCAAAGCAATGTATATACAAAATACAATCTTAATATATTTTCTTTGGCATTTTGGGAGCTCAACTATCAGAGTCCATTGTGGAAAGCTGGCGAATCAAGGCTGAGGTGACCATGGCCGATGGCAGTGGGGCTTGCATCCCACCGTGGCAGTTTGTTGAAATGAAAGTTTGCAAGATCTGCATGGCAGCCATGGACTTGGCGTAATAGTGCATGAAAAATGCTAATACGAATGGCAGGACAAGAAATGGCAGCCAAGTTCATATATTAAAGACCACAGAAAAACCAAACCAATGAAACAAAAATGAAGAGATATGATTTTATTTGTAAGAATTACTTATTCTTAATTTACCAGTAACCCTGGGTTAGTTTAACCAGTGGATAAACTTTCAAACAAGAAACCCCAGGACAATTTGTATTTACAGTCCCTGTAGTTTCTACACAAACAGTGTTTTGGAAAATTTTCATCAGAATTAACATAAAATTCTAACTAGAATTTGGTGTTCCGCCGAACACATGCGAAAAGTTGAAATTTGGGCCTATGTTTTTTCATACATGATAAAAAGATGTAATTCAAGTTGCATTGCAATACTACAAAATTAACAATGTTAAATGATCAGTTATTATCTTTATTGTTTATTCCAGTTATAAGCAAGATTAAGTTTCAGGTTAAAATCATTCAAAGGTGCACAACTCAAAACAGATACAACTTCATTGAAACAGATGCCATATAAAGTATTGCATTAAAAGAACAAATACTTTCCAAGTTATAAGCAATTAAGTTTCAGATTAAAGCTAATTGAAAGGGGCATAAATAAAAATGTTAATGAGGAGTTATCATTCTCAGGGTCACGGATGGCTTAAGTAAACATGACAAGTACTTTCAATGTTATAGGCAACGTTAAGCTCCACATTTAAGTCATTTGAAAGGAACATAACTCCAAAAATAGTCAAACAGTAATCATTCTTGTTGTCACAGATGGCTTTGTTCATGCAGATGAAATATTCCAAGCATTAAAATAACAGGACAGGTACTTTTAAAGTTATAAACATTAAGTTTCATATTAATGTCACTTGAAAGGTGCATAACTATAAAACTACTGTATCAGGAGTTATCATTCTTGTATGATGGCTTTGTTCATGCAGATGATATATTCCAAGTATTAAGTTAGTAGGACAGCTACTTTCAAAGTTTTAGACAACATTAAGTTCCGTATTAAAGTCACCTGAAAGGGGCATAACTCAAAATAAAGTGAAATAGGAGTTATCATTATTGTTGTCACTGATGGGTTTGTTCATGCATATGATGTATGACAAGTATTAAGTTAATAGAACAAGTACTTTTAAAGTTATGGGCAACATTAAGTTCCATATTAAAGTCATTTAAAAGGGGCATAACTCAAAATATAGTAAAACAGGAGTTATCGATCTTGTTGTCAGAGATAGTTTTGTTCATGCAGATATTATATTCCAATTATTTACTTAATAGGATAAGGACTGTCAATGTTAAAGGCAACATTAAGTTTCAGATTAAAATCATTTGAAAGGGACATAACTCCAAAAGTAGTCAAACAGGAGTTGACACTGATGGCTTTGTTCATGCAGACGATGAATTCCAAGCATTAAGTTAATAGGACAAGAAGTTTCAAAGTTATAGGCAACATTAACTTTCAGATTAAAGTTCCATAATAAAGTTATTTGAAAGGGGCATAACTAAAAAAATACTGAAACAGGAGTTATCATTCTTGTCATCACAGATGGCAATGTTCATGCAGATGATATATTCCAAGTATTAAGTTAATAGGACAAGTACTTTCAAAGTTATAGGCAACATTAAGTTTCAGATTAAAGTTGGGGAACTACCAGACAACTGCGCCGCCGCTGTCACCGCCGCCAACATCACCGGACAATAAGATCCCTGTGTCTTCCTGCTATCGCAGGCGACACAAAAACTGCATCTTAAACAAGACTTATTGTAAAAAAGCATATTCTTAACTCAATTTATACGAGATTCAACACATGCTTCTAGTGTAGATCCAGATCAGATGGTACTGTCTGATCTGCACTGTTAACCAAGAAATTAGGTGTATCTATGTAGTAAAGGGTTAAATCCGAAATCAATCAATTAAGCTTAGTATTTTAACAATTTAAAGATATCTTTTGAGTAAAAATTCCAACTCCAAAGTTTTTGTGATAATGGGGACAGGAGTTATCCCTTTCCTCCATAGACACACCATTATTGCGAGTGCGAACAGTGTAGATCAGGGTCAGGAGCACAATCTGCACTGTTTGCATTTTAATTCCTGAGGTTATTTCTGACCAAAATGCGAGCTGTGCAGATTCTCATCAGACGGCACGGATGTGCCCGCTAATCTTGATCTGCACTGGTCGCACATGCGTAAAAATGTGTATATATGGAGGAAAGGGTTAAATCAGAATGATCAAGTCAGGATCAAGTTTGCAAGAATATATTTATTTGTGAGACATTTCTATTATACATGTAATTAAAAAAACAGTGCACTTGCGAAATTACCAAACATTTTATCTTGTAAAATATTTAACATGGTAAAATTGTCAGCAGTGTTTTATGATGTCATCATATGGGGTGCATAAGAGGAAAAAGTATTCTGGGTCATATGTTTTGACTTTTTAGTTATTACCATATTTGGAAGAACAGACAATTATCTTTAATTTGTTACATAAATTATAGGAGATTTTGTTATTTTACCATTAAATGCATAAAATGAAATTTCATCTTTCCAACTATTCAAGAAATAACATCAATATCCTGGAGACATCTTTTCCTCGTGATGCGCCCCATAGGGTCCTGAAACAAATCATCAATATCCTGCAGACATCCTTTCCTCGTGATGCGCCCCATAGGTTCCTGAAACAAATCATCAATATCCTGCAGACATCTTTTCCTCGTGATGCGCCCCATAGGGTCCTGAAACAAATCATCAATATCCTGAAGACATCTTTTCCTCGTGATGCGCCCCATAGGGTCCTGAAACAAATCATCAATATCCTGCAGACATCTTTTCCTCGTGATGCGCCCCATAGGGTCCTGAAACAAATCATCAATATCCTGCAGACATCTTTTCCTCGTGATGCGCCCCATAGGGTCCTGAAACAAATCATCAATACCCTGAAGACATCTTTACCTTGTGATGCGTCCCATAGGGTCCTGAAACAAAACATCAATACCCTGAAGACATCTTTTCCTCGTGAGACACCCCATAGGGTCCTGAAACAAATCATCAATACCCTGAAGACATTTTTCCTCTTGATGCACCCAATAGGGTCCTGAAACAAATCATCAATATCCTGAGGACATATTTTCCTCGTGACATGTCCCATAGGGTCCTGAAACAAATCATCAATATCCTGAAGACATCTTTTCCTCGTGATGCGCCCCATAGGGTCCTGAAACAAATCATCAATATCCTGAAGACATCTTTTCCTCGTGATGCACCCCATAGGGTCCTGAAACAAATCATCAATATCCTGAGGACATCTTTTCCTCGTGATGCGCCCCATAGGGTCCTGAAACAAATCATCAATATCCTGAAGACATCTTTTCCTCGTGATGCGCCCCATAGGGTCCTGAAACAAATCATCAACAAATCAAAATATCAGTTGCCATAAGTACAAGATTAACAACATTTTGAGAAAAGTTTCATTAAAAAGATGTTCTGAAAAAAAATTACACAATTTCTATTGAGTTTACACAATGATTGTGACACACTAATAGAAAAAGTGAAACAGTGTCACTGACTTACAGTTCCAGTGACAATGTTTGCAGAAAAATATTCAATGGATTTTCACTCTATGAAAAAGAAAAGGATATATTATACCAGTTATATCAGTTGCATTTTTTCTTGCAGTAACCTGTAAAAAAATATCCCTGTCATACACATTAGATAAACCTTCAAGGCTTGTTTATTTTAAATAAAGACAACTATCTTTCCCTATGTATTATATTCGTGTGATTCCGATGTGGTTCAAAACATTTTTAAAACTAGAGGGTCCACTGCTCAATGGTTGCAAGAGTTGTGTGCAAGTTTGGTAAAATCAAGTAAAAAAATTAAAAAAAATTAAGCTGCTATTGTGGAGAAAATGTAACTAGATGATGCTCTATACCAAATATCTAAGCTCTAGGCCTTACGGTTTCAGAGAAGATTTTTAAAGATTTACTATATAACACTATGTAATAAAACTATTGACCTCCGGGGCGGAGCCATTTTTGACCCCTGGAGAATAATTTGAACAACTGTTGTAGAGGACTACTACATGATGACACATACCAAATACCAAGGTTCTAGGCTTTGTGGTTTTAGAGAAGAAGATTTTTATAAGTTTTCCCTATATAAGTCTATGTAAAATAAGTGACCCCTGGGGCAGAGCAATTTTTGACCCCAGGGGGATAGTTTGAACAAATTTTGTAGAGGACCACTAGATGATGCTGCATATCAAATATTAAGGTTCTAGGCCTTGTGGTTTTAAAGAAGCTTTTCATTTTTTTCCCTTTATAACTATATGTAAACCAAGAGAACCCTAGGGCGTGGCCGATTTTGGCCAACGGGACATAATTTGAACAAATTTAGTAGACATCCATTAGACAATGCTACTTACCAAATATCTAAGCTGTACGCATTGTGGTTTGTGAGAAGAAGATTTTTAAAGATTTCCTTTATAAGCCTATGTAAAATGAAGTGACCCCTGGGGTGGGGCCAATTTTGACCCCAGGGAAATAATTTGAACAATCTTTGTAGAGTTCCACTAGAGGGTGCTAAATGCCAAATATCTAAGCTCTAGGCCTTGTGGTTTCAGACAAGAAGATTTTTAAAGTTTTTCCTTTAGTTGCCATGGCAACCAGAGTTCTGCATGGAATTGATTTCTTTGAACAACTTTGGAAGAGCTTCATGCAAGGAACATCCGTGGCAAGTTTCATCAACTTTGGCCCAGGGGTTTAAGAGGAGATGTCATTTAAATTAAAAGTTTACGGACGGACGGACGACGGATGCCGGACAAATTGCAATCACAAAAGCTCACCTTGTCACTACGTGACAGGCGAGCTAAAAACATATAAATTGATACTGATAATTACATGTGTCTCTAACAGCTATTGTGAGTCTACTGTGTGTCATTAAATATAGTATATATATTAAAGACAACATTAGGACATCTACCCCTGGGTGCTCATATTTGTTGTCAGTGCCCATTTTTGACACCTTTGCTCTGCCGATGTATAAAAGTGAGTCTTACATGTATAACAACTTCTATATCAATAAAACCTTTTTAAGCAAGGCAATGTCCTAACTCTTTATTCTATGTATATGCATCTTATTGCACAGTGCAGATACTGATCAGACGGCACAGATGGCATAGCTGATCTGGATCTACACTGTTTGCCCGCACTATAAAGATTACGTGAAAAAAATCCCATTTACCAGTTAGTATAAACATTTTACTACTCCGGCCATGAACAATGACATTGTTTCAAGAACAATTTAATGGTAAACAAGCAGTATTGGATTTAATGAGTGGTAGCATCAAATAAATTAAACATCTTGTTCTTTTTTCATCTCTTCAACCTTGGACCCTTTTTCACTGTTAGATTTTTCCTCCTCAGTTATGTTTGGCGTACATTTAGCTGTCGCACTCTTTGTTTTGCTCAACATCTTTCAGTTCCATTATATTTCTCTTCCTTAAAACCCTGTTTTACGATCACACCTTTGTTACTTGATACATTCACACTCTCGGAACTTTTACATTTCACACTTTCTGCCAACTTAGGTCCACTTGAAGTTTTCACACTTTCACTTTCAGCATTCACACTCCCAGAATAACTACAAGCTGTCAAACAATGAATCTGGGAGACCCTAAATTGATGTCTATGGTATGTTCAGCATATTGGTCATGAAGGGTTTTAAGCTTTTCACAGTGTTCCATTTTGAAGATGCTCTTTTCCTGAAGTCTTCAAGCAGTCAATCCTGCAATAATGGAACACTAATATAAACATAATAAATATTTTAGTCACCTGAATTGATGCATGTTGTCTGAGCCCTGGTCTCTAGGTTATAAAACTGAGTTTAGAAAGCAGTCTCAAATCTCAAGCATCTGATTGGCTGAAATGGCGACTGGTCGCCATTTCAGCCAATCAGATGCTTGAGATTTGTGACTGGTTTCCATGATCAGGTTTATAACCTTGGGCACAGGTCCAAATATCTTTTACTTCTTTTACAAATGTTTACACCTAATTTTTAACGCATGTGTGACCAGTGTAGATCTAGATCAGGTGGCATATCTGCACTGTTAGCTTACTGGTCAGATGTGCCAGCTGATCTGTATCTATGTTCGCAATTGGATAACAGCCATACACTATGGAGTAAAGGGTTAACTAAGATTTAACCCGTTCCTCCATACACTCACCTTAATTGCATGGACTAACAGTGTAGATCTAGATCAGCTGGCACATCTGTGCTATCTGATCATAGATGTGCCAGCTGATCAGGATCTGCACTGTTCACTTTTTGATTTGTTAGGTTATTTTCAACGAAATTGCAATCAGTTCAGATCCTGATCAGACGGCATGGATGTGCTGGCTAATCTGGATCTAAACTGGTAGCACATACGTAAAAATGTGTTTATATGGAGGAAAGGTTAAGTCAATTATTCTAAGCAACTAACTAGTTTACATTCACAGATTAAGTACCAGAACAAGTGTGACTTGAATACTTATTACCACAATATATATAATGTACCAGATCTTATTAGGCATGTGTGATCAGACCTGTACATCTGTGCTGTCTGATCAGGATCATTCTCCTTTTACTCCTTAGATATAACTTTATTGTATGGGTAAAACAGTGTAGATCCAGATCAGCCATCTGATCGGGATCTACACTGTTTGCTTATTAGGTTATTTCTGACCAAAAAGCAAACAGTGTAGATCCTGATCAAATGGCACAGACATACAAGCAGATATGGATCTACACTCGTCACACAAGTGTAAAAGCATGCATAGATGGAGTAAAGGGTGATTGTCTGGAATATTTATCAGAAATAAAAACAGAAGCCATCTTTTTACTTAAATTATAATAAATACTATTCAGCATCAATATACTGTACAGCGCTTAATATTGGTGGTGTCAAAATTTGGCGTATTTTAAAGTGTTTTATATTTGTTGACACATAATAACTATCATAACATAATACATTTTATCTATGAGATATAGAAAAAAAACTCGATTAAATTTACTACACATACGATATCTTACCAAAAAGCAAACAATGCAGTCAGCCTAATCAGATGGCAAGGATGTGCCAGCTGATCTGTATCAACACTGGTTGGACATGTGATTAAATATGTTAAGTAAAAGTTAAATGAGGAAAATATGGAATAAGTATGAATTTTGTCCATTTTCAGAACAGATTTTAGATGATTTCAATGTGGGCAAACTTCTCAATCAATACAAAATTTTGACCATTAATTAACCATGCCACAATACAAAAAATATGTTCAAATTATTTTTTCAATGCCTGTGCCCCACATGAAATCACCAAAATATGTAGAAAACTTCAAAGAATAAGTGCAATAACCTAACAAGAGGGCCATGATGGCCCTATATCGCTCACCTGAGTACAAAAGTACTCTCAGCTTTACCCCAGGGCCTACATTTAAATAATGCTGGTAAAGGGTCTCTTCACAATACTCAACACGAAATATCTAAGGTCTAGTCGCATTAGTTTCAGAGAAAAATGATTATTTATGTTTTCCTTTATAAATCATATAAACTAAGAGAACCCTGGGGCATGGCCAATTTTGGCCCAGGGGACATAATTTGAACAAACTTGGTAGATATCCACTAGACAATGCTACATACCAAATATCTAAGCTTAAGGCATTGAGATTTCCAGTAAGAAGATTTGAAAAAAATTGCCTTTTTTACATATTAAGGGCCCCCAGGGCGGGGCCAATATTGACCCCAGGGCAAACATTTAAACAATGTTGGTAAAGGGTCTCTTCACAATACTCAACACCAAATATCTAAGGTCCAGTTCTATTAGTTTTGGAGAAAAATGATTTTTCATGCTTTCCTATATAAATCAATGTAACCTAAGAGAACCCTGGGGCGTCGCCAATTTCGGCCCAGGGGACATAATTTGAACAGACTTGGTAGACATCCACTAGACAATGCTACATACCAAATATCTAAGCTTTAGGCATTGAGGTTTCAAGTAGAAAGATTTTTAAAGTTTGCCTTTTTCACATATTAAGGGCCCCCAGGGCGGGGACAATTTTGACCCAAGGGCCAACTTTTAAACAAAGTTGATAAAGGGTCTCTACACAATACTCAGCACCAAATATCTAAGATCCAGTCCTATTAGTTTTGGAGAAAAATGATTTTCATGTTTTTCCTATATAACTATATGTAAACCAAGAGAACCCTAGGGCGTGGCAGATTTTGGCCCAGGGGACATAATTTGAACAAATTTAGTAGACATCCATTAGACAATGCTACTTACAAAATATCTAAGCTGTACCCATTGCGGTTTGTGAGAAGAAGCTTTTTAAAGATTTCCTATATGTCTATGTAAAATGAAGTGACCCCTGGGGCGGGGCCAATTTTGACCCCAGGGAAATAACTTGAACAATCTTTGTAGAGTTCCACTAGAGGGTGCTAAATGCCAAATATGTAAGCTCTAGGCCTTGTGGTTTCAGACAAGAAGATTTTTAAAGTTTTTCCTATATAAGTCTATGTAAAATGAAGTGACCCCTGGGGCGGGGCCAATTTTGACCCCAGGGAAATTATTTGAACATTTTTTGTAGGGTTCCACTAGAGGATGCTAAATGCCAAATATCTTAGCTCTAGGCCTTGTGGTTTCAGACAAGAAGATTTTTAAAGTTTTTCCTATATAAGTCTATGTAAAATGAAGTGACCCCTGGGGCGGGGCCAATTTTGACCCCAGGGAAATCATTTGAACAATCTTTGTAGAGTTCTACTAGAGGATGCTAAATGCCAAATATCTAAGCTCTAGGCCTTGTGGTTTCAGACAAGAAGATTTTTAAAGTTTTTCCAATATAAGTCTATATACAATGAAATGACCTCTGGGGCGGGGTCAATTTTGACCCCAGGGAAATAATTTGAACAATATTTGTAGAGTTCCACTAGAGGGTGCTAAATGCCAAATATGTAAGCTCTAGGCCTTTTGGTTTCAGACAAGAAGATTTTTAAAGTTTTTCCTAAATAAGTCTGTAAAATGAAGTGACCCCTGGGGTGGGGCCTATTTTGACCCCAGGGAAATAATTTGAACAATCTTTGTAGAGTTCCACTAGAGGGTGCTAAATGCCAAATATCTAAGCTCTAGGCCTTGTGGTTTCAGACAAAAAGATTTTTAAAGTTTTTCCTATATAAGTATATGTAAAATGAAGTGACCCCTGGGGCGGGGCCAATTTTGACCCCAGGGAAATAACTTGAACAATCTTTGTAGAGTTCCATTAGAGGGTGCTTAATGCCAAATATCTAAGCTCCAGGCCTTGTGGTTTCAGACAAGAAGATTTTTAAAGTTTTTCCTATATAAGTCTATGTAAAATAAGTGACCCCTGGGGCGAGGCCAATTTTGACCCCAGGGAAATAATTTGAACAATCTTTGTAGAGTTCCACTAGAGTGTGCTAAATGCCAAATATCTAAGCTCTAGGCCTTGTGGTTTCAGACAAGAAGATTTTTAAAGTTTTTCCTATATAAGTCTATGTAAAATGAAGTGACCCCTGGGGCGGGGCCAATTTTGACCCCAGGGAAATAATTTGAACAATTTTTGTAGAGTTCCACTAGAGGGTGCTAAATGCCAAATATCTAAGCTCTAGGCCTTGTGGTTTCAGACAAGAAGATTTTTAAAGTTTTTCCTATATTAGTCTGTAAAATGAAGTGACCCCTGGGGTGGGGCCTATTTTGACCCCAGGGAAATAATTTGAACAATCTTTGTAGAGTTCCACTAGAGGGTGCTAAATGCCAAATATGTAAGCTCTAGGCCTTGTGGTTTCAGACAAGAAGATTTTTAAAGTTTTTCCAATATAAGTCTATGTAAAATGAAGTGACCCCTGGGGCGGGGCCAATTTTGACCCCAGGGAAATAATTTGAACAATTTTTGTAGACTTCCACTAGAGGATGCTAAATGCCAAATATCTTAGCTCTAGGCCTTGTGGTTTCTGACAAGAAGATTTTTAAAGTTTTTCCTATATAAGTCTATGTAAAATGAAGTGACCCCTGGGGCGGGGCCAATTTTGACCCCAGGGAAATCATTTGAACAATCTTTGTAGAGTTCTACTAGAGGATGCTAAATGCCAAATATCTAAGCTCTAGGCCTTGTGGTTTCAGACAAGAAGATTTTTAAAGTTTTTCCAATATAAGTCTATATACAATGAAATGACCTCTGGGGCGGGGCCAATTTCGACCCCAGGGAAATAATTTGAACAATCTTTGTAGAGTTCCACTAGAGGGTGCTAAATGCCAAATATCTAAGCTCTAGGCCTTGTGGTTTCAGACAAGAAGATTTTTAAAGTTTTTCCTATATAAGTCTGTAAAATGAAGTGACCCCTGGGGTGGGGCCTATTTTGACCCCAGGGAAATAATTTGAACAATCTTGGTAGAGTTCCACTAGAGTGTGCTAAATGGCAAATATCTAAGCTCTAGGCCTTGTGGTTTCAGACAAGAAGATTTTTTAAGTTTTTCCTATATAAGTCTATGTAAAATGAAGTGACCCCTGGGGCGGGGCCAATTTTGACCCAAGGGAAATAATTTGAACAATCTTTGTAGAGTTCCACTAGAGGGTGCTAAATGCCAAATATCTAAGCTCTAGGCCTTGTGGTTTCAGACAAAAAGATTTTTAAAGTTTTTCCTATATAAGTCTATGTAAAATAGGTGACCCCTGGGGCGAGGCCAATTTTGACCCAAGGGAAATAATTTGAACAATCTTTGTAGAGTTCCACTAGAGTGTGCTAAATGCCAAATATCTAAGCTCTAGGCCTTGTGGTTTCAGACAAGAAGATTTTAAAAGTTTTTCCTATATAAGTCTATGTAAAATGAAGTGACCCCTGGGGCGGGGCCAATTTTGACCCCAGGGAAATAACTTGAACAATCTTTGTAGAGTTCCATTAGAGGGTGCTAAATGCCAAATATCTAAGCTCTAGGCCTTGTGGTTTCAGACAAGAAGATTTTAAAAGTTTTTCCTATATAAGTCTATGTAAAATGAAGTGACCCCTGGGGCGGGGCCAATTTTGACCCCAGGGAAATAACTTGAACAATCTTTGTAGAGTTCCATTAGAGGGTGCTAAATGCCAAATATCTAAGCTCTAGGCCTTGTGGTTTCAGACAAGAAGATTTTTAAAGTTTTTCCTATATAAGTCTATGTAAAATGAAGTGACCCCTGGGGCGGGGCCAATTTTGACCCCAGGGAAATAATTTGAACAATCTTTGTAGAGTTCCACTAGAGTGTGCTAAATGCCAAATATCTAAGCTCTAGGCCTTGTGGTTTCAGACAAGAAGATTTTAAAAGTTTTTCCTATATAAGTCTATGTAAAATGAAGTGACCCCTGGGGCGGGGCCAACTTTGACCCCAGGGAAATAACTTGAACAATCTTTGTAGAGTTCCACTAGAGGGTGCTAAATGCCAAATATCTAAGCTCTAGGCCTTGTGGTTTCAGACAAGAAGATTTTTAAAGTTTTTCCTATATAAGTCTATGTTAAATGAAGTGACCCCTGGGGCCGGGCCAACTTTGACCCCAGGGAAATAATTTGAACAATCTTTGTAGAGTTCCACTAGAGGGTGCCAAATGCCAAATATCTAAGCTCTATGCCTTGTGGTTTCAGAGAAGAAGATTTTTAAAGTTTTTCCTTTAGGTTGCCATGGCAACCAGAGTTCTGCTTGGAATTCCATTTTTTGAACAATTTTGAAAGGGCATCATCTAAGCATTATTCCTGTGAAGTTTCATCAAAATTGGCCAAGCCGTTTCAGAGAAGAAGTCGATTGAAGCAATTGTTGAAGACGCACGACGCACGACGGACGACGGACATCAGGCGGTCACAAAAGCTCACTCTGTCACTTCGTGACAGGTGAGCTAAAAATTGACGATGCACGACGGACACAGGGCGATCCTAAAAGCTCACCATGAGCACAAGTGCTCAGGTGAGCTAAAAATGTATTTTATCAGCATTTTCACAATTAAAACACACACACAACATACCTAAATTTTCATTTTGGTAATAAAATATGTCTCAACTTCTTACCTCTCTCTAAGACAACAACTATAATATTTATCTGACACAGCAGTTTTGCATTCAACCCTGAATATATTAAGTCATTCAAGAACTTTTTTTTTTAAATTTATCATCAATTTAGAAAATTCCATTGGGCAAACATTGGCTGCAACAAAAGTTGCAACTGTAACGTCCTACAGGCCTGAGTTTCAGATTCCTTATTGTTATATTATAGCACCTAACATGAACCTGTTAAAATCAAGCCTTAGAAGTTATTTATTAAAATAGATTGTAGGTTTATCAGTTATGTTTGAAGTGTAATACATGCCTTTGCATTGCCACCACGTCACTAATTCGGCACCACGACCTATTGCTTGTGACCACAAAATTTTGAAAAATTGGCATAAAGCATCATATACATGGTTGAAAATCATGCTCTTTGGAGCATAGCCATCTGTTTGTCAGTAACATATATGTATCAAAGTAAAATCCATACTTGCAACATTAAACTATCAAAATATCCATGAAATGTCCAACTTTTCATTTGTAAACATTGCATTGCAAAAGTTCTACATGGTCTGATTTTTTAATATTACGCAAACTTTTGAATTTCAAGTCAAGCCAGGACATATCTGAGTCAAACTACATTGCCTGATTTTTAATTTTCTGCTAACGAGTATCTACAAAGTGAAAACAAAGTGTCATACTCACGCTTTTCCTAATTTTCATTTATTGACACCACGACACAAGTAGCATTGTAACAATTTTAATACAGAACAGGAATATCGTGGTCGCAATAATTCCTGGGCGGGATATGAAATAAATGGTTAATTTGACAAGCACAGAACTTACTAATATTGATGGCATGGTCTTGGAACTGCACAAAGCTGTAAGAATTATCATATTTAGCAATCCAAAGTTCCACACCTGACTGTAGACCAATGGTTAAATTACTTTTACTGTAACTCTGCATAGGATGAAGACCTCCTCTAGCTGAAGAACAAAATAAAGGAATATTATAACAGTTTGCAGTATGTAGGTTCATATCTTTGTAGTTGTTTGTGACAAAAAAATCACAAGCAAGACCTTTGGTCTCACGTTATAAGGTTTATATACTCAACAAGAAATGATGTGAATCTACAGACTGCATATTGTCATTATGTTCCTTTTATTATATACCCTTCATCATTAAAAAACATTTAAATAAACTAAATAACAAAATTTCATCCAACAACATAGTTTACATAATACTAGTAATAATAACCTTTTTTGAAGTACATGATAAAGCTTAAACATGTGACAGCATCTCATGTAAACCTCAACAGCAACAAGCCTTGATTATCAGATTCGTGCCTTATATTAACCTTTTCCTCCATAAACACACCTTTATGGCATGGGTGAACAGTTTAGATCCAGATCAGCCGGCACATGTGTTCCATCTGATCAGGATCTTACCTGTTCAATTTTTTATTTGTTAGGTTATCTCTAAACAAAAAAGGACCAGTGCAGATCCTAATCAGACGGCACAAATGTGCCAGCTGATCTGGATCTACACTGGTCGCACCAATCTCACTAAAGTTACATCTAACAAACTGTTAGATCTGATGATGGCCAACAGACACCGTACATAAGCTAAAGTGGTTTTCCCCGATAACTATTTTTAGAAATTGTCAACACCGGAAGCATGATTTATAACATTCACAAACTGATCTGAAGATGTCATTACATTAGAAATAAAACAATACTTCATAAATACATGTGTCTTCAGTAAAATATGTATTAAACAGGCTGTAAACACTTTCCATGGTTTTAAATACTATGTTTACTTTCACTTTTGCAATTTTGTAGGCAACAATCTGATTAGTTCAAAAGGTTAGTGATAAAAGCACGTTTTATTTACTCGTCATCAGATCCTGATATCGTAGCGGTTTTAAGGAGATGATTTTAATGATATTGCTGTTTGTAGCGTTATTTTAGGAGATGATTTTAATGATATTGCTGGTCACACATGTGTATATATGGAGGATAGGGTTAAACCTGTGACAGCATCTCAGGTAAACCTCAATAGCAACAAGCCTTGATTATCAGATTCAGGCATTGGGCCTAATAATGAGTATATCTTAAAGTCTTGTATTCCTGTCTCATAATCAAATAGAACAACATTACAGTAATAATTATGTATTGATCAAATGATTAATTTTAAAGTACATTGTGTTAATTAAATTACTGATGAGGTTAAATTACTGATGAGGTTTCAAATTATTATGCTTAGGTTTGATTTTTGCATATTTCCCTCTAATAAAGTGTGCAAAATTAAATCCAATCGAAATTTAATTATATACAGTGAAACCCCTCTATAACGGACACCTAAGGGACTGGGGGAAAGTGTCCTTAATAGCGGGTTGTCCTTAATTGTGGGTTTAAATCAAGAAGAAGAGAACATATCTGTTCTTTTAAAAATTGCCCATAATACCGGGTTGCCCATAATATCGATTGTCCGTAATGAGGGGTTTTACTGTAATAGCTTTTTCGCTTTTCTTTTGAGAATTTTTTATTGCACACATTTATGCCCGTGCAAAAGATGTAATTTGCGGCATCTGCATGAAAAATTCTTCCCAGGGAAATAAAATGGTAACACATACCTCATGAATGCCATTGCCACAACACAGAACTTCTCAGATCGAACACCTGGTGGGAAAGTGAAGACATTGGTAACCTTGTAGAAATCCTGTTCTCCATTTATGATCACATACTGTGTAGACTGTAGTAACAAATCATCATCATCTCTCACTCCATGTATGTAAACTCCACTGAGGCATCCACTTCCTGTATAATGAGCAACAAAACCTCGGATATATCAAAAGATGAAAAGTGAACTGTGCACATGACAAATACATCTGTGCCGTCTGATCAGGTACATTGTTTGCCTATTGGTTTATTAGGTTATTTCTGACCCAAAAGCCAACAGTGCAGCTCCCGATCAGATGGCATTGCTGGCTGATCTGGATCTAAACTGTTAGCACATGTGATAAAATGTGTATCTATGGAGTAAAGAACTAAATAATGAAGACATGCCGAATCACTTTGTCATTATCATGAAAATCCCCTCTGACTGCTGAATCAGTACAGCACAGCAAAGTTGATCTTGCCATTATGCACTTCAAGTTAAGCTTCTGATGTAGTTCACAATGGTTGACTTTTAATTAAACTAGCCCATTATGATACAAGTGGATCTAAATTACATACAACTGAATCCATTGCTATTTTTATGCCAAAGCACTCAAACTGCAGATGGGCTGTTTAAAAAAAAATGGCTGGAAAAGTGAACAAATAAAGTTCATTAAAATTCCAAACTTTTTATTCTGTACTTTTTGCTTATTAAATCTGAGTACAGAACTGAAATTTTTTTGAAATAGTCAACTGGTTGCTGAGATATTGTCATTTGAAAAATGGCAAGTGAAGCGAAAAAATTGTAAAGAATTTAACTTTACAATTTAAGTTCATAAAAAGTCCAAACTGGTTGGTCCATATGTTTGTACAGTCTTTACAGTGATCAAAATTAGTCAAATTATACTCATACGTGGCAGAATAAAAATTTTATGGAGCTTTATTGACCAATATTAAATAAATCAAAGAATTTTAATTTATGTGCTTAAAATACAAGTATTACTGTTTCTTGTTATTTAAATGTGTATTTCTGTTAAAATACATGTTGAAGCATCAAATATAAGTGCTTTTGAACTTGTGGTATTGCATAAAGATAAAAAATTCATATTGTTAAGAAAGTGTGTCACACTCCTGACAACCACGTAAGTGCCTTGTACTCAAAAATGTTTCACTAAGGCCATTCCTGTTTGTCATAATTTAACAAAACATGACATAAACTTCTAGGAAAAAACATGCTCTTGTTTTCATGTAAAGGAAATGTTGACAGAATATTGCAATTTGTGCATAATGTCACACTCCTGACAAATTTAGCTGACATTTTCTGAAGGGAGCTGCAGACAAATATAATTTCAATAGAGGTGATAATATGATAATTATAGCATCTAGAAACATAAAACTAAATGATAAACTAAACATTTGCTATGTACTATTAATCTTTAAAGTCCTATAAATTTATTAAGCAAAGATGTATTGATTTTCTTGAGGTATTTTCTAATCTACCATGCTTGACTTAATAGCATAAATTTTGATTAATTTAAGTAAAATATGCTTAATTTTATCATTATTTGATGCCTAATAAATGCACATTTTACTAAAACAACACTAAAACTTGTCTTTACCCAAGCTTTTTGTAAAATAATGCTCTGAACAAATCTAATTTTGAAAAGTGTCACACTCCTGACATTTTTGGCCCATTATTTTAGAATATTTTTTTAACGGATGGTACTATTTTGATGAAACTTCACAAATCTTTAACAGGCATGATGAGACACCTCTGCAAAGTAGGAAAATGGAAGTAACTGTTTGTTGTACATTTTATAACAGGAAACCCAAACCAGCCATTTTTTTTGAAACAGCCCATATGTAAAATTTCTGACATGACTTCTTATGTTATCAGACCGACTGTCAGACAAATTTTGAACTGCTAATTCCTTTTTAACATGTTTTGGTCAGACAGAATTAGTTCAGGTTAGACAGATTTTGACATCTTGTCTGACCACATGTCTGACACTTTTTTCCAACATTCAGGTCTGGTAATTTTTGTAACATTAGTGGTGGATCAAACCAGTGATCCTTGGAATCAGAGGCAGACGAGCTAACCACTGAGAACTGCTCTAACTAATTTTGTTTGTTTGTATTTAGATTTTTTTATCGTTGCATATAAGCAACTCAATGAGAAGAGTATTAGTCATTTTAGGTTTTTGGAGGAAAGTGCAAGATTCAGAGGACTCTCCAATTCCAGAATCGTCCCAATTCTTGTAAGTGCCTGGTGTATAGCATCACTACACTGGACCTAGGTTTAAAGTCGCATCATAAAGACTGTTAAGTACCTGATAGTAATTGTTATGTCATGGACTTGTCGGTTTGTCCAAGTAAGAATATAAATAACGCTTTGATAGATATAGTTTAATTGCTACAACAGTTTTCAACACAATGAGTCTAAAACAACAAGGCATGCTTATTTTATTGTGCAGTGACACAACTCATGTACTAACAGTGTTCCTGAAGCTACATTGTTGTGTCCCTTGGTATATAATTCAGATACACAACAGTAATGTTAGTTGGAGTAGTGGTGGATTGAACAAGTGATCCTGGGCTCAGAGGCCGACACGCTTACCACCTAACTAATGATTCACACTCACAAAAACATGTTTCAATAAGCGCGGACAATATAATAATAACGGCGTATCTGTCTGCATGATAAATAAATTTTTAGACATTTAGTTACGACCAGATCATAGAATTTGACATTCAACAGTATTGGACATTCATTTGGTCGTAACTGAATCAAATGACACCGTATGTATACTTACGCGAACCTTTAATAATAACGTCCGATAAACAAATTCAACACCAACAAATGTCTAAACGTAATTAAGGGGACGTAACTTTGTTACACTAAGTAATGGCATTGTGTCGTCACCGGTCTCAAAATATCGACAGTAGACCGGTGTAACACAATGAAGTAATGGCACATTGTGCCAGTTATGTCTAAACATCAGTGAACGTACATAGCCGCTCTCTGTTGTTAAGATTCTTGCCTGTGTGTAGGAGAAACATCTAACTTGTCTTGGTCTCCACACATAGACAAAATATATACTAGCTAGCCCGATTCGGTGATGCCATAAAAAATCTAGGATTCTTCAAACATTACACACATTGTGCTAAGGCTAAAAAATAATGTTTTGCTTCTCAGGCCCCACCGCACACGTTTTAGAACGCCCGTTCCGATTTTCGATCGATGTGACAAGAAGTACCACATGTCATGTAAAAAAAACGCCACAATACTAGGCCTAAACCTTCTAGTTAGAATTTAATTTTACATATACTTATTTGATACATGAATAATAAAATGTAATTAAACTGAGTACGGTTTCATTGTATTTCAAAAAATTTCTGTACAACTTAAAAGGTCGAATTTCTTCTTCTTCCAGTAATACGCAGGTCTCAATTTAGAGCATCGTCGCATTTAATAACACGTAGACTAATATCATGAATATGAACGACGTATACGATTTGTTACACATTAAAACCACAGGTACTTGAAACAAACTATTTTTAATGTTCTATATGGGCTATATACTATAATAAGACTAAAGGTTAACAATGGCAGCTATGCATGTCCATACAATTTGCTGAGCACAATTTTAATTCCACAGCATGTGCCATCAAAAACAAAGTTTTTCACATAGATCATGTATCATTCTTATAGGAAATATCATCCAAAGTCTTCCTATATAGCACAATGGTCCGAAAAATCCAAAAGTTTCCTAAAAATAACCACAATCTTTCAACTTGTCAAAATCGACGTCCAAAAATCTCACTATGAAAATCGCTCAGCAAATTGTATGGACATGCATAGCTGCCATTGTTAACCTTTAGTCTTTTATAGTATATAGCCCATATAGAACATTAAAATAGTTTGTTTCAAGTACCTGTGATTAAAACAGTCGCATAATAAAACAGCAGTAAGAAATAATATGAACAACGTATATTTTAAATTATACGAAAACTTGCCCATAATAAATCCTAGAATTGATATATGTACATTGACTAAAATCTTCAAATTTACGACTGCTACGAACACATGTTCATTGACCGTTTTGAACTATGTCAGTGATGCTTGTGTATTAACATGAAAGACGCCGACGTCAACTTGAAACGGTGCGAACCGTTCTACATTTTACAAACGAATTTCAACCCGTCAACAAACTAGGATGATTTCATTTCTAAATCAGCTGCTTGTTTGTTTGACAGCGCATCTGGTATAGAATTATTACTAATTTTTGATCAGGTTGTGTTTGTATCTGCAGGAACCGGGCCTTCGCCGAATTAAAAGTTTACAACTTTTACATTGCAACCCAGTTTGTGACAGCCATCACATTTTTGGTAATGTTGAATACACATCAATAATAAACCGTTCGTTCGTTCGTTTGTTAGTAAAAGAAAGAAAGAAAGAAAGAAAGAAAGAAAGAAAGAAAGAAAGAAAGAAAGAATGAATGAATGAATGAATGAATGAATGAATGAATGAATGAATGAATGAATATGAATGAATGAAAATAAATGATTGATTGAAATGAGTGAGTGAATAAATGGATGAATCAATAAATGAATGAGTGAGTGAACGAGATGAACGAATAAATAAATAAATAAATAAATAAATAAATAAATAAATAAATAAATAAATAAAAACCCAGTATGAAAGTGTTGATTCATCCCTAAAAAGTAAAAACGATTTTAGATGATATTGGCTATAGATATTTATGGTTTACCCAAAATCCAAAAATATTAAAAAAATTTCCAATGCTTCAAAAAAGAATCAGGGACCAATTTCAACAAGACTGGCATTCATCATTCACAAGTACTTCTAAATTAGATTATTATGTTAGATTTAAAAAAGAATTTAGATACGAAGTGTATCTGGATTGTGTGGAAAATGATCAATATAGAAAAATATTGACATGCTTTCGTCTTTCATCCCATTCGCTTGCTATTGAAACTGGAAGATATATTGGTACACCAAGAGAAAGCAGAATCTTTCAAAATAGTAGTAAAAATAACGTAGAGTCAGAATACCATTTTTAATGATCAATGACAAATATAAACCTTTCCGAGATACTTACCTACCAAAATTAGCATGGACCGACCTTAGAAAATTCGCAAATCTAATGTCAACAAAAACCATTGTAAGAATTTGTAATTAGTAATAAATATTTTGTATATTGTATTACCATTATTGACTATAATTACTTGTAAAACGATACCATATCTATGTATTAGTTTATATATGTGTTGCGCATGAATTATTTTTGTAAAAATTGTTTCTCTTACTCTAACACATGAAGTAATAATATGTCATGACACAAGAGCATTACGTTAAACAAATTCACTTGTAAATATTTCAATAGCATTCATTTTAAATTAAAAATGAAGATTAAAAATAAACAACAAACACATTTCATTTTGATTGTTTTTTTTCCAGAATTTTATTGTTATAAACTTGAATATTGCTCAGACTTCGAAATAGGTACTGTAAAGAAATTGATTCTGAAAAAAACTAGTTACCAGTGATAAAATTCTAAATGCCAAATGCGATTCAAAAAACTCTATGGTATAATTTCAGAATTAACCGGTACTAAAGCCGAAAATCCAATGCCACAGTCTTCAAATGATGGTGAACTAGCTGAGAAGTTCGCAGATATTTTTATGGACACAATATCCAAAATTCGTGAAACACTTCAGGTATTTCCGAGTTTCAGGCCAGATGTCAAACATGTTCAACCTTTAGAAAATTTCGAGGATCTTACAGAAACAGAGGTGAAGCATCTAATTAGTGAACTTAATACCAAATCATGTGAGTTAGACTTATTACCCACACATATATTAAAGTCACATCTTGATGAGCTTCTACCAACCATTACCAAACTGGTCAATCTATCTTTGTCCAATGGCGTATTTCGAACACGCTGGAAACAGGCGGTCGTTAGATCCCTTCTTAAGAAGTCTGGTTTAGAGTTACAATTGTCAAACTACAGGACTGTCAGCAATTTATTTTGTCTTTCAAAATTAATAGAAAAAGCTGCGCTCTTCAGACTTAATAGTCATGTCGATACCCATAATCTGTTACCCAAAAACCAATCAGCATATAGACGTCATCATTCTTGTGAGACTGCTTTACTCAGACTTGTCAATGATCTCCTAGATGGTATGGAGAAACAAGAGGTGACTGCTTTAATAGCAATTGATCTAAGTGCAGCCTTCGACACCGTGGACCACAGCATTCTACTCGACGTGCTACACAGTCAGTACGGAGTAAACGGTACCGTGCTGGCATGGGTGGATTCGTACCTGCGACCTCGCGGTTGTCGCGTCAGTGTTAATTCTACTGAATCAACTCCACGATCGCTGGAATGTGGTGTGCCTCAGGGTAGCTGTCTTGGTCCCTGGCTTTACCTCACATATAACCTTTGACTTTTTGCATGACTGCCATATATATGTTATAATGTGCTTATATTGCCACATGGGTCTCAGACCTATTGGTTTTAATGAAATAAAAAACATAAGCGGGAACTCTATTTGATGTTATCCCACCAACCATATCTGTCTACGGCCAAACTGATGACCACATTGCTAGTCAACGCTTTCAGCCAACTTCAGCGATCAATGAATATAACCAAAGACCTATATTATACAATTATATATATAGGTCTCTGATATAACGCTATAAAGCAAATTGAAGACAGTGCTATAACCATCAATGAGTGGATGAATGCCAATAAACTCAAAATGAACACCACTAAGACAGAATTCATTATGTTTGGTAGTAAAGCCCAACTTAGTAAATGTCTAACTAAAGAAATTGATATTGCCGGTGATAAAATTCAAAATGTTAGTGTCATTAGATACTTAGGTGCCTACTTAGATGAGAGCCTAAAATTCTCAACACATGTCAAAACCAAGTGTAGAACTGCCATGTTAAACTATTTGAGAATAAAGAACATTCGCAAATATCTGACTCAGGATGCTACAACAATTCTAGTACTGTCGTTAGTAATCTCACATTTGGATTATTGCAACGCTACGAGGGATGATCAAAAATAACGTAGACTTTTGTCATTTCATCTTAATAAGAAACACGTTCGCAATAAATTAAATACTAAATTCAATCAGAACACAAACGTAACAAACTGAGCTAAAATATTCATAAATTTAATCGATTTCAAAAGCGCGTCGTTTATTTGAATAACCATGGTAACACGTAGGCGGCGCACGCCGTTGCCATTGTCACATTTAGCTAAAAGTGTTTCTTTTATTTTCGGGGTACAGTTTTTATTACGCAATAACTTTTTTATTATAAATAAATTTTCATAATTTTGGTAACATAACATAACATAAAGTTTATTAAGCATTAAATGGCATTGGCACATTTATAGCCTTTATACAAACAACATACAATATTCATAAAAAATGGCGAGGAATACAAAACATAATGTTATAACGAAAGTTAACAGATAAAGATGATATGATAAATTAAATAAATGGTGTGGTAAATAGACATTAAATAAATAAACGCGCAAGTTTTCCAGAGAAGTTTTACATATGATATACAATCATGTGTTATTTTCGTTGTTTCGTAATTTAAAAGCATGGTATATATATTTCGATAGATTTTCTAATGTTTTCCTTGATTTAGACGACATTAACGATTCTAGTTTAAAGAGATTTGGCCAGTGGCGATAAAATGGTTTGAAGAGTTTTGCCGCAAATGTCTATATTTAGGACACACTGGTATCTAAATTACTGCAATGCATTCGGTATTATGAAACTGTGAAAAATGTTGATAATATGTATATTTTCCTTGTCAAAATGCAATTATCCCCACCGTCCGTTTTTATTGTCCTTAAGTATATTAACTTAATTACTGGTAAGAATACTTACATACATAATTAGCTATATTAATTTTACAATATTGTAAACATTAATATACAAACAACATTAGTCATGATACATCATAAAGATACTGAAACTGCACCTGTTTCTGACCAGCTCCAGCTCAAGATTATATAATGCATGCTTTAACTGCTTGATATGAAAATACTATGAGAATTTTCAATTAATGCTTGCCTTTTCCCTGACAAATTTAAACCTTGTCAAGGTAATCAACTGTAATCGAAGTTTTAGTAAACCATTTGAATGCTCAGGTTATGTCAGATGAGCGAAACTTAACTCATGGTTCAGCATTTTCTGTTAAATTTACAGCAAATATCTTATCACAAGGAACCATTGTTTACGCTGCATTGTACCACCCTCCTAGAAATGTGTATCATGTGGTACTGATAACACAAATTGATGACGTAGCTGTGAATCCTTTATCCTATTGAAAGGTTCTTGTTAACTTCATTGTGATCAAAGATTTCTTACCACTAATGTGGATTGCATAAAAAACACCTTTTTACTCTGTATCATTTAATTGCAACATCTATTTATGTCAGAAGTTCTCATGTCTATGTTTGTGATATCAAGTCTAATTAAACGTTTTTACCACATTGCTTTACTTATGTGGACAATATCCACTTCCCTCTAGCCAGGGATCTTTCATCCATGCTGAAATTCTTTAAGATATCATAATCACATAATTGCCAGTCATATGTCATATTCAATAAAATTTACCACTTATATAACTACTTATACTTGATCTCTTTTTCATATCATAGGTCAAACAACTATTCACTTCATATCTACAATCAGATGGATCCAACCACAGCTTGGCTCAGGGACATTACATCATTAGCATGAATGTCGTCCACATATAACACGTGTGTGTTATACTTTTCTTGTTAAGTATGAAACAGTTATTATCAGTCTTTGATTTTTACAGTTTTTTGACAATTTCTGTATAAGATTTATTTATTATAATTATTCCGTAATATATGTAAAATACTTTCTTTCATGTGAATACTACATGGTTGTATGAGAAACACACATTTTACATTAGTATTGATGTAGATTAGCCACATTTTTAAAAATGAAAAGATTAATAAGATGACCTAATGCTCTCTCTGACCTGTGTTATAATAACATGTCTTGCCATTAGAGCATTTAGCCCCAGGTGATGCCAGTTAAACTCTGTCTCCCTCTAAGATATGGGCGAGAATCGTTCTTCTGTCAACACTCTGCTGTCCAGGGAAATTAACAGAGCTGCAGGTAGTGACATTATCATCATTTTTTAACACCGGTGGTTATAGTTTATGGTGCTTTCATTTGTTGAAATATTCTAGATGTTACTTTAATAGCGTATTTCAGATCTGACATCACTAATCTCCCGCTGATCAATGAAGCATTCTAAAAGGTTAACCTCAGATAATATATTACTATACATTAAGTTTTTCATTAAAACAATTGCAAACTGCTTTCTTTTTTCAAGTTAAATGACTGAAGATGAATTTAAATGTGGAATTATCAAAAATCATTCTACATATCTGGTTAAAACGTTGTTTAGAGTGTAGATCTCATATGAATTAGTAGCAATAAAACACACAGCTAGATATTAATTTACCGATACGGTGTCAAATGGCAACATAGCAAATTATCACAATTATCTGGTACAGACTTGTTATGGCTTATCAAACTCTACAAAATTGTAAACATCAACAATGTACTCTATGCATGTGGATTATATCCCGTGTGTGACCAGTGTAGATCCAAATCAGACTGCTCGTCTGTCAGGTGTGATCAGTGTAGATCCAAATCAGACTGCACGTCTGTTAGGTGTGATCAGGATCTACAGTGTTCGCTTGTTAGTAAAAATAATTATTCAAGTGTAGTGTATAGAAGAAAAGGGGCTGTCGTTGAGCATAAACTTACAGTCATAACAACATCTTATAAGACTATTTTTATTCCAACGAACAGTGCACCAAATGTGTTTTCTGATGTCACTTTGATTATACCAATGAACACTGCAACCCTTATTCCGTCTTCCCGTACATGTAATAACCACAACTGCTTTGAAGACGGACACCGTTTTCCCCAAAATTTGTATAAACTAGCCGCCTCTTCCCCCCCCCCCTCCCCCCCAAAAAAAAATGAGGGTCTACACAGGGTTTACACTACATAAACTCATCTTTTTTGTTTTGATTTGATATATTGGGATCGTTATCAGTCTATTCACACCGAATTTACTATTAAATACTAAGTACTAAGTATGTGTATATCTAGATACATTTTAAGAATTAATAATCAATAAATGATGTTTGTATGATATTTTGAATAAATTCAGGGAGAATGAATTTTTAATGGAAAAAGGAATTTCATTCCAGATAATCATACCAGAGAATGATTTACCTTTGGCACAAACAAAAACCTCGCAAAACTTAAAAGTTCAAGTTCAAGTTCAAGTTTATTAAGCATATCAGCAAATACATGCTTTTGGCCCTTAACAAGTAAACTAGAGAATATGGCATACATATTAAACATATAGACATGAGAAGAAAACACAATTATGTCCTTATAAGTAGACTATACAATATGACATACATATTAGACACAAAGACATGAAAAGAAACATACAACTATGTCACCGATATATAAAAAAGTTAACAACAATAGCAACAAAACAAGTACGAAAGCTTTTCCTATCGTAAAATATTAAATAAGTTTAGATTTATGTATCTCTTAAAACATGTGTACGATACTGCATTGCTTCCTTTATGAATTTTGAGATATTAATTAAATATTTGGTGTTTTTCGAAGACATCATTTTGCAGAATTTATGTGTATTCGGCCACTGAATGTTTCCAATATATTTCAAACGCAACTCTCTAAATTTCTGACAACACAAAATAAAATGATATTCAGATTCAACAAGGTTTTGATGGCATAAGATACATAATCTATTTGTCCTATCAATACCGTGATATCTACCAGTTTCAATTTCAAGTTGGTGTGAACTTAATCTAATTCGCGTAAACCATTTTCTAAGTTCTGTATTTTTTATTTTATAAATATAATCCTCGAAGACAAAATCTTTTTTATATTTACAATACATATCAAGTTTCGGCATAGTATTTATACTATTAGACCACTCCTGAATAAATTGATCTCTAAGCATTTTTTTTTAATTTCAGGGAAATAATTAATTCTATTATCAAAATTATCCAGTAAATAGGAATATCCAAGATGATCGATAATCGAATTTATACGCTTTGCCCAACAACTACCGTTAATATTTATACATTGATCTATATATAATTCATGTATTGGTGATTGAGAGTTTTTCATATTCTTCAACCAAAACGTAATTGACCTTTCCTTGCATATTATATATAGTGGCATTCGACCTAATTCGCCAAATACTGCATTATTCGGTGTTTGTGATTTAACACCTAGTATATGTTTACAGAAGCGAAGATGTAATTTGTCGATTTCATGCATATTATACAACCCCCAGACTTCAGCTCCATACAACAATATAGGAGCAACCATGGCATCAAAAAGAGTGAATTTAGTTTTAACATCCAGATCAACTCTGTCAAATAAATAAAGAAGGTTAAAATAGGCCTTTAGTGCTTGATCTTGTAATGTTTAAACAATGAATCATTCTTAGGAATGCCAAATAACAGCCTTGAATGTTGCGTTGGGCCAATGATTTTTGCTTCATCAAGAATTTATCAACATAAAATCACAAAAAATCCTTAGATGAAATTGTGCATCGGTCTATTGACGGTGGTATTTGTTAATGACCGATTTTTTCAAGCTCTTTTTATTTATTATTTATTATACACTTTCTGTTTTCCGACAAGTTCCAAACTGAAATCTGCACCGAAGCTTTAGTTCTAATGCATCATTAAACCTAATAAAAGTAATGGAATCAACAATGACTCTTGAAATCTTGTAATAACAAAATATTTAAAAGTGACTCCAAAATCTGACTCCAATTTTTGACTCAAAGTCACGACAAAATCTGACTCCAAACTGCATTCCAAACTCCACTCGTAGCAATTGAATGCCTATCTCTCGCAGGCGTATAGCAATGTTTTGAAAATGAACAATCTCAAGATTTGAGAATTGTCAATAAGATTGTAATAAGAGTTTATTTTATTGTTGTTAAAAACTGTGATTTTAGGCGGTTTAGATAATTCGTTTAAAATGTGTAATGTATACAGACACAGCATTTTTTCAACTTTCGGAAAAAAAATATTCTTTAAAGAAAAATAAAGACATATAGTCAGTACTTATATAAGTCCGAACATGTAGTCAGTACTTTTCCAAGTAAACAATCGGTCGCCAAAGTCACATGATAACCAAGGTTAGCTGGGCGACCTTTTTCTGCGGTTGTCCTGGGTAGCTCAGTCTGGAACAAGTTCGGCAGGCGCTCGATTCCTCAGGTATGGTTAATATCATTTCAAAATCTACACAGGTCAAAAGTAAAGTGTCTATCAAACCTAAACGATGATGTAGATTTAATAGCTAACCTCCAATCTGGTATTTTCAGATTAAGTTTGTGAATAATCCTGACAATAACATTCACTATTATATAAAACAAGAAATATCTTTAAAAAAAGATAAACGGCGTTGATGGAAAAGATTTTTATATATAAGAAAGAAATAAATAAAGACCGTGCAAAAATTTCGTCTGATGATAATACGTCGATTAAAGAAGAATGTCTAATGTTAACTGTACATTCAGTTTCAATAAAATACCTCTTGTAGAGTTAGCACTAATGATGAATAAATGTTATTAAAATACAATAAATGAAAATAATAACAACTTCTTACAAGAGCGAAATCTACCAACTTTTACGTAAATTAACTTTAAAAGAAAGTGTCCCTCGCGAGTATTGAACACGGGGCCTCCGCTTGAGAGGCGAGTGTGCTAACCACTACACCAATGCGTTTTGAATTTCTGGACATGAAATTAACAACCAGTATCAAAGGAACGAGAAAGGAACCAGTAAGAACCAGATATATCTGCACTTCTCTGTCGTTTTACACTGTGTATTGTACTCGAGTGTTTACCTGACACCTATGAATATTCCATATAAAATCGTATTTAAGCCATCAATTGACTTAACTGGTTATTTATACCGTAAATATCTTTTTCTCCAATACAATTAACGCTTTTTAAAACGAAAATGCCCGAACATATAAGCGCCAGGTAAATACTTACACACAAAAATAAAATCGTTACGGTAATCATTAACAAAACCCACTAATAACCAATCAAAATAATCTATTTGATTTTCCCGCTGCATAATAAATTTTATTTACAATATTTCATTGGTCGAAAAACTAGGTCAAAAGTGAGCTTAGACAGCTAACGCCGAAAAAACTAAGGTCCCTCATTATTTCAAATACTTTTTTTCCACCAGATGATGCTTTCATAACAAACGCGTTCCACATGTTAGAGATTAAACGAAGTTTTTAAAATTTAGTTGGCTTTTATTTCGTGTATTTGCATGTCACACCGTTCAACCAGATATGGAGAATGCCGTGGGTATGCCGACGGCAGTTGCCTATGTACATGTACGTTTTTCGCTGAAGGTGAGTATTGGCCTGATTTTTAGATTTTTCCGCAGTATCTTAGTAGAACAAATTATACAGATTGATTCCGTGTTTGAAAAGGAATCTTATTGAAGACGCAATCATTAGCCGGATCCGTTTGTTTATTACAGAGCATAATAAATGCTTTACATGGGTCATCATTATGCAAATGTACGGGTAAACTAAAGAACGCGTCCATAATAATTATCTAAAATAGTCAATACTTCACATAAAAGTTACGTTCTCAATACTCGCCCGATGTTGATCCGAATCATTATAATTACAACACAATCGTAGTTTCTATTTGTAGTAATATTGAAAATTTCCGTGATTTGTATTGATTATACTGTTTTTTATATTACAATGATCAATCTGTTCATTTTGGATTGAAAAATAAAAGCTGTATGGAGAAGAACAGTAATTTAGCCCAAGTGTGGGCATACTTGCACAACCTATATTTTTATGAGTTGAATGCTTTCAATCTTTCAAGGTAGCGGATTGTGTATGACTTTTAAGCAAAAATATAAATATTAAAATAAAGATTGCGACTTATGTTTGGCAGAAATATGTTCAAAATAACAGTTCAATGTTGTTGTTTTTTAATTTGACTTTATTTTTGGTGGAAGTTTAATCATACAACAGAGACAAGTGACATGTTGTGGAATAATAAAAGATCTGTGATGTGACAATGATGTGCAGCACAGCAGTGGCAGAAGATGGTGCGGTACGGACAAGATAATACGTATCGTAAGAGTTCCTTTACAAATCTTTAAACATCGTTCACGTTTCATTTATTAAGGTCAATTATTCAACCACCCTTCTGTCTAGAATGTGCCGGAAGTGATATTAATTGCTTTTTACAGATTTAATAGTTTTACATGAACACTAATTAAGACAAGTAAATGTTTATGTTAAATGAACAGAACAAAATTTGGTTTTACAGATTTGTAACTCTATGACACCCGTGTATTGTTCAGATAATACTGTTGTTTACAGGCATACTAATGCCGAAGTTGATTCTCTTATCAAACGTACTTCGACAACATTTCTCGTATGTACTTATTTATCTAAAAACCTGATTTTCTCGGGTCCATTGCGCCTTTATATCAGCTGTCGCTTCGAAAATGATTCATCGGACCGGATGTGTCCCAAAAATGTTTTATGTTCATTATACAGTAAAACTCCTTGTTAAGACCGCCCCGATATTAAGGCCACTCCATATATCCTTTTTTGCACTAACTTCTACCTCGGAATAAAGACCACTCCAGTATTAAGACCTCTCTTGTCCAGTCCCAGAGGTGGTCTATGAAAAGATGTTTTACTGAACCTTTGTTTTTATATAAAATCCCGAATGCAGGACGGTTTCGTTCATTTTCCAGCTTAACATTTAAAGATAACAGAATTAGATTCTGGATTTTCTTTAAAGCATCACATAGGTTAAGACTACTCCATTTACACCGCCTCTGTCAGCCTTATTCTGTCTTCAATCACAGTTCGGAAAAGACTGACCGAGGCAAGAGGCGAGCAAAGGTACCTGAACATACAGGGCGCAAGATTATAAAGCTTAAACTGGAGACCAGTCCCAAATTGCTGCCATTTCAGCCAATCTGATTCTTGAGATTTGAGACTGGTCTCCAAACTCATTTTTATAATCTTGGGCTATATATTTTCAAAAACACTACGTTAAATCCGTTTTTTCTCGTTTCCGATAAATATCCACTGAATAACTTCCAAAATGCCAGAGATATAAGCCCAAGATTATAAAAACTCATTTTTGAAATAAGTATATGCTGGTCTACAATGTTTAGTACCAATTCGTCTAAATAATGTTAGGGTTTTCAAGAAATTCAAGGAAAACTTACTCCTGGTTCAAACCGAAAGTAGATTTCTATAGATTTCTACTTTCAGTTTGAACCAGGAAGTAAGTTTTCCTTGAATTATTTTGGTATACTGTCCATGAATTTCAGAGTTCTCATGCAAACGGTTTTTCTTTTGTTTTAGTATGTCCGTAGAAAAAAACACTAAAATCATATTTTCGTCATTACTGTTTACAAATTATACAATTTAATCAATAACGATAACGTTCATTTCCATTGCTGTTATTTTTTTTCTAAATATATATGACAATGGGTTTATATTGTTATAAATTGACAGTCACTAGTAAACTCACATTCTATTACACATACAGTCGGGCCTCCATTGCAACACTTTAATACAGTAACAGCTGTTTTACAGTTATTCGTCTTGCTGTCCTCGTGCCTAATCTCCCACATTCTATTGACCTTCAACCAAAATAACCAATGTTTTAACTATCTTCTATCTACAATCACTTGTCGGTGGAGAAATTACAAGTAAACAAGTTGAGTAAGGCAACTGAGCAAACCTCTATAATACCTACAAACCTCGGTATTACTCGGATGCGATTTAAAAACTGAGCTATATTTTTCATCAACGGATTTGAACCGAGTCTGCGGAATTTAATAGTATTTTTCTTTTGTTTTTATGATGGGGAAAACACATCTTCTTTGATTGCGTTGATTTTGTATTTTTAATATTTATTCATTATGAACACTGTTTATGTTTTATTATAACAATTACAGAAAGAAGAGGCGCGGTCAAACGTTAAACGGAAAGAATTTCTCTTATTTTGTTAAAAAAGTTTGTTATGCTGGGGATTTTTTTCTTTTTTTTTTCCTTTTCCCTATATCTATGTTCGCTTTTTATGTATTAAGGATTAAATGCTGGTGAAAACACATTTTTTTTGCATTTTTTGCCGTGGTTGCATTGATTTTGTAATTTTATTCATTTTAACACTAATCAGGTTTTTTCTCCAGATATCAGCTGAACAGATACAGAAAGAAGAGGCACAGCCAAACTTTAAAACGGAAAGTATTTTTCTTTTGTTGTTGATGTCAGTTGATTACTCAGACATTTTGGGGGCGGTAGCTGCGCTCTTCCCTGAGCCAGCTGAACAGGTAAGGTGTCCTGTAGTTAATGTGGTTCTTCGTACCCACATACCTCCTGATAAGTATGTCCCGAGTCCCATCCGTCCAAGCGGGGGAAAGAGGAGGTAGTCTGTATGTATATTTTGTATTATAATTTATAACTTTTTACAACTGCACTCTGCACAAAAAAACAAAACAAAAATGGGCAGCTGATAGATGTTAGGGAAGACATAGCTTATAAATGAAAGCCATCTGCAAGCGGTGTGTAGATGATGTTAATTCACCACTTGCCAACAGCTTCCACATATCCCCTATATTTTCAAACATCAATCTAGGCACCTCCTGCTGATGTCTTCCATTGATAAGCTATATCTTCTCTAACAATCCATCCGCTTACCACATGCCACTGTCTGATATTGTAACAGGCTATGTTGTTTCATTGTTCAAATATTGGTAAACTGAAGATGTCCCAATATTGTTTGCTTTGTTTAACGTTTAATTTCATTTCTAACACAGTTCCGTTTTCTTAGTTTTTTTTCAGATATCAGCTGCAACAGATACAGAAAGAAGAGGCACAGTCAAACTTTGAAAGATAAGTATTTTTCTTTTGTTTATAAATGAAAGCCATCAGCAAGTGGTGTGCAGGTGATGTTAATTCACCACTTGCCAACAGCTTCCACATATCCCCTAAATCTTTCCTAACATCAATCTAGGCACCTCATGCCGATGTCTTCATTGATTTTTTTCCGTTTTCTCATATATATTTGTTTGCATTTTTAGTTAAATTTTATTTTATAACAGTGTTTTTTTTTTTCTTTTTAGTGTTTTTCAGGTTACAGATGAAGATACAGAAAGAAGAGGCGCAGTCAAACTTTAGAAGGTTTTTTTTTTCTTTTTGTTGTTGTAGGTTTATTTAGGTAGGTGGAAAGATCCTATTTCCGAGTCTAGATTAGATTAGGTTATATTAGAGTAGAGTTAGATTAGAGTAGAGTAGATTTCCGAGTTCGCTGGTGATATGGATAGATCCTATTTCTGAGTCCGCTGGTGAGATAGATAGAACCGACTTCCGAGTCCGCTGGTGAGATAGATAGATCCGACTTCCTAGTCCGCTAGTGAGAAAGATAGTTAGATAGATCCTATTTCCGAGTCCGCTGGTGAGAAAGATAGATCATATTTCCGAGTCCGCTGGTGAAATAGATAGATCCGACTTCCTAGTCCGCTGGTGAGATAGATAGTTAGATAGATCCTATTTTTGAGTCTGCTGGCGAGATAGATAGATCCTTTTTCCGAGTCCGCTGGTAAAAACCGACTATACGACTGGGTTCGAACCTAACACATATCCGAGTCCGCTGGAGGACTTAAAGAATCCCGTCACAATGATATAATGATGACCTTTCAAACCTGAGCCTCTGGCAACACAATGGGCGCGTTATGGTGCGAACTGAGGGTAGTAGGTCTTTGGACCCAATAGCCAGTATGTTAAACCTCGGACTTCGATCTGAGGAGTGCTACCCTATTGTCTCATTACATGTACTTGTGACGTCCGTGGTATTCTTGATTTTTAATGCGGCTTGTAAAGAACATGTACAATGTCATATACACATTTAACAAAGACCAAATGCACAGAAAAAGTAAACCTGATGGTGTTGGCTTTTTTCATGTATATGACTTGTCATATGTGCTTTACAAAAGGTCCCAAGCCCTTCAAACGCAGAGGGAAAATCAAATATAGCATCAAGCATTTTTATCCCATCAATCAATAAGATTTCACAACAACAGCCAGTTCGAGTGCATTTGAAAGCAGAGTCTACATAACCATGGTGAACATGGAAAACTTACAGGCATGTGAATGTCTGTTAAGAATGTGTTTTACTTAGTTTTTGTGATAGCAGTTAGACACATAGCGATCCTATTGCCCGTTGACGTCGTCGTCGTCGTCGGCGTCGTCCGGTAGTCCCCCAGCTTCAACATGGAACTTAATGATGCCTATAACATTGAAAGTACTTGTTCTATTCACTTCATACAAGAATCATAACTCCCGTTTCACTATTTTTGAGTTATGCCCCTTTCAAATGCAACTTTATCATTAAACTTAATGTTGGCTTTAACTTTGAAAGTTCTTTTCCTTTCGGCTTAGTATTCAGAATTAATCATCTTCATGAACAACGTCATCGTTAACAAAAAGAATGATAACTCCTGTTTTCTTATTTTTTTAGTTATTCCCCTTTCAAATGCATCTAGAACATGAAACTTAATGTTGACTTTAACTTTGAAAGTACATGTGTACTTGTCTTGTTCATTTAATATTCATAATATATCATCTTCATGAACAACGTCATCGCTAACAACAAGAATGATAACTCTATTTTCAATACTTTTTGAGTTATGCCCCTTAAATGCACCTTGAACATAACACTTAATGATGCCTATAACTTCGAAAGTACTTGTCCTTTTCACTTAATACTTGGAATAAAAAAAAACAACAGAAAGGACCAGCTAATCAAAACAATTGAAGTAATTAAATTTTGTTTTAAACAATATTCATTTGAGAAAATGCACAGACAATAAACAAATGACAAGCAATTGTGTGAAATTGAAAAGTGAAAATGCTTATGTCTGCTGTTATCCATGTGGCAATTATGTGCAGTTCAAACAGTAGGTGACAGTTGGATTTCTTTGTGAATGTGACTATATCATGACTGGTTAAGAATCCATGTGACAGTTGAATTTCTTTGTGAATGTGACTTTATCATGATAAGTAATCGCAATAGATAATAAATAAATTTAAGCCCGGAAACCTGCATGACAATTTGATGTTTGTGATGTATGTTGATTTTTAAATCTGATGAAAGTGTTTGTATTACCTGGTTTGACCAAAAGATTTAAAAATAAGGTTGAATGCCCACTTCCCTTCTCAAACGTTTTTTAATTTCTATGAAAGTTTGTACACATGTATGTCTCGGCACTTATTACATATAGCACAATACATACACTTGCTGCAGTGTTGGGTATCAGTCAGCCATGGAATAGAAAACAAAAACGCAAAACAATAAACATAATAAACAGGTTTAGTTCACTCCCAGGTAGAGACAAAATCATTTGAAATCCGCAGTACTTAGCGCTATTTGTGCAGTGTGGTAGCTGTATAATGTATCCCCGTACATATAGTCAGTACTGGTATCAGGGTCTATTTGATTAAATAGACCCTGCTGGTATCAGTAAAACAGTCCGTTGTCAATGTCACATAGTGATGATAACATTTATCAGGGCTATCCGATCAAACTTTTTTTAAGTAATACGGTGCAGGAACAAACTTTAAGCTTTGATGATCTTAAATTAAACAGTGACAATCTTTCAAAACTCTTGGTTTTACGGTAATGGTTCCAGCAAATAAGGAAATATTCACAGTAGAGTGTTATTTGTCCATGGAAGTATTCTTGTAAGAATAAAGTAATATACATTGAGATTAGAAGTTAAAGTATAAAACTTATCAAACAATTTGGAGCTTTCTGCAAAACAGCAAGAACTCAAATTCCGACCGACAAAGGAACTTGCACTAAGTTTATTACTTTCAGGACACATCAAGTTTGGCGCTACTTTTTACTTTTTAGGATTTCGCACGGGTCACCAGGCCTGTCAAATCTCCGGATTTTATCCGAAATCTCAGGATTTTAAGTTAATTACCCGGATCTCCGGATTTATAGTCAAAATCTCCGGATTTCTATAAAATTGCAAAAATATAGATTAATTAAACCTTATTTAAAAGTTGTGCAATTAAATAATAGTTATTCTGCTGCAGTCGCACATTTCCTGTTTATTACGAGATAACGAGGACTAGGTCTGTGACATGCTGCCTTAGTGCCTCTGGCACAACTATAATATAACCGCGTGTCATAAACTAAACCAGGGACTTGACGTTACACCTGCTTCTATCTATTTTCATCGCATGTTCTTTCTTATATTGTCAAAACAGGCCTTAATAGGCTTAACAGAAAGTTAAAAAATGAATGATAAAAACAGATCAAAGTCAACTTAAAACAAGTTCTTTAACCATTTCTATGAAAATCGGCAAAATTCATTCATAAGAATATGAGAAAAATATTATCATCACCATCTATCATCATCAATCATCATCATCCAACCTCATCCTCATCATTTGTGTTCAGTCATAGTTAACACCAACAACAAGACAATAAAACATCAACAACAACAACAACAACATCATTTTCATCATAATTGACATATTCAGACAAAATCTCCGGATATTTAATGAAGAAGTTTTGGCAGGCCTGGGTCACTCATGCTTAAGCTAAGACATTTTGATGTGAATTCTTTTATTTAAGACTTTAGATTTCTGATGGAACATTGGAAAACTGTTTATGAGAAGATGATTACTTAACATTTTTAACAATGTTGTTCAGCAGTGGGGGCATTCGTGTCCTGAGGACACAGTCTAGTTGAAAGGAAACTCGTTTGTTAATTTATCATAACCTGGGAGAAACAAAGCTTGAGAATAGTCTCTGAAAATTCTGGGAAATCAGAGACATTACAATGTACGAGTATGTTGTGCATTTATCCGTCTAGCAAATCATTATCATCAGTAGAAAGAGCACGGGATTGTACCCGCCAATCGGGACCTGGGACATGTCGGCTTCTAACAAGTATTTCCGCCGGATATATGTCCTAACCGAATAGTTCCGCCCACGCATTTTACAAGGAGTAAAAGAACCGAGTCGTGTTTCCTGTATAAATGATTGTAATAATCGGAAAGAAGCGTCATTAAATGTATTACATTCATATCTATTTGCCATCTTCACAAATATTAAAATTATGCAAACAACAAATTGTGTTTATCAATTAAATATTTTCATATTTCATAGTTAAAATCAACACTATCAAAGCTGAATGACTATAAACCTTTTCGGGTTCAATCGGTTCGTTAACAACGGAAGCTTATTTCGCGCATGCGCGCTGTGTCTAGGGCAAAAACGGCACACAGAAAACAACAATTCTGCGATTAATTAAATTAAAATGAGTAATTACGCTAATACTTTACTACCAGATACCAAAAAGTGTACTTTGAGAAGCTTACTTTTCTCGATTTTCATGAAGACCACATCGATGATCCGCCAAGATTAAGATTTCTTATCAGGCCGACTCAATGGAAAATATGTTTAGGAAAGGCAATATTATATCGTTAGACTAATTATTTGTTTCATTATTTATTTCAAGCTGGGAGAAGTATTTTCTTGTATTGCAGATCAACTTTTTTAATTCGAAAATTCCAACTTCGATGTTTTGAACACCGTAGATATTTCGAACTGTCCTCTCGGTTCCGGCAAAGCGCCTATAATATTCTATGTACATTTATCTCAATTTTGATAATTCAAACACCTGATATTTCGAATTTCGAAATCAAAGGCCAGTCCCGTCGTAAAATTCTACGTAAATTTTACCACCGATATTTCGAACTCCATTAAAATAATATTATATCAATCAACATTATAACCAGAAAATACTTTAGCACTTCGGTCGAATAAATATAGCGGCGCCGTATAATATTATTCTAATAAGATGTCACCAACGATTTCAACAACAATTTGTACGGAAATTAATCCGTTTGTTATTTATTCAACCCCTCGTCGAGAAGGAGAGCTAAATATTATATCATGGACCTATGATTAGTGCACGTGATAATATACGGATATCGCGATTCATGTAACAACCAATAAATTGAATCTGGTCCCGTGATTATAAAACTTTTTTTCATGCTCAGCTCAGTTCTTTGCTCAAACTTATAATTTCTAGAACATGTAAGTTTCATAAAAGGGAACTACTGTTTGTTCCACTGTTGTCATTAAGATCTGTGTCATATTTTCACTTCAAACTGTTTTATTTTTGATAATAAAATGAAAGGAAGCCATCAAATTTTCATGATCAAATTACGTTGAGCATGAAATAAGTTTAATTATCACGGGCCCAACAAAATCTTGTGATTTTGCTTTGATAAATCTGTCAAACACGCCGATATTCCATTGTTTTGGCTGCTTTGTTATTTATTTTTTGCCCTACGCAATTTGCGCATGCGCGAAATTCTTACGGCTTCCGGGATAAATGCAGGGCAACCGATAGCGTCCCGAAAAGGTCTATATATATACAATAAAATAAAACTACATGACAGTTGTATCATGATTCTGTTAGAAGCAGCTGGAGACACCATGCTTATCTCTAAACAGTCATTTTCTAATCAATAGTTCTTGTATAATTATGTCTGCTTTTATTGAAACAAAATATATGCAGAGTTAAGAAGTGCGAGCTATGGAAGCATATTTGTGCCACAACTTAACCACATAAAATAACGTGAAAATAATGGAGGAATTCGACAAAAAAGTTTGTTTTCGCGAAAACATCCATATTTTCACGATTAAAAAAAGTTATGTTAACACGAATTTATTTCTTTTAGTGCTCTAAACTGCCACAACATAAAGATAAAGTTTACATGTAAATAATGGAGGATTTCACGAAAACACATAACTTTTCACGAAACCTTAAAAATTTCACGAAAGATATTTTTGCATGAAAATAATGGAAGATTTCACGATCAGATTTCGTGAAACGAAAAACAGATAACTTTTCATGAAAGCGTAACAATTTCACGAAAGATGCCAGTTATCTAAAAATTATGGAAGCATATTTGTGCCACAACTTAACCACATAAAATAACGTGAAAATTATGGATGTTTTCGCGAAAAAAAGTTATCTGTTTTCGAGAAAAAATTCTGTTTTTGTGAAATCCTCTATTATTTTCATGGATACTATATCTTTATGTTGAGGCAATTTAGAGCATTATCAGGAATAAATTCGTGTTAATTTCTTTCGTGTGTAATTTATCTGTTTTCGCGAAAAAAACTTTTTTTGCGAAATCCTCCATTTTTTCACGTTAATTTATATGGTTGTTGTGGCGCAAATATGCTTCCATAGTATGAGCGAGCACATTTTGATACTCATTTTATTTTTTAGAGCACGAGTAATGTGCAAAAAGAATCGCCATTCAAATATTTACATTATTATATGTTAAAGTGTCAATAAGTGTACCCGTTATTACCAGGTAATTCCAATTAATATTGAGAGGTGATAATAAGCGCTGTACTGTGTGCTGGCATCAAATTAAATGATAAATTATGATCTTGTAAAATAAATAAAGTTATTCCAAATTACTTTATTTATAAAAAATTGCATTATATTATAAGAAATTAATTTAATGCCGTTTAGATAGTTATTTCTGCCCCGCCTCCAGGGGTCTCCAAAAAGTTTAGAATTGTTTATATTATGTTTCATTGATCACATATAAAAACACCATTTCTCACAATTCGGATGATTAATTTTCTTATGATGTCATCGTGTTGTCTTTCATATGTTACAAATAAAATTTAACAGCCAAAAATACGAAAAAATAATTTCACAACGCCAATCCGCAGTATGCGCGCTTAAACCAAGTAAAGCATTAGACAGGTCTCAGATTTTTTCACTTGTACCAAGTTTACAAGTTTATTTTCTACACCCAGTACATGAATACATGTAAACATGAGGCAAAAACAAACATCATACGTATATACGAGGCTCAAAGTTGAGAAAAATATAATAGAGGTATCGTGACATACAATTATAAATTAACAGATTGAAAATATATTTTTGAGCAATTTCAGTAAAGCAGCGGGAGAATGACCTTAACAATAATCATTTTTATTATAGAATAATTCTCACAGTGTGTTTAAGTACATTAACTATTTTCTTGGGGTGTTACATAGGTATGTAAGTAATATTTAAATAATAAAAAAAATTAAATGAGGTTAGATGTTAGAATTTCTCTTACAAATAAGCAAAGTTAATTAAATTCAATCATACCATGGTAATGTAACATATTGAAAGTACATGCACAATGTACATTAAATGAGTAATTTCAATAAAGCAGCGGGAGAATGACCTTAACAATAAACATTGTATCGAACAATGCCCGCAATGAGTTCAAAAACGTTAACTGATTTCTTAGGTGTTACATAAGCATGTAAATAATATTTAAATAATAAATGACAAATTAAATGATGTTAGTTGTTAGAATTTCTCTTACAAATAAGCAAAGTTTGTTAAATTCATTCTTACAATGTGTATTCGTTAAACTGTTATATTTTATTACATTTGGTCTTTCATAATATACTTTTTTTATGTATTTTTTTCTTTTTTGAGAGAAAAATTGACACTCCATGATGTAATGATATTCGTCACCTAAGTAGTTAATGCAATATGGGCATTTTCTTTGTTCGTATGTGATATTTCTCCATCTTCCAACTTCGATTGGCAGTTAATGATTACGGCTTCTAAATTTCAAGTACAATTTTTCATTTTTATTAAAGTCACGTTTTAAATAATGTTCAAGTCCAAAAGTGTTTTTTATTAAACGATAATTTTGTAAACTTCTTGTGTTTTCGGTTGTACTGTGCCAATCGCTAATGAATAAGTCCTTAAGCTTTTGTTTTGTTGTTTCGGAAAGCCATTTCTGGTTTGAGAATGCGTGTGTTATCCAAATACCATATAATCCGCATTTAATTAAAATATCTTTTACACATGAGATCCATGGATAATGTTTTTGGAGGTTTCTAGATAGGCTGTTCTCAGCTTGAAAATACAAATGTATAGTGCATAGTAAATTTTGTACCAGTCCAATGGATTTTATCACTTGTACCTGTCCTCTGCTGGATGCGAAATTGACGCGCTTATTTAAAACAAAAACAAACAAACACTGCCACAGGCTACTGCCTTGTAACCTGCCGGTGTCATAGGTAAATATACAGAGTAAGTGTAATAATCGTGGGCAGATTAAGCTGCTGTCGTATTTTTATGAGATGCTTATATTGTCAAATGTTGATTATTTGTTGAAAATTAAAAAAAAAATAATAAAAAAGAAATTTTGAGGTTCAAATCATAGAAATATTTTCAAAGCGATATCAGACCTCATGACACTTTAAGAATAACCGTATTTATGCTTATAGTAAAATATATGTACCACTAAACTGCCCCTTTAATCGGTGTCCGTGCCGGATGGGGGGGGGGGGGGGGGGGATGGTGGAAGGGGGGGGGGGTGCACGAAACTGCATTCAAGTGTACCAATATTTTAGTGTTAACGGCCGTTGTCGTTACCAAAATCTCCACGACGTACCAAGTTTAAAAGTAAATATCTTTCTAGAGAAAGCGAATTGGAAGCTGTGGTTTCAAATAATTACAGGGAAATAATTGAACTTTATCATGGAATATTTCAAATATTTCAGATTTGGTATAAAAAAAGATATTTGCGGCCGATTCGTCAAATGACTTAATTGCACACTTTTTCTGCAATTTCTTTGTAAATAATATCCTGTGTGCGTCAAGATTTCGTCAGTAGAGTCCTTAACAAACAGGGAATCAATATGTATATTTTTGTGTGCTAAGATATTGCGGGAAAATGTAAAAATCAGGCCAATACTCAGTTTCGCCGAAAAACGTTCATGTACACAAGCAACTGCCGTCGGCTTACCCACGGCATTCACCTTATCGGGTTGAACGGTGTGGTAAAGTCAGAACAACCCAAGCAAGTACCGGTACACCGCAGGATAAAAGTGTTTTCGAAACTATTTACTGTTCAGTCAATAAGATTAACTAGTCTGACGTTAATAAATTAAGTGCTCAAAACATAAATTATATTCTGTAACTATGTAATATCGAGGATAGAGACCAGGAACAAAAATAATCAAAGCGCTAAAAGCGTTGAAAGACTGGCGCGCTGGTTGAATCGAACATGCCCTGCACAAATATCATTACTGTAAACATATGAAACTATGTGTGATTTTTTCGTTAAACTTTGTGACAGTTACTATCATCAACATTAGCAAATAATTCAGTGTATTCAGGGATTTCAATAGATGCAGGTACTTGTATTTTGAAGCAAGGAAATTAGGTTTTCCACTTTTTTTCACCTGAATCTTAGGTTGGGGGTCTTTTTTGATGCAGAAGCGTATGATTAGTGGTTAAATTTTGCTAGAATAACGATGATCAGACTCCGCCGCAACTGAGTAGTGTCAACATTGAAAAACACAAGGCTCACGTACCTTAAGAGACTGAAACAGTTACAATCTTAATTTTTACGTCGATCGCAACAATGCAATAACAAAAATATTCGCAAACTTACTAACGGTCTCCCCAGGATTTTTGGAAGGGTTGTCGCTGGACTGTTCGTGGATTTAAGCTCGCGAAACTTTATTTTTTAACTATCATTTTATACAGTTTTATATTTGTACCAAAGTTTACTGCAAAAACTGTATATAGTACATAGATGTTTTTTTTAAAATCTCTTTAGAGCCAAGAAAGGTACAAAGTTAAAAAAACATAAATAATGTGAAACAATGCGTAAACAGTATGTCAACATGTGTTTTAATAACATAAACTGATCTGATCTCATCAAGTTACAATGTCAACTATATACTCTGTATAGTTAGTTTTTCACCTTCATTGTCCAAGATATCTCACACATGTCAAACTCGGTGTTTCATTACAACTGACAGAATTAGGATTAAACTTTCAGAAGCCTCTTTTTTTCTTGGGCCCAAGTGCTGACTGCCTTATTATAATCAAACTTCAGTACATCAGGACCTTCCATGGATATCATTAACAATGAATTTAATGTTGAATTGTTAAGCCTGCTTCTAAGCTTTGTCTTCACAATTGATAAGGTGGAAAAAACCCACTCACAATCTGAAATTAAATTAATTTACGATACCAGTAAATATATAGACAGCTTCACATATATAAAAATAATATCATAATATTTATTCAGTTAACACAAACAGGTATAATAAATTATGTAGTGCACCCCTAGAACCTGGTTTAAACCCCTAGTAGCAAATTATTTTGCCACGGACTGCTCCAAGGCGGTAACCCATTAAGTTCCCCTTTTTTGTTAAACAATCAACAAACAAATCATTTATTTTCCTCTCTTCTTTTTGCTGCAGGGGAGGTTGTGTTTTATGAGTGTGGCGATTTCTGATATGCATTTTTCCCTTTTTATAAATATTAGCATGAAATTGAGTTATTTTATTTATTTAATGCAAGTCACAAGGCTAAGTAAATATATATCTATACACTAGTCAAAAGTTCTAAGTGCACACTTGATAAATGTTGATTTTTCAAATTATTTAATCGAGTCTTTCAAAATAGTGTAAATTACAACGAAGAAGAATCAATATTCTATTAAAGCACACCAAAAAAATTAAGTCTTCTTAACCGGATTAAAAAATAATAACATTTTAGCTCACTTGTACTCAGAGAGCAATTCTCAAGTTAATTATCATTGCATCGGCTATCATTTGTGATCGTTTTCTCATCTCTGTATAATTTAAATTTCATGTACAATTAAAGGAAATACTGTAGTTTGCCATTTCATTGCACTGAAATAGCTTCCTGTAGCTTTGTAATGGTCTGCTGGGCACGATGAGCCAACGCACTCTTCTCTATTTTATCCATAACGTTTTTATAGGATTTCTGGAGAAAATTCCTTTTTTTTCACAATGTTTTGTGCCAAGTTTTTGAATTGTCTAGCAGTTAGGGATGATGCAGTTCTCTGTGATAGATGTTTAACAGCCTTTCCGAACGAAAAAATGTATTCATTTCGATAAAATTGACCCGTTTTTGGACACGCTCTTTGACCAAATAAACGTCATTTTCGAATAATTCGATTTTAATGTTTATTAAATTTCTATAAATTTTAGTTTTAATTTTTTATTTATTGGACACTTATCCAACAAATGTTACACTATTTTTTTCGAGTTTACGTTGTTTTACTTAAAATTTTAATGGCGTTATCGAGTAACGTCAGCGTTCAACGTAAGCAACGTAATCAATCTAGAAAATAATATCGTTTGATTTTCTTCTTAAATTAATAAAATATGCAAAAATAAGGTATTTCATTTGCATTTACGAAAACCGTCAAGATTTTTTACAACAAATTTGAAGTTGTGCCAGTGAAAAACATTTTGACGGCAATGTCGTTGTCTGCTGACGTCTACCGTTCCATGGTTACAATTTGTTGGTGTGTTTTTCGTGTTTGTCTGGAGCCGGTGAACATGTGAAAAACAAAAACGATTGTAGAAAAGTAAATTTCGATTGCCGCACGGGGATTACGCATAAATAGCGTATGCCGACGTGGATGACGTAATACATAAAACATATGCACGGTTTTCGAAAAAATATTATTGTTTGATCATAATTAACAGACTTTCTTCCACTTAGGATCGACACCTGACTGGATCGAACTGGCTGTTCGAGGTAGCCGGCGTTGATTCAGTGTCTCGGCATGTTGGGGTACCGCGACCGGCGTCGGAGTAATTTCACGACGTGAATGGGTACTTCGCGTCCTCAGAGTCGCTCTTGAAGGGCTATCCGGAATGATTTCGATCTCATTTCTAGAATTTTGAAGTTCAGAATGCCCGATGGAGTTGGCATCAGCCTCATAAGGCCGGTTTCTCTTGAAATTAGAATTGACGAGTCGTCGTTCTTTCGCGCATGCATACTTGAAAATGTGTCCGACGAAAATGAACTGATCGTTACGATGATAGCGCAGTAAAATGCCACAGAATGTATTTCTTTTGCAATTTAAGTTCTAACTGCAACTTGCTAATAGATTTGTTTAAAACAAATCCAATATCGCACAATTATTTTCATACCTGTATACAGTACAATTTTCGAAGTGTTTGTCTTCTAATCACATAACTAAGAATAACCAAATTATTACTCATGATCGCATCTCATTAAAATCATTGAACATTATGTCAAACACATCGGGTTCCGCTATTAAGTATAGGTTATTGTTTATTTGGAGGCGTGTATACGCTGGGCCTGACCGTTTAATTTTTCGTACAAGCCTCCAAATAAACTTTAACGTATATAATGGTCGAAATTATTATTGTAACTGACAAAACAGTCGCCGCCTAAATACCATAACAAAATCAATAGTCAAACTGAAATTAGCTTTGTAATTCAAAGGCTCGTAAACATGTACTGAGAGAATATTTTAGAAAGTGAATTATGCATTTTTTTTTATCTGAAAACACCATGTGAACATAACTGACTCTCAGGAAAAATAACGTGAGTCTGTCCTTGGGTTGTGAAACAAGGGTTCATCTGTGTAAGTTCCATTTTACCCGTTACTTCATAAATAAATCTTTTATAGCATGGCAAAATAGTTTATATCCGCATCAACGGGCTCATCCGTTTCGTCTGAGCGCGACCGACACTTCTCGCTGTTAGATTCACTAGATTATTTGTGACAAAAAAGGGAAAGTGCAAATACTGATGACATTGATTTTATGGGTGGTCTGGATCTAAACTGGCCGCCTATGTGATAATAGACGTAAGAAAATTATCATAAGCCAAAAAAGTCAGAGCTAAAATATTTCAATTATTTTCTTTTCCTCGGACTTTCTAAGTCACGCCTCCTTGAACACTGTAGAAGATCGTTTACGAACTATACAGTCATGTTTATCAATAAATGTTCCAACAATATTGTGGAGAAAATCGAAACATTTTAAATCGAAAAACGCCTTTCCAATAATTCGATGAATTTATTTGGTTACCTCCCCTGTCCAGTCACGTGACTGCTCTACAGGAAAAATGATTGCTCGCTGTAATAACGTAATAGGGAATATGTACCTACAACTTTCTTTTTTATAATAAAATTCTTTTTTGGAAAATATATTTTCTCTTTGAATTAGTAATAATACATCAGTGTCATGATATTTTTGAAAATAATTTATAAAACAATCAGGTTTCTGACTAAAAGTGTCAATTCATTATTCCTCGCATTAAACACTAAACGACTTGAACTAACAGACAGTCGCAGTGTTCTCTTCACGGCTTAATTGAGTCTCGTTTCCGGATTAGCGTGTCTATTCAACTACTGACATCATGTTGTGATAATGTCGGCGGCGATTGATTTTGAAGGCGGCATGCCATAAACATGTCAAACTGTCTCGCACACGGGGTCATCTGTCAATAACTTAAAGGGGTAGATATCATTGACCAATAGAGATCGTGTAATTACTATTTGCAATGTATCTACACCTCCCAATTCTTAAGTATTTCGGAGTCCTTTAACTACTGGATGTGCCAGCAAATGTATTTGATTTAGCACTTAAATGGATTCTTAATCAACATTACGACACGTTTTAAAAACAAAAGCCGTCAATAAGAAACAAATCTTGTCAAAACATTTTATATATGTTTAGTTAAGAGTTTGGGCTTTTATGCCAAAATTTCAATCTGTCAAACCTAAGAAATCTAAATTGGATATGCAACCATATTTTGATATAAATATTCCCATCTTTTTGGAAGCCGGCATCTAAATCCTTGGATTTTATTCTACGAATGATACTTCTACAACAAACAATCAGATTACCGATCCTGTTTTATTTCAAGACAGAATCAATCATATTTGCGTGTGAAGTATACGTAACATTTTAAATATTCAAATTATTTATTCGTTGACCATAAACGCCTTAATTTTTAGGACAATTCTGTATGTGTAAGTATCAACAAATTCAGATTGTTTTTTTTTGTCTTCAGATCATGTAACCAGATGTTGACATATCACGATTTCAGGATAATAGTGCATTACTAGCCTTAGCAATTTGCAACATTTACACCAGTAAAATATATTTTCAGCAGAAAAGATATTAAGAAGAAATTGTTGTACATAATTGGTAAAATTAATGCTTATGTTTGTCCAAATTGCGTTTCATAATGCCTACTATCAACAAGAATGGTACATGTTCTTAAATCATTAAAAATCTAAATATCTAACAAATAGTAAACATAAAAAAGTCTGGCTAGAATAACAGACCAGCAACTTATTTTTTTTACTGCCGGCGACGAACCAGACCTGCAATATAGCGGATAAGGTTAGCTATTATGTGCTTAAGCCATTAGCCCGATTGTTCAGCTATCCTGCAGAGCCTCGTTTTGGATTGATTTTCGGTCGCGGGAAGTAACTCGTACAGGACTGCGAAACTGTTTATTGGAAAGGCGTATAATAAACACTTTCCAAACGCGCGACTTTATGAGAATTAAGAGGTCGCAAACATTGCAAATGGCGAAAAGTAGCTAAAATTTCAAAAATGAATTTTGGAGGAAATACTTATTGCCACCTAGATTTTAGTAAAGAAATGTATTTAGCTATGGATGTAGTAAATGTTTGCAAGCTCAGTTTAGTCTAATTCATGTTCTAATTACCAAGCACATACTAAAACAAAAGAAAAACCATTTGCATGAGAATTCTGAAATTCATGAACAATATATCAAAGCAACTCATACCTGAAATAAGTAAATGCCGGTCTACAATGTTTAGTGCCAATTCGTCAAAATAATGTTAGGGTTTTCAAGAAATTCAAGGAAATCTTACTTCCTGGTTCTAGATTCTACTTTCACTTTGAACCAGGAAGTATGATCTCCTTGAATTCCGAGTGCCATTTTGGGAAATTATTTCCATGTATGTGATTGATTTTAGAAACAGCGATTTTTAATGGTAACAAGATTTCCCAATGCAACGCGTTATGTTCATCGGAGAATAAAGTATCGGTTTCATCAATATAAAATTCTACGATTGAACTAAAACATTCGGCGGTTGCGAAAACGAAATCTATAACAGATTTATTGCGAAATGTATGTGCACCTTTATCGCGACCTTGGCCCATTCTTCCATTTAACAAAAATAAGTTGTTATTACGTAGAGTTTCGACTAGACGCAAGCCGTGTGTATTAGTTTTACAATCGCAAGAGCATCTATTCAACGGAATTGATAAATTCTCAATAAGTCTGTACTTGTCGAGCTGGGATTGTATTTCTTCATCAATGTCAAAAATATCATTAATATAGGGATCTGATCTTATAAAATCATTTAATTTTCCGACCCGGCTATTTGTATCTCCAGCTATGTAAACGTATTTGTGGCCACTGACTTTCTCAGAAATTTCGCTTTCGAATTCGCACCAAAGATCATTATTAAAGAATCTCGAGTTTTCAGGTGGCATATAGACGGCACCAATGTAAATGTCCTCATCTAAGTTAGTAAACTTTTTATCGATCGAAATCCACAAAATATAGTCCGATTTATTTTCGTGTACAGCAATGAAAGGTGAAATATGTTCACTCACATAGATACCAATGCCTCCTGATTTCCTGAAATACGGTTGACTTCTATGCTTTGGAAAATATATGTAATCCTTATATCTGTAATATCAGTACTATCAGTATGTTTCTGAAATGCAAAAGATTTTACAAAACTAACAAATTCAGGATAATTAAGACGGTGTTTTAAGCAACTGACATTTAGAGCACCCAACTTAATAGTGTTTGTTTCCAGATCTTGTAAGGGATTGCTCTCCCCAGTGTCCTAATGAGCGGCGGAGTCCGAGTGAACGGCGGTGTCCGGTTGATTGTGTGGTGAACCAGGTTGGCGTGAATTATCGGCTTGAGCCCAAGGACGTCTAAAAGTATTTGTTGTCGAGTTAGTAGACCTGGCAGGATAGCGAGCCGAGGCAGCTCTCTCACGGCTAGGGGCATGAGCACGTGACGGGCGAGGCGAGTTTGACTGGCGTCGAGACCTATGTGGGTGAGTGTTTCCAGTATTACCTGATGACGCATCCTGGCTACGCACCTGTTTACTTTGCTCAATAGACGCTTGGCTTTGTATTTGGGTAATAGGTTCATTAATAGGTGCACCATTTTCACGTGAAGTAAGTGAATCAGACTGCGGGGGACGCACATTTGTGAAAACAACTTTATTTGTCACTACACGATCACCTTGCATTATGGTGTTCCAGTGGGGAAAAACATCTGCGACAGTTCTTCCATCGTGAATAAGTTTAGCCGGATAAACAATATTTACCTTTCTTAAATTGACGATTTTATTGTGACAGTCCTCATTTTTTTCCTTCAGGGATCCCACCGAAGATTAGATTATTCCTCCTACTACGGGCCTCAAGATCAAGCGATTTGTATTCAAGGAGAGTCAGACGAAAATTGTGTTCGGACATTTGTGTCTCAAGACCGTAGACTTTGTGATGAAGAGATAAACATTGGTCCACCTTACGGCCTATATTATTCATCTCGGCGAACATGGCCGACAGTTTGTCATCTGCTGAAAGTTTCTCAAAGTCAAAGTCAATATCAGGCTTTTGAGTGTTATCAGTGTTTACACGCTGCCTTTTTCTACTGTTTATGATTTTAGTCCATTCAGGATCAAGATCAGGATCAGTGTAGCTTTGCGGGAGGCCGCCATCACTACCGCCATTTTCTACCGAACAAAGGACATCAAAAGGATTTTGCGTAACAGTGTCCGCATTGTGGGAAATACCACCTTTAAACGATAGTCCATTTATAGTTCTATCACTTTCTTGTCTGGAACTCATTCTATACTCGTCCAGGTATGCCACAGCGATAACATTGACAAAAAAATCTAGAGCTGGTGAAAAATGGCGACTTCACTTCTTCGTAAATAATCTTCTGTTTTAAATACACTTTTAAATGTCACATATGTTCTAAGTTTTGACACTTTAGTAATATCAGCACTCCAAATACTAGAATAATGATCTGTTATTTTACTATTCGCGGTAACCATACTTATAACTGATTTATTGTCAAAATGTATACTTAAGGTGGAACGCGACACTTTGCGAATGTTCGAATTTCTTTATGAAATTTGGTATGGTATTTATTGACGATGATTCCAGCATGAATCCGCAAACCGTTTTTCGATTAATCAAATAGTTGTTTATATATTTACCTTCAAAGTTAGCTATCAACGCCAGTTTTCTGCAGTGACGTCAACGACGCTCGCCGAACACTTTTGAGGGGCTGGCTGAAAATTGGGGTTTCCAATTTCATTTTTTCGTTCACTGATGAATTGGCGCTGAAAATAGCTTTCCGGTGATAGAAGATTAAACATAATGTGACCAGTTTTGACAACGTTGTGTACCGTTAAACGCCGTTTTCGCGTTAAAAATGACGTCGAGTTTTTCCTTTTTTCTGTCGACTTTTTCAAAATTGTGTAAAATTCCCGAATTTGATTTTTGATTTTTTTGCTTAAAAAGTTTGAAAAAAGCAATTCCAATCGAATTAGCGAATAAAATTTGGGGGTCACCGACTTCGTTATTGCGCCATGGCCTTTTTTCAGCACCCCTCCCCTTTTTAAAAAAACGTGTAAAGAAAAGTGACGTTTCTGTAAGTTTATGACTATTCAAATTCTACAATATTACAGCAACTACAATGACTTATGGTAATTTAAGAAGAACGAAAAAAAATAAATAAAACATGTTTTTACGCAATATGTGCTGATTTAAGGGCAGGTAAATTCGCACGATAATTTCACAATTTTTGGAGTTTTACATTGTTAAGAAACGTTCCCTCTGGTGTTATTTTGTCAGCGTGCCTTACATATGTTGCACGATAATTTTAAAGTTATATTATTAAACTCGGCTTTTTGGCTAAATCCTCGTCATAAGGCTAACTGCGATGAGAAACCTCTGGAGATACTATATTTCCGGATTATATTTAAAATGCTACTACAGAAATAAAATAAAAAGACCAAAACGTGTCTTTATACATGTAATTGTATTTGCTTCATTTAGCTCGATGAACATTACGACTGACTCGTGATGAAAATTTTGATGCCGCAAATCAAATTTATTGACACTAGGTATTTTCGGGGTAGGTGAAAAACAGTCTATAATCAATATGTGTTAAATTTTTACAACTTATTCATATTACGCGAAATCTCAATTAATTTATAATAAGAGAAATAATGCAACGTTCAATTATTGCATCACAGTAGCTTCTGTTGTAATACAAAACAAAAATCATAGGACAACACAGACTGCGGTCTATGTTCAAAATTTTTTGCAGTATTGTTAATTTTAATTTTTAGATTTCACTTAACGCCTTTTTCCATATAAACGCCTATATGGAATGGACGAACAGTGTAGGTCCCGAAGGATCTACACTATTCGCTTTTGATTTATGAGGTTATTTCTTTTTGATTTATAAGGTTATAAGGTATATACAGCTAACAGTGTAGATCCTGATTAGACAAAATATTAAAAGAGAAATCGATTAGATCGAATGTGCAAGGTGATCTGGATCTACGCTGTTTGCTAATGCGATAAAATGCGTAAATATTTATAATATAGAAAAGTGTTAAACGAATTTCGGATTATTTCTAAATCAATTTTTGCCAGTGGTGGGAACCACTGGCAATAAAATGACAATCCGAAAGCTCATACCTTTCAGCAGGTGCGCTCAAATATAAAAAGTCGCAGCACATCTTTCGGTAGACGTCAGGAAAGAGTTCCAAAAGCAATTATAGAAACGAGAAAAATCAGTTGTAGACGATCATTTTAATTGATTGCTGATAAAGAAGGATTAGTTATGTTACTCAATAAAAGCAACAAAGGCGCACTTTTACCGATTAATTGATTAAATAAACTGCGTGTGTTAGCCATTCACAATGACGTCAAATGGGGGTGTGTCAAATGGCGCATGTTCTGAACGCATACTCGTTGCAAGAACTTTGAAGTAATGTTCTGAACGCATACTCGTTGCAAGAACTTTGAAGTAAATATACTTCTTTCTTTCTGCTTTATTTAAAAATATACTGTGTCGATAGTTTTACGGATTGTTACGTAACACGTACGGGGTTTAGCCCAAACTACACACAATGCAGTGACCTCCCTTCGATTGTGTTTCCCCAAAGTATTGAACAATGTCAACGTCGAAGATTTTACTTGAACAAATAGCCAATGTTTTGTGCGTATTTAAATTGAGACCCCCACGAAAATGATGCAAAATGTGTTTTTTCGGAAGTGGAACTAACATGGGAGATATTTCGTGAAATCCTGAACGGATTAATCATTACAAATAAACAAAGGCATTGACAACAAAAATTTGATAACAGTGTAATTTCCGAAAGGACAAGACATTTCTTTTAACTGTTTCAACTGTATCCCAAAAATTGTGTGTGTGTGCAGTCATTGTATGCAAAAATATGCAATCATCTTTACTTACAAAGTTTGCATATTGTGCATTTAATGATTTGTATTAAACCAGCTGCTTGAGAACACATCTACATGTAGTTATTGTTTACATTTTCTCAGTGATGATTTAAAGGTAGACACCTCGACTGTTTCACACCGGCAGTTACACCGTCTTAACAAGGTAAATAGTTCTTGTTGTTTCTTACAAGATTAGATGAAATTGAAACTTTAACTTCCAAGTCTCAATGATATAAGGACAATATGGCCCCTTGTTGTAGCCCAGATTGATGAACATACATGTAATGGCCCAGGACGTGCAGACTGTACGGTCCAGATTTAAAGACAATATTCCCAGGAGTTAAAGACCATACGGCCAAGCTTTGAGACCATATGGCCCAGATATATATAATTAGCAGGTCTCCGATATGAAATCATATAATGCAGCATCTATAATTTTGGAAAAGTTATAAATTTTGTTGCCCAAAATTGTTGCAATTTATTTGTTGTTTTTTTAATACAACCACTTCAAACACAAATTTTAGAAACCAGCATTTTTAATTTTTAAATAACCTTGTTTTCGCTAGGTAATTATGGAAGGATAAATTTATGACAATTACATGACATATCTGCCACACTGAATTAAACTTGCCAATTTCTGACTTGATTTTCACAACTCTTTTCACAAGCAAAGGACAGTCACCAGCTCATTAGGTCGGGCCAGTATTCAGTTTGTGAAGAAAAATACATACCTAAAAGAAAATAATAATACTTATAGACCAAGGGTTCCTCTATGTGCTTAATCTGAAGGGTCATTTTCATCATATTCACAGCAAGACCTTGTAGCAAATTAGTGTACAGCCCATAACTTTTTTATTTGAAGTGCTTAATCTGAAGAGTCATTTCCATCATATTCACAGCATGACCTCCTAGCAACATCATGTCCGGCCCATAAGTTTCTTATTCAGCTAAAATCCCATGGGTCAAAATAAGGCTTTCTGGTTACAGAAATGTTCTTCGTCTGATGCTGCTTCCTTTCGTGGTACCTTTCTATGTTGATTGTCGAGACAGTAAAAATCGCATATTGCTCATAACCACAGACAAGGCACATAAGCATGGAATCGCCGGTCTTAAACTTTTTAGCAATCTATGGCGGATAAGAAATAGACACGTACGGGAACCACATGTTGCTTGGTCAGTGTATGTGTCGCAGCAGTTTCCGAGAAAGTACATATAAACAAGAAAACGAGGGATGTATTTTATACCTCTGCACCGCGGCGTTCACCGTTGTGTCGTTTCTCACTGTGTGCAATTCTCGCTGTCACAAACAAAAGTTCAAGCAACATACCACTTAACAACTTGGATATTGTTTTGCTATAATTTCTTTGACGCTTTTATGAGAAAACTGTGAACTCTTCGATAATCATAAAAGAATTTAGAATTTGCACAATATGAAGTACAATGTATATGGGTAAATGAAATATAGTTACGACCGCGCTAATGAAGCATCCCATCATGGAACTTTAAAACTACCTTAGATGCAGGTAAAATCAATGTCAATCCTCTGAAATTGCAGCTTACTAGCAAAAAAGATGTATATTTGCAGAAAATAATGGGAACAAATCAAACATACGCACGACTGGTGGATTATTTGTCATCCCTTTAACTCTTTACAATACAAAATAAGGCCGTTAGCTAACTAGAATTGATAGATATTCCTTTTATAGATCTGCTGGGGCTACGAAATATATTTTTTAAATTATTTTAGGCGTCACCGCGCACAAATTTAGGCGCTACATTATTTCTATTACGTGCATAGACTAACGATTTGAACAGTTTTAATCAAATGCCTATAACTACACTGAAATCGTGTGCGTTTCTTGAGTAATTAAGAACACTTTTAAATAAATTTAGCACGCCTTTGCGAAAATGCTTTGACAATATAAGAAAAAAAACAGCAGAATTTATTTAATTGTAGGTATAACATCGAAAAACTTGATAATTATAAGTGTAACGTCCGAATAGAAATAATTGACGCAAGTATTATACGCATTTTGAATGTTCGTTTTTACCCATAGTAACGTTTCTAACGATATTTTTTACAAATTAACATAAGAGAAATCGATTAGATGTCATTTTTATATGATAATTCAATTCAACTTCCTCTGTGGTGTCTTTTGACGAAGTTTTTAATTAACGAACTAATTTTTGTTCTAAAATTTCCAAAAAATAACGTATTTTTTCAAAAGGGGATAGGGGTACTTAAAATGGTAATAGCACAATAACTAAGTCGGTGACCCCCAAATTTTATTCGCTTATTCAATCGGAATTGCTTTTCTCAAACTTTCTAAGTAAAAAAATCAAAAATTAAATTCGGGAATTTTTCACAATTTTGAAAAAGTCGACAGAAAAAAGGAAAAACTCGACGTCATTTTTAAGGCGAAAACGGCGTTTAACGGTACACAACGTTGTCAAAACTGGTCACATTATGTTAAATCTTATATCACCGGAAAGGTATTTTCAGCGCCAATTCATCAGTGAACGAAAAAATGAATTTGGAAACCCCAAATTTCAGCCAGCCCCTCAAAAGTGTTCGGCGAGCGTCGTTGACGTCACTGCAGAAAACTGGCGTTGATAGCTAACTTTGAAGGTAAATATCTAAACAACTATTTGATTAATCGAAAAACGGTTTGCGGATTCATGCTGGAATCATCGTCAATAAATACCATACCAAATTTCATAAAGAAATTCGAAAATTCGCAAAGTGTCGCGTTCCACCTTAAGTCTAGTATTTGAAGTATTGCCTTAAAATCAGTGCACCAATTTCTAATAAGTGAGTGATTTTGATAATCAAGATTAAAAGCTTTCTTAGTTATTCTGTTATCGTTGAGAGTACACAGTCTATTCCAGAGGCGAATAACGGATATCCACCGACGGTAATATGCGGGAATCCAACCAGTATCCAATTATCGCAAGAGTATGTGCGAACCTATGGACCCCTAGAAAATAACGCATGGCACGGTTTTGAACATTGTCAATCGATTGGTACCTTTTAAGGCCCCAGACCCCTGCATTGTAATCTAAGATCGGGACAACACATGCGTTAAACAGTTTTTCAAACGATTTAAATCAAAGTATTTCAGTGAATGTATTTTTGATATAATTTTTCCCAGCGCTCTACCTTCAGCTTTCGACAGAACATCACAATAAGCAGAGAAATCTCCATTACAATGAAAAATAACACCTAAATATTTATATGTTTTAACGGTTTCTAAGACATTTAAACCAATTAAAAACTGATGATCAGTCTGTGGTATACGATTATTGCAAAAATGGACACATTTTGATTTGTCTGTATTTATACGGAATCGACCCTACGATTTCGACGCGCTTCGCGCGTCGAAATCGTGTCGATTCCGATTACGGTATTGCGCATGTCTAACGGTCTATACCAAGCGGGTTTGAAACCGCGTCTTCCGGTTTGCAAAATCTGACTATGGGGCGCGACACGGGAAAAAGTACATTCGGACCGTTGACGAAAATAGAACCGAAGGTACCTTTCCCGTGGCGCGCCCCAATATCACTTTCATCATTGCAAAGTAAGGCTTTTTCTGATTGGACAATATGACTTGGATCCAGATTGCTTGCTTCTGGATTTATAAACTGAAAAGCCGCCATTTTGTTTCTCGATTCACATTTTCAGAAGTTCTGATTCCATATGTTAGATAACAATTAAGATTAAACTCGCCCTAAAAATCAGGTAAATAAGTTTCTACAATGATTAAAACCTAATATTGTCACATAGTTAGAGTCTAACTGTAGACTTCACAGTACTGTAGTGATGAGCATTACGGTAGTTGTTCGAAATTTGGTAAATTGCAGTGACACCGGTTTCCACGACATTCTAAACCTTGGAATTTTACTACGTTTTTATTTATTTTTTTACTGAAATCATCAACAAGAACAGTAAGTTTAACATTGCAGATTAGATGGTAATATCGATTGCTTTCGTTTTAATTTGGTGTTGGAAAGTGATAAGGTATTACGTTGAAATTAACTCTGGACAGAACTGGTCAAATGAAATCTGACCACAATTTTTGAAGATACAAGTGTTTTCATGATCAGGACTTGAACCCAAAGTTTGCAGATTAAGCATAAAGCTACTCTGCTAATATAAGTTGTTTGAGGCATGGTAAAGCTGTGTTTACCAAATGCTATCTGAATAATGCTTCATTAACAACAAAAAGAAATTTTTAGAGCTGCCTTTCCAAAAAAAAATGAGGCATATTCTAGAATTATTTAAATAAGAAGCACGGCGAAGCCGTGTTAACCACTTATTATTTATTTCAGATTTTAGGAATAACTGCTCAGCAGAGGTGTAGAAATTTTGTTTTACCCACTTTAAATAGGAAGCACGGCGAAGCCGTGTTTACCACTAATTGTTTATTTCAGATTTTAGGAATAATTGCTCTGTCAGAGGTGTAGAAATTTTCTTTGACCCAATCGCCTTACAGGTTGAGTGAATGAGCAAGTGACAGAAAGTACACTTGCTCTTACATTTTAAATAAAATACTCTGTAAAGCTTTGTTTACCAATTTATGCTATCTGAATAATGCTTCATTTACAACAAATAAAAATTATTAGAGCTACATTTCATTAAAAAAATGAGGCATAGTGTTGAATGATTTAAATAGGAATCACGGGAAGACGAGTTTACCACTAATTATTTATTTCAGATTTTTACCGGACAGGTCGGACAGTCCGGCGACTTTAAAGAAGTCTGTCACTAAGAAAAATAAATTAAGTCATTGGAATGTATATGCATGTATAGGCAAATAATATCATTTATAAATTTTGTTTTTTGTAATTTATATTTCAGTTTGAAGTATACATATAAAAGATGCCTGACAAATCTGGTTCAAATAGCATGAAACTGGAATAGGAGAAAAATAAGACTACTGGATAGGTAATTTTTTTTAATTTACCTGTAATAAACTGTACAAACACTCAAACAGCACAGAATCTGCCCTTCCTTTACATGCCTTTGCATGGCTGGACAAACCCACTAGCCCGACGCCTTGGACAAGCTGAAAATTGTATCGGACAATCTCAAAATATCTGATTGCTTGTCTGTGGGCAAGCTCAATTTTTTTAGTGTAGACTAGTTTAAACGTTAATTTGATATGCGCCATTCTCTTTTATGCATATCATATTACAACAGCAATAAGTTTATTACAAAATAACATGTTTTGAGATCTATTTTAACATTATCAAGCCCCCCATGTAATGGTTTCTCTTGAATTTCCTGTTTCTTTCTTTACTGTTAATACTGACTGAATTTGCTTATTTGGGCAAAAGTGGGACTACATTGTAGCTGAAATGTTTACCCAGCTAGTTTTAGACTACATTTCAGTTACTAAAAAATCTTAATTTGTCCAGCCCTGCTACGGTGTACCATAATCTCTGGCATATTCACACAAAATCACCCGAACATGCCAAATTTTTGGAAGACACAGAATCAAACGCCACAAAGTTTCTCTGCAGACCATGTTGTAAATACATTATGGGTCCCTTTGGTCACTTATTTAATCCTTTATTTAGTGGATAAATCTCATAATCTTGTTCACGGTTTTTAGAAAGAAAACAATGCTGTTTTAGTTTTCACAGTCAATAACTTAACATGCTTCATGGACACACCTTTTTAGCACAAATGGTCAGCCCATGTAAATCCAGATCAGATGGCATATATGTAGATTCAGATCAGCTGGCACATCTTTATGAGGTCTTAAATGTGATAACACTCTGGAATTAAAGCTGGCATGAAATGTTCCATCATTTCCATCTTCCTTTTATGTGATTTTAATAAAAAGACCTTACATGTAATAAATAAATTATGGCAACAGTATGAATTGTTCACTGTTAACTGCAACAGCAATTTATGTACATCTTCATAAGCCACAAAAGGTACTGTATAACTGACTTACTAGTTATCAGCAAAGATTTAAAATCAAACTTTTTTTTTTCAGAGATGTGTATCACCAAGATTATGAAGCCTATAGATACTTATGCACAATTGGTAGACAGCTACAGCACAGAATATGAACATTAACATAGTAAACAGATAAAAGGTTTGCATAAATTTTCTTTATTTTCATTTATTAAAGCTGCATGAATGTATAATAGCAGGGTTGGCCTATTGACTGGTCAATTGAGTATTGAGCGGGCCGGTGGTCAATAGTGGTCATAACTGGTCAATGCTGGTCATTACTGGTCAATTTTGTTCACAACAAAACTGTCCAAAGTGTTCTTTAAATCATTCAAAATCCTTTAGGCCCTTACAATAGCCCCTGTATTGGTCTAAGTGGTACTTCATTTATGGTTTATTATTGGATAAGCTTTAAATAAACACAACTTCTTAATTGGTATGTGCCTATGTTCAATAAGCAAAAGAAATGTATGTCTTAATATTTTAAATCAATTTTAACTGTCGACAAATGAATTTATAAAAGCCTTAAGATATAAAATTATTTTTGAAGATAAATTAATTTGCGGTTGATTTTAATATTTCAGGAAAACAGCTTCACATGAAATGCTGTGGGAATACCAGGTTAACTGTTCTAGACAGTAGAGGAAAGAGAAGGAGAGCTATCTGATCCAGTTATTACGAATTTCAGTGTTCCACAGGGATCCATATTAGGACCAAAATACTTTACGATGTATACCAAGCAAGTCGAAAACATGACTATCACAGTTGGTGAGACATCTATTTTAGCTTCAAATGACAGCATCAGAAATCTTGGGGCTCACTTCACACCACAAATGGACATGGAGAAACATGTCAACACTGTCTGTAGATCTGCCTACCACCAGCTGAGAATCATCGGATGCATACGGAATTACATTACAACCGATGCTACAAAAACATTAGTTAATTGTCTAGTAACATCAAAGCTTAACTATTGTAATTCATTGCTCTTCGGTATTCCAAAACTGACAATGAATAAACTACAATGGGTTCAGAATACAGCTGCCAGAATCTTGACAAAAACTCCTGGTCATGACCTTAAAACACCAGTGTTCAAGGAACTTCATTGGCTACCAATATGTCAACGGATCGATTACAAGGTCCTACTATACACTTACAAGGCTCTCCATGGACAGTTCCCACAGTACATTATTGACTTATTGTGTGTGTACCGACCAGCTAGAGACCTTTGTTCTAGCAGTTCTTTAACACTTTTAGTACCACATACCAGAACTGTGACTTTCGGAAACAGTAGCTTTAGCCATGCTGCACCAAGGTTATGGAATGCACTGCCAGAGTTAGTTAGAACTGCACAGACACTTGACACTTTCAAAAGACAGCTAAAACACACCCTTTCCGCTCATACTATGTATAATGTTGATTAACTGGATATATTAACAATCATAAGACATTGGGTTGATTTTGAACGGAACGAGATGCTATAATGTGTTATCTACACATCAACGCACTTGTTTTTTTTTTAACTTTCTACTATGTTTTTCATGCAAACTTTTTTATCCAAGTTTTATTTTTTTTTTTCTTTTATTTTAATTTTTTTCTCTGTTTTATTTGCCCATGCTTAATTAATTCTTATTGTATTATATTGCTATATCTTGCTTGTTGTAAAGCACTTTTGAATATATGAAAAGAGTGCTATATTAATCTGGACTAATTTGAATGTGTCATTCTATTTAGATAATAAATTTCTCTACTGTCACTAAGTGCCTTTTAACTAAGAGTTTACAGGAAAACTGGTGCATTCAACATCTCAAAGGATTCTTCCAAACTTCACAGAATCATTCAGCTCACTAAGATGTAGTGTTTCATCTATTATGATTCAAATTTCTACATTATTTTATATTCAATACCATAACAAATAATTTGGTATTTAATATTGAAAATCAAATTATAACATGTTTAGTAGCAAAATGTTTCTTATTTTAAAAACAATATATATGTGATACTTAAAATGTTCACTTATGAAATTAGTATCAATTTCTTGTAAAAAATACTTATTTTGTAAATTGTTAACAAGAAATATTCTTATTACTCTTCATGATTTTTGACAGTAAGGTTAGTAATGTAAATTGAGAACCTGAAGCCAGACTTGTTGATTGATATCTGATTAAATATATTTTATTTCCTTTGAATTGTAAGGAACTATCACATGTTATCAATCTGACGCTTTTATCACATATTGTTTACATGTGCTTTAGGTCTTACTTTTCTTAATCGGTCAAAATCTCAATTGTTAGGTTGTAAATGTCAATTTTTGAAAAAGGTATATAAACAGAATTTTCTAGGTAAACAACAACAAAAACTTTGTGAAGGAATTAGCTAAAACTTTGTGACTAAATTAAATAATACTTTGTGAAAATTTGTGAACTGTTAAAGGGGCTTTATGAACTTTAAAATTAAAAAGGGAAATTAAGCTAAAATTCTTAAGACATTACTTTGTGAATAAAAAATTATTAGTTGTAAAATTGTTATTGTGGATTTATTTTATAAACCGCAAATAAAAGCTTAGAAACCTTAAAAGACTTTGTGTAGAACAACCACTCTGTGTAAGACAACAATAAACCCGTGTAACACCAGCTGTTCAAATAAGCGCTCACCGCAGAACAAGAGATTAACATCGCAAAAGTCGTTATACACCAAAAGCTCTTCATAATACATCTTACAACCTTGATCAGCTTTGTTTAAAAGTAAAACAACAAATGATGATTTGTTTCTTTATTTTACTGTTAAACATTCGATACACATCTCTTGAAATTCGTCGATTCCGAGAGAGGCAGTGCCTTAGTTCATATTAAGAACTCTCCATTTTTTACACCAGTTATGCGATATGTTGAGCATTTGTTGCAAATCTTGCGCTGAGCTGGAGATCAGAACGATGTCATCCGCATAAAGCAGTATCGATAGTTTCGAGCCCCCGATGTCAACTCCCAGGTTGAGATCATTCACTTCCTGTACAAGGTCGTTTACGAAAATGGAAAATATTGTCGGCGAAATATTGTTTCACCCCGGATTTACAGTTGAACCACTCGGTGTATTTCCCATTAATTCTCACACATGAAGAGGTATGTTGATAAATAGTTTTAATTGACTTATACATTTTCCCGTCTACTTTAGGACTGGTTAATTGTCGGGATGTTTAAAGGCCTGGTGCCCTTAAAGTTGACAGTTTGTAAAACAGTTGATGATGCCCTTGCTTGCTTTATATTACATTTTTGTTTGTTAGCTACATGTATGGAGAATATGTTCAGTGATATTTATTTTCAAGTTAAATAATTCGTATAGATTAAATGCTTTATGGGAATAAAACTTGTAATTGACAAGGTATACAAAGCGCTCGACGGAACCGAGTCCCAGATGGATCTATTTTTCACTCGTGTCCCAGATGGATCTTTTTACTTTTTTACTCTAAATTGGACAAACTATCACGATTTGTGCATAAATCAAATGTCGAAAATGACTTTAATAATGTATCTAACAATCGGCTCCAATCGGCTACAAAAATGAAGGGCTGCATCGACAGAACTCGGCATCGATGTATGTTGTTTTTGCCTGAGTCCTGGATGGATCTCTAAAAAAACAAATTAAAACCGAATAAACTCATAAACTGGCTCATCTCACAGTAAATGCTTCTCGGAATAATAATATTGAGACTTATGAATATTTGTTGCGCTACAAAACAATTTTCAGCTACGAAGGTTTCAAACAGAAAAATTAAAGTTTACCTTTGAAGCGACGAGTTTGTTTACAAAAAAAGTCCGGGATGGATCTTTTTGGTAGGTGCTCGTGACGTAGTATGATGCCATTGCACATGCGGTCATTGGTTCGTGCCACTTTGACTGTTCGTTCGTAAGAATGGCGCGCTTGCAGGTTTTCTTCCAAGAATATTTGCAGGGAAATTTCATTGTCTTTTCGAAGTCATGTAAGTGAGGGGCTAAGTTGTATAAATTTATCAAGAATGTTCACAATGTCTGGTATAAATCCGATATGTGTCTTTGAAATGTTGTTTCGGTATTGAGTTAGTCTGTGTAAGAGAACTTTCATTACAACATCTGAAGATTTCATTCTACATATAGAACCTAAGAAATTTAACTTTTGTTGATCGATGTAAGCCTCTATCGATGTATATCCTAGAAGACCTTTCACCATATCTGAGCGAGTCCTGGGCGGCAACGACTGCATATGTTTTAAACAAAAATGATGAGTTGCCTCCATGTGAAGCATATCTGTCCGCGTGATGTTGTTCCAGACGTCACAGCCAAAAACACTTTGGGAAGAATTGTTGACGTGTAGAGTCGCGCTGCTGTAATTGGGTTGATGCCATATTTATGTATACCGTTCAGACTAAACAGTGTCCCTCTCGCCGATTGACGTAGGTTTTCCACGCTAGCCGGTGAATTGCGACTTGTACATTGTGTTACACCTTAGTGTTTGTATTCTGTGACAACTGGTAAGGTAACACCACCGTGTGAGATCCGAATGTTCTCTAGGTTCCTGCGTCTTTTCTTGTCATGTATAAGAACGGCACATTTTTTCGGATTATACTTATATCGCCATTTGTTTGCGTATTTAAAGCACAAATCCAGGAGTCCGTTAAGGCCCGTTTTGCTGAGTGATATTAGAACAATGTCATCGGCCTGTGTTGGTGCGCATAGTTAAATATTGTTCATTTTCAAACCACTTGGTGACTCAGAAAGTTTGTTTAAAAGTTCGTCCAAGTGGTGTAGAGGAAAGGCGCACATATACTTCCTTGTCTGGTGCCCTGCTGAATACTGAATGGTTCGGATAGATGACCGTATAATAACACTCGCCTTGAGGCACCGTGGAGCATATCATGAAAAAGTCTTAGCGGTTTCCCGTGAATTCCAATGTTATGAAGTTTGTATACGACGCCGTCGATCCAGGTCATACCAAAGGCTTTCATGGCGTCCATGAAACACGTGTACGTGACGTCACCACGTTCCCGACTATAGTTGACTGCTCCCTGGTAGATCAGAGATACCATTTTACTAGACTTGCCCTTCTGGAAGCCATAATGGAGTGGATTGAGTTTAGTGTTAAAATTCAGCTTTTCAATTCGTAATAACATTATTTTTTCAAAAAGCTTAGAAATAACTGGTAACAGTGAAATTGCTCGATAGTTGTCCGGATCATTAGTGCTTTTCCCTTGTCCTTTATGAAGTGTAATTGTCAGACTCTGCTTAAATTTAGTCGGTAATATTTCGCGATTTATGATTTCATTAAAGAGTCGTGTCAAACACTGTATCAGTTTTTCGCCAGCATGTTTTATATCAGGGGGTTCAGCCTAAATGGTGGCTGACGTACTTTAAGCGAGGAATTTGGTGGCTGATTTCCAATATGGCGGAAATAATCGGGAAAGTTTGATACCTGTTGGAATATTTTCACACGGAAAGCACACTATATTCAGATATTTCCTTTAATGACATATCCCATTCGGATCTGCGATGTTAACACTTGACTCGGTTTTTTATTTGAGCTTCCTAGCTGTCCTAACAAAAAAGTTATTGAAACAAAACCTTGCAAGGTTTGATGTGTTTTTTTTTGTTGTCCCTCGCGAAAATCTGTTGTTTTCTTCAAAATCTGCTAGACACATGTCCCTATGAAGCATGTCTACGACAAAATATGTCCGAAATGGATTGTTTTAATTTTCTGGAAAAATATGTTCATGAGAAAACGTTCTATCGCCAAAAAATTGAGGTTTAAGCTCAATTCTTGTGGCTCATGTACCTTTAAGTCATTTTTGGTGGCTGATGTTTAGTAATCTCCTACACAGAGCCATATCGTTCCGTACTCCCGCTTACACAAAACGATAAACGTCTTGTGTCGAGACAAAACTAGGCTCTTTGGTGCATTTTTGCACAAATATGCTGGGCTTAGTGTATTTATCTATCATGTACTCGGCCTCAACTATTAGGTGTATCAGGCTAGATATTGACAAATATAGATGAGCGAGATGAGCTATGTTTTAGTTTTCTCTGTTTTCTTTTTTTATATTACGACAATATCTGAATGCAGTTCGACCGCGAATGCTTTTATATTATGTCGTTGTTGTTTTGCATTTTCCCGTGGTTGAAGAAACACCAGAAATATCTGATTTTCCGACAAACAATGTGGAAGAATATGAGCGCCCTCTCGATTGGTAGTCCGATGCGCTACCACTGAGCCATTGGGCCTTGTACTTGTCTTTTTTTATTTTTTATAAGTTAGAGGCATATACAGTTGCACTCGTCCGTCTGTACGTACGTCCGTACGTCCCACACCTTCAGGGGCGTAGGCAAGTTTTGAATATTGGGCGGCACAATCTTTGAGAAGAAGCAGTGTTTTAACAGTAGTGTTTAACATTCGCTTTGAATAACTGATTATGAATAAAGTATAAAATGTAATGTTCATAACTAATGAAGATAATATTATAGAGGATATTTGTTTTTACCAGTGTAAGATAGAAATATATTTCACCGAGTGAGCTCCGGAATTCGTATTTTCACGAGTGGCGACGCCATGAGTGAAAATACATAATTCCGGAGTTCACAAGTGAAATATATTTCAATCTTTCACTGGTAAAAACAAATTTTCTTTTTATTTTATGCTTTTAGTGCATAGTTTGTGCCTATTTGACAGAGAAATTGCATGAAATGGCACCAAAACGTTTGATTATCACGTGACGTCATATATCCAAACTTGAGCCTGTTTTCTAAACGTTCTCATAGGAAATGTTATGTGCGTTTGGTAACCAACGTGAAAAAATCAGTGAAATACCTCTTTTATTTCACCTGGAAAATTCTATGATTCACTAAAAAGCATAAAATAAATAGGAATGCTATAAACACTACTGTTAAATCACTGCTTCTTCTCAAAGATTTGCATAAACTGCCTAGTTTGAGCGTGTTACGCGCAAAAACTGCCCTCTTTTTCATATCTATTTCTCAGTCCTTTTGAAATCCAAGCATTATCATTTCAACTTTAACTTTTTAAATTATATTAATAAATTGCGCCGCCCAAATATTCAAAACTTGCCTACGCCCCTGAAGGTGTGGTACGTACAAATTTACGTACAGACGAACGAGTGCACTCTATATGCCCTTAACTTATAAAAAATAAAAAAACATAAAAAAAAACAAGTACAAGGCCCATTGGCTCAGTGGTAGCGCATCGGACTACCAATCGAGAGAACGCTCATTTTCTTCCACATTGTTTGTCGGAAAATCTGATATTTCTGGTGTTTCTTCAACCACGAGGAAATGCAAAACAACAACAACATAATATAAATGCATTCGCGATCGAACTGCATTCAGATATTGTCGTAATATAAAAAAAGAAAACAGAGAAAACTAAAACATAGCTCATCTCGCTCATCTTTATTTGTCAATATCTAGCCTGGTACACCTACTAGTTAAGGCCGAGTACATGATAGATAAATACATTAAGCCCAGCATTTTTGTGCAAAAATGCACCAAAGAGCCTAGTTTTTGTCTCGACACAATACGTTTATCGTTTTGTGTAAGCGGGAGTAAGGAACGGTATGACTCTGTGTAGGGGATTACTTAACATCAGCCACCAAAAATGACTTAAAAGTACATCAGCCACAAGAATTGAGCTTAAACCTCAATTTTTTGGCGATAGAACGTTTTCTCATGAACATATTTTTCCAGAAAATTAAAAGAATCCATTTCGGACATATTTTGGCGTAGACATTCTTCATAGGGGCATGTGTCTAGCAGATTTTGAAGAAAACAACAGATTTTCGCGAGGGACAACAAAAAAACACAACAAACCTTGCAAGGTTTTGTTTCAATAACTTTTTTGTTAGGACAGCTAGGAAGCTCAAATAAAAAACCGAGTCAAGTGTTAACATCGCAGATCCGAATGGGATATATCATTAAAAGAAATATCTGAATATAGTGTGCTTACCGTGTGAAAATATTCCATCAGGTATCAAATTTTCCCGATTTTTTCCGCCATATTGGAAATCAGCCACCAAATCCCTCGCTTAAAGTACGTCAGCCACCATTTAGGCTGAACCCCCTGTATATGTTCATATGTGACGTTATCATATGACGCACTTTTACCGTTTGGCATAGCGTTCACAATTTCAATTAGTTCTTTAGGAGTGACTTCAGTAGCTATTTGTGTTGAAGTGTGATTCGTTTCATTCTCTGTTAAAAACAAATTAACACTAGCTTCAACATGTTCTCGAAAGGTTTTATCGAAATCATTGTTGTTGGTGAAGGTGTATAATTTTGTAAAATACTCCTGCCACCCACTTAGTATTTTGTTGGGATCTTTCACATTAACACCGTTGAAAGTGAGTTCTGCACAGTTCTGGTTACGTTTCTTACCCTTCCTAGAATTCACAACTTTCCAGAAAGCTTTCTGGTCTATTTCTGCGAGTTCGTCAATTAGTTCATATTCTTTTTTCTCGTCCATATATGCTGCTCGTCTCAGATGACATCGAAACTTGCGTTTATCCTGTTTATATTCGTCGAATGAATTTCCGCCGCGAGGTCGACCATCAGCAAGCCACTGAGCATGCGTAGATTTCATCTTCCGGTGTAACTGTTTTAACTCATTTGTCCAGTACGGCTTAAGGTAAGGTTTAAATGAGCGCAATGGTAGGTGTTTTTCCGCAGCACTGTTTATACAGAAAACAATTATGTCATAGGTTTCCTCTATGTTTTCAAAGTTAAACGACACACTATAAAGCTGATTTTCTAATTCGAGTTTATAAGCATGAATTTGTTTTTTCTGACGTCCATTTATATGCATATTTACAGAAGCTTTCTGCGTCGAAAGTATATTCACATGGGGAGTCTATGTGTAAGTGTATATGTATTGGCAAGTGACGTGAGACGTTCAATGGCGCATCTTCGTCTATGAAACATGTCTTGATTCTATCAAACATGTTTTCAGTTACTATCACGTGATCGATGAGGCTTGGCGCCATATTAGTTCCGGGAACGAAAGAGAATTTGCTTCCTGTGCACTTAGAAGTTCCTGTTACCATGTGCAAGTAGTTCCGTTTAACAAAGTTCGTTATATAATTGTCCCGTTGACGATTATTCTCATTTAGCGGATTCGAGTTGAGATCGCCCAGAAGAACCAAGTGTGAATTATTTTCGATTTCCGAGATTAAGTCATTTAATTTGTCTACTTCTTCTTTGAAATGGTCTACATTTTCGCTACTGCATGGTAAATAAACCTGAATAACATACAGAGTTTGTTCCGGAAGTAACAATTTTATCATCGCAATACGTTCACTGTCTGTATCTAGTATTTGTATCATTTGACTAAGGGATCTATGCCAAATGAGCGCGACCCCGCCTCTGCCGAATTCACGACCATTTAATGTGTACGGTAATTTGCAGCATTTAACATGAGATTCATAATCCGAATGTATTTTGTCTAGAACAGAAGAGTTACGTTCCAGAAGCCAGTGTTCCGATAGGCCGCATATCGAAATTCGTTTCTTTTCCAGTTGTTCCAGTATATACGGTATTCCAGTATAGATTCCAGTCACGTTCCATGTCATTAGGCGAAGGTCCATAGACGTATGAGGTATTATTCAACGTTTTAGTATTCGTATTCGTCTTCATCGTGGCGGGCGTCAAATCTCGGTCTATTTCGACGATCCCGGTATTCTGATCGTTTGAGCCAAGCACGGCAGATGATCCCGTCTGGCCACGTGTCCGGGTTTTCAACTATTTCGATTTGGTCTTCACTTACCACAATCTGCGCAGACTGGCAGTCAGTTCTACGTGTGGTGAAGACCTTAGCAGATTTACATGTTAGTCCAATTTCTTCCAAAAACTCATACAATCCATCACGGTCACTTTCCAGGTCTATTCCAGTTAGTAGATATGACTTTGATTTTCGTCTTATGACGCCCCTGAATCGATGCTTTGGTTTGTTTGTCAAGTCAATATTAAGCTCTACTGCACTACTTCGAGGCTCCGTGATCAGTGTTGGCTTCACTTGTTTCGAGGCTCCTTGACTAGAATTATCCACTATCTCAATGACTTCCGGAAACAGTTTCGGACATTTTCGATGTTTAGATGGGCTGTAGTTAAGGACTCGATAATACTTAGTGACTTTCTCTGCTATTTCCGGTTGCGCAGGCGCAGCATAATTCACATCGTGCGAGCGTTGTTTGTTCGGTAATGCCGGTGCAATTCCGGCATTTGGGTTTTCTGAGTTGTTTGTGCGCGTAACCTTACCAAGGAAATCTAAAATCTTTTTATTTAGTATGTCGAACTTCGTAGAAAGATCGGCGGTAAGTTTATTGAATGAATAGTTCACATATGTATTAAATTTTTCTTCCATCTGTTTCACTTTCGTTTCAAAAGTTTTAAGCGTGGCTATCGACTTCTGTATGTTTCATTTTATCTTGCATGGCTTTGGTACGTTCTTCCATTTTATCGTTTATTTCCTGTAAATGTACTTAAAGTTCATTTTTCTTCTGCACTGTAGCGTCTTGTATGTTGCTAATATTCCTGGAATTATCGCGGACACTATTGCACAATGTCACTAAGTCAGATTGCATCTGATTGCGACTGTTTTCGAGCCTCTTGAGTTGTTCACATAATGATTTTAAACCTTCTGATAGAGGAGAGGGGTCTGCATGTTCGGCGCTTTGAGTATGGTGCGCTAAAACCTCGCGACATGAATTTAGGTCGCGTTTCATTTCATCCACGCATGAGTTTATTTCAGAAGTAAATTTCTCTACTTTGTCACTTATTTCACGCCATTCTAGTTTAAGTAGATTAATGTCAGCCTGTAATGCTGCAACGTTTTTTTTTCAGTAAGTTAATGTCGTGAAAAGCACTGGATTCGACATTTTCCTGACTGGTTTGTTCAAATGTAGACTGGTTCAGGTTTGTGTTCGGTGTCTTAAACATGAAGCTCACGTCATTGCTGTTTCCGTTCAAAAATTGGTTCAAACTAAAGCAACCATGTGCATATTTTTGAGCAACACTCATTTTCGTTGACTTTCTTCTATCCTTGAGAACACCACTTGGTGCATTTTCACGAGACCGTGCGCGTGCCGCCAGGTCAGAGCGGTATTGAGAGAGACGTTCTTCAGATGAATCAGTTATTTGTAATAAATTGCTGATATCGAGATCTTTTGGGAGATGACTGATGTTGAACGGATCAGCATTTGTCGCCACATAATCTTCGGCCGTTGTCCGCACTGCAGGTTACCGTCGCTGTCAATAGGCTATGTTGGATAACTCTGGCCAGAACAGTCGGAGTTGTCTCCCTTACCTTGGACAGGCGTAATGCTCGTTGCTGGAAGGAAGACCGATTTAACATAAGTTTGTGAACTGAATGTGTCTAAGTCAAGCATTGTGTAGCTATCAACACCGTCTGTTGGCGAAAGCTCAGGATCGCAATTATATGAAAAGATAAATTCAAGAACTAAAATAAATAAGATGAACTCTAGAAGTTTCGTTCAGTGCTAATCAACAGCAATTACAAATATAGTAAAATCTACCATACTGACTGTTACTTTAACTGGTTAAATAAATTCTTCTGTTTACTACTTAATTATAAAATCGTTAGTTTGGTAAGGATCGAAATGATGAAGAAATTCGCTTGTTCCGTGTGCTTGAACAATTGCAGAACGGATTGCATTCTTTGCGAGGTAAGTTATTGTTTGATTAAAAGTTCTTATATGCGCAGAGTATACTAAAAAAATGCAGGTGCACACCACTGGCGCTTGACCAGCCGTTCCACCCACTGGCGCTTGACCAGCCGTTCCACCCACTGGCGCTTGACCAGCCGTTCCACCCCGGCCTACCCTTACTAATACGCCCTTTTTTGTAAAAATGGTGTCAAGGCACTAATATTATTCCATTCTATCAAAATATGCGAAAATACACAGTCAAAATCGTATTCTTAAAAAATATATATTTCTAAGTATATCAATTAGACTCAAAGCAAATCTTAATAATTACCATGTGTCTCAATGTTCTAATAAAGAACCGAATATATGTTTGTGACGTATATTGATTACACCCAGATTTCCTTTTGATTTTTTTCCACATCATTCACAGCTGCTCTTGGCTACTTGGCTATGTCATCATCAACTTGTAAAGGGGATAGAGCCTAAATGGTGTCTATCGTACTTTAAGCGAGGAATTGTGTGGCTGCTTTCCACAATGGCGGATAAAATCTTGAAATTTTGATACTTAAGCGGATATTTTCACACGGTAAGCACATTATATTCAAATATTTCCTTTAATGACATATCACGGTTATTCGGATCTAAGATGTTAACGCTGGACTCGGTTTTTAATTTCAGCTTCCTAGCTGTCCTAAAAAAAGTTATTAAAACAAATCCTCGCAAAGTTTTATGTAGTTTTGTATTGTCCCTCTGTTGTTTTCTTCAAGATCTGCTAGACGCATGCCTCTGTGGAGCATGTTTACGCTAAAATAAAAGGTTCTCTTGTTTATTAATTGTTTGTGGCGTCCTATTTGAATTGACATACATATATAAAACATGCGCTCTCTCTATCTTCCTCTCTTCTTTTTCGCTGCGTGGGGAGGCTGTGTTTTTTGAGTGTGGCGATTCCTGATATGCATATGTTGCTTTTTTTTGAAATTTAGGCTCTACCCCCTGATGAACTAATTGCTTTTATTCTTCAGATTCGAAATACTGTGAACAGCTAGAGCAATTAATACTGTTTTCACCATGACATTTGACATGTATCCTTAGGCTGTCCCTGATTTAAAATGCTCCCCACGGTATCAAGTCAAAACGTCTCAAGTCAAAACGTCCTCAAGTCAAAACGTCCCTGTTTTGGTCAAAACGTCCCCGATAAAAAGTCAAAACGTCCCCATGTCGGTCAAAACGTCCTCATGATTTTCAACACCTTTTTTTTAAACTTCAAATTGTTATTAAAACGTGTTGGTTTTTGTTTTAGATTAAAACTATTTTCAGAATAGATGTGATACCAGCGAAAAACTCGAAAATTTTCGCTTGACTTATGAATCGATGTAAAATAGACGCGAATTTTACCCGAAATATACCCGCTACTGACGATTTTGTGTTTTTATTGTTCTTATAACCTTAATTAAATGCCATTACATTCCAAATGCATATAAATACTTTAAAGGTTATTTTCTCAAAAGATGTGAAAATGATTTAATAAATCTTTTCTTTTCAAGTTTGAAGAGTATACATACTCTGATTCCACGCAGAGAAATTAAAACCTAGCAAATCGGCTGCAAAATAACTGTGACGTCAACACAGGAGTGATACGGTTAATACTAGTTCACCGGGCATCCATAAGTACCAGGGTAGATTCTAGAATTGGGAAGTGCTCTGAATCTCGCATTGTCATATGAAAATCTGGCATATCAAAATGTCGTGCAGATCCGTACCTTGGTGACAATGCTACGCCGCTCAGGTTGATTTTTTTATGAACATTGAAGTTTGCTGACGACAACACGAGCCCAGGCTTGGAAAGTTTTTCAAAATGTTAAGTAAAATTTAAAGCGGATTTCAAAAGATCAACGTAACCTGACCAATTATCTATTTATCTATAAAACCAAAACTTCAGAATTTGTTCGCCGTTCCGTCTGGAACGGAAAACGGTCAAGTGTAAAACGCGGCGGCGCCGTAAAATAACGGGCAAAAACAAAGGAAAACACGGTGGTACCCCTTAACTTTTTTTGTTTTTAAAGATATCTCAATAATTTTTTTTGCATTCATTTGTACAACCTCTAGGCTTTCCAAAATGGTAAAGATATTGAAAATCGGACAATTATAAGGTACTTAAAAACTTAATAGAACTTGATGGTTCTAAAATAGAACCATATGTAAGAATGGCCATGCCAAATATGTTATCCTCTAAAAATAAAGAATTTATTATTATTATTATTATTATTATTATTATTATTATTATTATTATTATGGTTTTTGTTCAGAAATATTTTTGTGTTTCCGCGGGAACGGAAAACACGGCGGTACCCCTTAACTATTTGTTTCAATAGATATCTAAAAATTTATTTTTGCATCTAATTGTACTATTTTTGCATCTAATTGTACAACCTCCAGGCTTTCCAAAAAGGTATAGATATTGAAAATCGGACAATTATAAGGTACTTTAAAATTGGTTAGAAAATGCCGTTTTAAATTTGCAATATTTTACAGATGTTTGTTAATCGAGAAATCCGTAATATCCGTTTACTTCTATATCTTTAAGCAGAGACCTATATATATAATATAGGTCTTTGCTTTAAGTTATGATGCAGTGATTAATTTACTTTTAAATTTATTAATTATTTTTAGATTTTCATTGCCTTTTAAAATGTAAAAAATAAGTAATCGTTCTATAAAAAAATATTGATATTTTCTAAAATTATCACTTATTCAGTATTCGAAAAATACGCTGTTTTCGGCGTCTTTTTGTTTCTAATTTTAATTTAATAATATTTTGGACTCGTTAAGATTAAAGTCAACGTTTTCCAAATAATCACAAGATATTGCAGAAAACATTCTATGATGTCTGGCCATGAAACGCCAAGTGTTAAATAATAATTATCCCTTTAAAGTTGAAATTATTGTCACTTCGTATAGACTTCTATTGTCTATTTGTCGCATGTTCTTTTAATGAATTTCATTGAAGTACAAGATGAATCGTAACATAAAAAAAACAAGAAACAAAAGATAGTCTTTTATTAAAGGGTTAATGCGAAAATGAGTGTTTTCTCACCCCAAAGTTCCAAACTATATATGATTACGTTTAATTGAAATCGGTCTCTCTTGCTTCATACATTGTTGCAAACGTTTGCGATTGCTATATCACTGTGTTACATTTTGTTCTTTTCTGTACTGAATACCAACAGTTATGGCTCTTAGTTTTGGTCATAGTCAGGTGAAATACTTGAAACAGTATATTGACAGGGATGATATCGTGTGCTTGCCATACTCAGGATATGCTATACGGGATGTTAAGTTAACATATTTTTTTTCATTGGGATCAATTATTAAGTAAATCAACATGCAATACAAATGTTTGCAGAAGTGTTGTGATATTATGAAGATGTGATTTTCATATTCCACCGTGATAATAGTGACTTTCCGTGTTGTAAATTTTATGAAAATGTACTTATTCTTGTATGTCCTTGAAACCGAACATCACTTAAGGCATACATATGTACTAGTATTTAATATTAGGGTTTCCTGTCACGCACATAATTTTTATTATATAATATAATATATTTGAATGCTTCCTGCAGGCAGTAGTATCTATATCGTAACCAAAAATTAATATTACATTGAAACGGAAATATATTATTTCGGTCTGAAACACAACCACTCAAAAATGTTATTTAATATCACATACTTTATTTCCGAATTGAGTTTTTTTTTCTGACTGGTTAATACTGATACAAAACTCATACTGCTGGCTGAAATCTGTTATACGACCCTCTATCTTTTTTTTGGTTTTTGTAAAGAAAGGAAGGGATTTGTAATGTAATAGGAAAATTATGATAATAATTTGCAAACATATTAGTTGTTAAACAATAACATTTTAAAATATTTATTAAGGGCCTTGTTAAGACTAATATCCTTTTCTGGATAACATCAAAAATCTTGTAATTATTTTGGCCACAGGTCATTTCATGTCTTCACCTGTAACTTTTAATTACATTGGACTCGATCTTGTTATGATTAAGCAAGACGTTATATAACTGTTACTGTAGTTTTATATATTCTTAATGTCAAACTGTCATCTTGAAAATGGAATACAGTCATGAACAGTCTAGTGTAAGGTATAAAGAAACCAGATTTTTTATCTGCAATTTGGCAGAGAGAACGGCCGTATGGCCGGAATGAGCCACATAATGCCTTTTAGGAGGACGGTATGTTAGTCTCGTGGCTAAATTGCTAAACTTTAAATAAGACAAACTTATGACACTTAGAAAGACACTTAGAATATTTATACTTATAAGAAAGAACTGTTTATGTTTTAGAAAGTCGGTTTAAACATTAAATAAACTGTTAAAAGCTTCAAGATATATAAAGTTATTTCGGAACTTAAAAAAGTGTTTGTGTTATTACACCCTAAGACCTTTGTAAGAATTAACCACTACGTTACACAGTGCAATCCAAACTGTATATAAAGTTATTTTTTATAGTTCCATTTCGAACATCTATACCTTTTTGGAAAGCATAGAGGATGTCTCATTTGATGTAAAAAGAATTTTTTTAGAAATCTATAGAAATAAAATAGTTGAGGGGCACCCCCGTGTTTTCCGTTCCCGCCGCGGAAACACAATATATTTGTGAACAAATACCATCAAGTTCTATTAAGTTTTTAAGTACCTTATAATTGTCCGATTTTCAATATCTTTACCATTTTGGAAAGCCTAGAGGTTGTACAAATGAATACAAAAAGAATTATTGAGATAACTTTTAAAACAAAAAAGTAAAGGGGTACCGCCGTGTTTTTCGAGCCAGCGAAAAAACAAAAATTTTTATACACAAAAACTATCAAGTTTTATCCAATTTTAAGTACCTTATAATTGTCCGATTTTCAATATCTTTATAATTTTGGAAAGCCTGGAGGTTGTACAAATGAATGCAAAAAAGATTATTGAGATATCTTTAAAAACAAAAAAGTTAAGAGGTACCGCCGTGTTTTTCGAGCCAGCGAAAAAACAAAAAAAATATGATCACAAACCATCAATTTCTATCAAATTTTAAAATACCTTATAATTGTCCGATTTTCAATATCTTTACCATTTTGGAAAGCCTGGAGGTTGTACATTTGAATGCAAAAGAAATTATTAAGATATCTTTACAAAGAAAAAAGTTAAGGGGTACCGCCGTGTTTTCCTTTGTTTTTGCCCGTTATTTTATAATGTCATTTGCTAACGAAAGATTGTTGTCAGCTACAACATTATCGGAATGCGAAACATCATTATTTTGTAGCACATCATCACTTAAAAATGAAAAATCATCAACATTGAAATTCTCTTCACTTATTGTTGACAATTGTTCTGGTTTGCAATCAAATTTAATACGTTTCTTTGTTAAGCATTCTTGTTCAGATATAATTTTGCGTTTTTTCGCAGTAGAATTTTTCTTAACCGAACTTAACGGAATATTTGATGATTTATTACTAGATGTAGGTGAATTACACAATGTTTCTTTTCCTTTCATTGGCGTCGACGCTATTATTGAATCCGGGGCTGGCCTTTTTTCAACCGAACTTAAAGAAATATTTGATGATTTTTTTACAAGATGTAGGTGAATTACACAATATTTCTTTTTCTTTCATTGGCGTCGACGCTATTATTGAATCCGGGGCTGGCTTTATTTCAAAATCTGTTTTTTTTTGGACGTTTTTGACCAGTTTTCTTAGCAACGCGTGGGCGGCTGTTTCGTTTCAGTTGCGAAAGATTTTTAACTTGTTTGTTGACAGTTACAACGGGGTCATTTATTGAGAGTTTTACTGACAAAATATGATAACAAGTACCTGTCGATGGGCAACTACATGTTTCTTTCGGAAATAATTGGACGATGCGTTAAGTACCTTTTACACCTTCAACAACAAAAGATTTCATTGACGGCACGAATTTAATTTTATCATTTTTGATCACCTGTTCCGCTAACATTCGTTGAGTTAACAATTTTTCAGTGCCTTTCTTTTCGTCCGAAGTTTTATCGTCAACCGTAGTGGCATTTTTGTTTTGAAGAAGCTCGTTTATATTATAATCAGAAATTTGATTAAGGCAAACAGAATCGTTATTATTTTCATTTGTGTTTTGAGAAGACTGAAATTTCATTAACTGTTCCTTTGCTCGCCTTAATATTTCATCAGGTGATCCGTTAACCGATGTCACCTTAATTTCATCTGGATCTAACCGGGCAAATTGAAATTCCTCTCGTAATTTGAAGTTTCCGAAACCAGCTCGCCCACATTGAATTTCAGTATACGTATAATTTTGTAAGAAGAATAATGTTAAACATATCATATCAATAGGTAATTTCTTTCGACCTTGCAAAGATTTAATAACATTATTCACACATTCGGCGGGATTTGTAGTTATCCCCGAGTACGGGTTATAAATACGGTGACGGTCTAAAATCCATCGACCGGAGTTTTCCATTATGGTAGATTTAAGATGTCGGTGAAAGTAGCGCGTAAATTCCTCAGACCATACTTGTTCCAGCTCTTCTAATTTTTCTAAAAATTCTCTTTCCGATTCGTAACGTAAAAGAGTATCTACATGATTCGTATAAACCGAAATATCATCTTGTGTACCCTTAAGTTTGGTAAGCCATACTTTTAAATGTTTTTTTATGTGATTCCAACAATGTATTATAGGAACATTTGGCAGAACACTGTTTATTGCATTTTTAATACCGGGTTCGCGATCGCAAATTATCGGATAATTTGTTGTTTTTAAATTCGGAATGTTTTCCTTAATTACACTAAAAAATCGTTCATGGAATTTCGAATCCCTTTTATCGTGTAACATGAACGCGAGAGGTATAACGCGATTTCCTTCAAAAATGATATGTTGGTAAGATAGCACGCTGAAAAATAGTTCTCCTAATTTATAAGTTGTATCATAATAAATTTTGATTGGCAAACTTTTGTCAAAAGTTAATATGTCATTGAATTCTTTTATTATTTCATCCATTGCCGAAATGCAAACAAGTGATGGATAAACATCAATTTGTTTATTAAAATTGTCTAATTCGTAAGAAATTTCACAGAGATTATAGATGTCATCGTTACTTAATTTTTTTTTCGCGACGAAAACGATATACATGGTTTTTAACCTGATCAAGGTTTCTCGCGGTTTTTACGCCTATATCAGCACCTTTCTCTGCAGTACTTTTAGAAATTTTTTCTATAACATTTGCAGAAAGAGTTGCGTCTTCTGCCTTTTTCTTTAAATCGTCAAACACAGACGGGCAAGTTCTCCGAAATACACGATCAACGTTAAAACGTATACGTTGCCTCCAACCAGATTGCTTGGCCGCACGGTGCAGACTTTATCTTCATGTTGTCCAGCTTCGCATTCATCTAAAATTGATACTGCCTCGTTGGTAGTGAATGGCGTGTCCCGCGTCATGAAAACAGTCTCGCAACCACCCCCTCCTTTCAGTTTACTTTGATGTGGTAATTTATTTGTTAAATACGTAAATTCATTTTAGTAAATATATAAAGTTAGGTGGTATATTAACTTAAAATGGCTGTAATATTAAAAATATTAAAATTGCTTTTATATCCGATGCTGAAATAATATTTAAGAATGTTCGATACAATTGTTATAAAGTTAACTATAAACTCTCCGGTTTTGATTAAATGACACGCGGGAAATATATACTATAGAATGATTACCTTCAGCAGTCTTGAAGTTAGGAATTTCTGTGAATTCCATCCACGGAACCTGCCTTTCCACGTGGCGTAGAGCGTTGTTTACCTCAGTTGCAGTAGTGTTGAATCTTCGGAGGAATCTCTGCGTAACCTTTCCGCCGTGAAAGTTAGATTGCACCCTGGGCAATATTCCGCAGACAACAACTGTGGCATTTGGGTTTGTGGAATGAACTTTCTCGCAGAGCTGCTGAAGATCAGTTAGCACTTCTGCAGTGCTGGACTTCGGGATGTCGTTAGCCCCAGCCATAATGACGACCACCTGAAAATTATTTTTTCTTTATAAACTTTTTTACACCGATAATAAACTATATCAACAGTTTTATTTAATTTATTGAACCGCATTTTTATAACTTAATTACCATACGGCTGACATTCGCTTACATAAACACAAACTCTTTTATTTTGATAAAAAGACACGCGTTTCAAATAAACATATTAATTAAGTGACAGTTGAGACTTTTAAGGATAATTTACTTTTATGTTAGAAATTTCTCTAATTTAAATTTGTGATTATTTATTAATTATAGAAATAAGTAAATTCATTTTAGTTAATATATAAAGTTACGTGGTATTTTAACTTGAAATGGCTGTATTATTAAAAATTGCTTATATACGATGCTGAAATACTTTTTAGGACTATTCGATACACTGGAAAGCTATGTTATAAACGTGTCATGGCGGGTACTTCCAATAAACACACATAATCTAATTATCTCTATATCAATAGTGTCGATTGACACGCATTTACAATAACGTGTCAACTACTGTTCAAATAAACACGCAAAATTAAATTAACTTGGACACGCGTGTATATTGGTAAACTGGTTAACAAGTTCAAGTTCAATATTTTATATAAATTGTTTAATAATGATTGAATAAAAAATGACTTGATCCCCATGAAAAAATATAAAAAAAGAAAAAAAAAAGTTAACTTAACATTGAATAGTATCGAGTGTTAAGTAAATTTTTAACGACAACAACAACAACTTACCGACATGGACGGAAGGTGTAAGACCTGTAAATAGACTTCCCTATATAAACTATAGTAAACATGACATGTTTCAAAAGGCTGGCAATCATAGTTGGTACCATTTTAATAAGGGCTAACTTACATGCTTTTAAAGCTAATTGTTTCTACTGTCCATTTCCAGCAAGAAAAGTAGGGGTCATGTATCAATTAACAGAGATTTGACACCTTGAAACCGGTGGTCTGTTTTTTTCACTTCTGTGTGAACTTCAAAACTGTTTTACATATGCCGTCCTAAAACCAGGGCCTTTTTTCATATACTGCATTTCCAAACATAAGTTTGCTATCAGTGTGTCAGTAAAAGCATCTCATTTACTTAACATGTTCCTTTCAGGCCATACTAGCCATTTAATGCTCCCAAAAGGCAAAAAAATTGGGACTATTTAGTGTCAGCCATTATCTGACTAGCCCGAGTAGGAACATCCGCTGGACTATTTACAAGTAATTAGCCTATAAGAAAACTTGTGTTTTTCAATATCTTATATTTTCTGTTTTTATTCAATTATATGATGTTTGCAATATATCTACCAAGTTTCAGCTTTCAGTTAGCAAAAATGAACTCAATATGAGGAATTTTCCAACACCACCTATTCTGGTACGCGTTTGCGGCCAAGCGGCTAAACCTAAGAATTCATTTCTTGCTAATAAAAATTGAAAATTATCAAATTTCTCAAAAACATGGTTATGAATAATAGTAAAACTTCTCAACTAATAAAAGCAACTCACTTTTTGAGCTGACACATGCAAAATGGGCCACACAGGGTATCAATTGTGGCATTATTAAGGCAAAAACAGTTAAAAATGACCCCAAACCTAATTAAAACCTAAGTTTGCCTCCTGTAACACAGTTATACTGATTTTTGACTTTCAAATTTACTTAAAATTGGTCAGCACACAATTTTAGTGGAAAATTACATTGCAGACAATATAAATATTCAAATGCTGCCCTCCACTTGTACTTCTTATAGGTGTAAGACCTGTAAATAGACTTCCCTATATAAACTATAGTAAACATGACATGTTTCAAAAGGCTGGCAATCATAGCTGGTACCATTTTAATAAGGGCTAACTTACATGCTTTTAAAGCTAATTGTTTCTACTGTCCATTTCCAGCAAGAAAAGTAGGGGTCATGTATCAATTAACAGAGATTTGACACCTTGAAACCGGTGGTCTGTTTTTTTCACTTCTGTGTGAACTTCAAAACTGTTTTACATATGCCGTCCTAAAACCAGGGCCTTTTTTCATATACTGCATTTCCAAACATAAGTTTGCTATCAGTGTGTCAATAAAAGCATCTCATTTACTTAACATGTTCCTTTCAGGCCATACTAGCCATTTAATGCTCCCAAAAGGCAAAAAAAATGGGACTATTTAGTGTCAGCCATTATCTGACTAGCCCGAGTAGGAACATCCGCTGGACTATTTACAAGTAATTAGCCGGAATCAACTCGAAGAGTGGAGACATGCTGGTAAAATCCCGTATGGCATATCCTGAGAATGACAAGCACACGATATCATCCCTATCAATATACTGTTTTAAGTATTTCACCTGACTATGACCAAAAATAAGAGCCATAACTGTTGGTATTCAGTACAGAAAAGAACAAAATGTAACACAGTGATAACGTTGCAACAATGTCTGAAGCAAGAGAGACCGATTTCAATTAAACGTAATCATATATAGTTTGGAACTTTAGGGTGAGAAAACACTCATTTTCGCATTAACCCTTTAATAAAAGACTATCTTTTGTTTCTTGCTTTTTATGTTACGATTCATCTTGTACTTCAATGAAATTCATTAAAAGAACATGCGACAAATAGTCAATAGAAGTCTATACGAGGTGATAATAATTTCAGCTTTAAAGGGATAATTATTATTAAACACTTGGCGTTTCATGGCCAGACATCATAGAATGTTTTTCGCAATATCTTGAGATTACTTGGAAAACGTTGACTTTAATCTTAACGAGTCCAAATTATTATTAAAATAAATAAGAAACAAAAAGACGCCGAAAACGGCGTATTTTTCAAAAACTGAAATAAGTGATAATTTTAGAAATTATCAATATTCTTTTTTATATAACGATTATTTATTTTTTACATTTTATAAGGCAATGAAAATCTACAAATAAATAATAAATTTAAAAGTAAATTAATCACTGCATCATAACTTAAAGATATAGAAGTAAACGGTTATTACGGATTTCTCGATTAACAAACATCTGTAAAATATTGCAAATTTAAAACGGCATTTTCTAACCAATTTTAAAGTACCTTATAATTGTCCGATTTTCAATATCTATACCTTTTTGGAAAGCATGGAGGTTGTACAATTAGATGCAAAAATAATTTTTTAGATATCTATTGAAACAAAATAGTTAAGGGGTACCGCCGTGTTTTTCGAGCCAGCGAAAAAACAAAAATTTTTATACACAAAATCTATCAAGTTTTACCCAATTTTAAAGTACCTTATAATTGTCCGATTTTCAATATCTTTACCATTTTGGAAAGCCTGGAGGTTGTACAAATTAATGCAAAAAAAGTTATTGAGATATATTTAAAAACAAAAAAGTTAAGGGGTACCGCCGTGTTTTTCGAGCCAGCGAAAAAACAAAAAAAATATTAACACAAACCATCAATTTCTATCAAATTTTTAAGTAGCTTATAATTGTCCGATTTTCAATATCTTTACCATTTTGGAAAGCCTAGAGGTTGTACATTTAAATGCAAAAAAAATTATTAAGATATCTTTACAAAGAAAAAAGTTAAGGGGTACCGCCGTGTTTTCCTTTCTTTTTGCCCGTTATTTTACGGCGCCGCCGCGTTTTACACTTGCCCTATCTTTCCGTTTAAAAGTTCTTTCCTGAGATTTTTTGGAATTGGAATAAATTATCCACGTCCATTTCCGTCAAATGCAAAAATAAATTTTCAGGTCCAAACATAATTTGTTAAATAGAATCAAAATAAGAAAAAGAACCAGAAATCGACGACATGCCAAGGTAGACCAGTCTTTTAATTAAAATTAGGCAGCATATCTGAAGCTCGGCTGGGGATGATATTGATGAATGAGAATTGATTCTTTACGTCGGTGTTCTCAAACAGTTTCAAATGCGTGATTTACTGATTGAACAAATCGCCTCCATTCAAATATTATTTGAATTTTTAGTATTTCAGAAATTTACCATAAAAATCATAAGCCCCTGGTTTCAGGATATACCAACTGATCTTGAAATGTGAATATTTTGGTCCATCCATGGGTTCACGTGGATATGATCGCCACTTGCCCAATAGGGTAGAATCTAGTTTAGCGGACCCCAGATATTCATTACACAAAAGCCCAGCGGCGTTTGAGCGAGAAAAGCGGGGGTGTGGGGGCAGTAGCCCCCATTTAAACTCATTATAATTGAAATGTGTTTGACACACGACTAGGATAGCATTGAATTTTCTCACAATCGATGCTCTTTAGTGTTAGGGTCCGCTAAACTAGATGTGTTCCGCCCAATAGGCTATTCCATATAAAAATTTATTATATCCGTACCCCCTGTGGAAGGCATATTTTTGCTTGCACCCAAATTTTTGGGTGCTGTCCTGCGCTTAACCCTATGGAAGGCATGTTTCCAGTCCAGAGCCCCGGAGGTGGGGTGTATATTTATAATGTAATGCAACTTAATGTAACACAATTATGCTGTGTTCCCGTGGATTCAGGATGCTTATTTCGTATCAAGAGATAATAAAACATATCAAACAAACACTTCGTTTTAAACAAACATAATCATATAAACAAACCATTTTTAATTTTAACTATACAATTCCAACGAAAAATTCATTAAAAAAATCTCGATGTTGAAAAAAATCGTACCTTAATTAGTCAACCATGCTAATCATCGCAGGTCAAGCTCTTTCTCATTGTTTAGGGATTTTGATTGGATGACGGGAATGTTGACAGCGGGTAAGAGCATGTGCTACAGTTCGGTTCAGAAATTGAAGGTTGCTTTCCATTAATAGTATTGAATGATATTGAAGCTGGTAACCATTAATGAATTTAACAACATTATTCAACTGAAACAAAACAAACATTTTTATTCAACTGGAAACCGACCAATTATAACATTGAAAACACCGAAACAAGACTAAACTATCATCTTGAATTGTCTAATTTTAATAGTTGGGGCATAGGAATGTACTATGTTGTCTGCTGACCTAAATTAAACTTCCTCAATACAAATTGAAATTCATTAGCTAATCGCACCGAAAGTTAGCATTTCATAATTGGCTTTTAATTGTACTAAGTTCCGCTTAGTGGCACACACTTTATGAACTGTGATGTAGTTCAAGGCCGTTTTATTGGAAAACTATTAACAGTGATTTCACTTGAAAATGGCTGTGTCGGAACGGAAGCGGACGAATTTTTCTTTTTAGTGAAGTTTTGGACAAAACAGTTATTTTCTGAACGAAATTGTAATTTAGGCAAATATAATTTGATATTTAGAAGAAACTTGCATAGTACTCGTACGAAAGTTAAGCGCACGAGCGGCAATTCTGGCCATTTTTATTACTCCATGAAATGATGGGAAATCCCGAATCGATGAGAATCAGGCATAATGTGAATTGTTAGTTAAGTATCAGTGGATGAACAGTTTTGTTAGCGCAAAGCATCATAGGTGTTTCTTCACAGGCAATGGGCTGAGGATTTGTTGGATCTTAAGTAACACATTTTGTGACCTTATGAATTTATTAATATTGTTTTTTATCATTCACAATGTCAGTTTCAGATGGATTACACTATGCAAGCTTTATCAGGCCCTTTTCTGTGCATACCATGGGTCAGACTCTCTAACCCATTCCCAATGCCAATTTTGATATTTTTTCCCCAAATTAATTAATAAATTCCCAAATTAAGGTTGAGAAACGGTTTGCATAATCCTGATGCCTGGTGCCAGAGTCTATGTATAGCATGTTTTGGGACAGTACTAAACGGGATTTATCAGTTGCTTTCTGTTGCTGGTAGAAAAATGCTGTGAAATGGCTAATATTTTTTAAAGAAAATAAGAAAAGTATACACCAAGGGTTCTCAATCTTTAAAAATGTTAATTGTTGACACCAAATAAAATACTGTCAACATCCAGCCATGCCGTCCTTAGTGATACAACTACGAAGAAATCTTTGAAAGATGGACAGAATGAAAGTGAAAGTGATGGAGTGTTGTGTTTGTCGGATACATTATATGAACTGATTCGCAGGTTGACATTAGGGTTATTTGTAAAAGCTTTGTGATGTGTTCAGAGAAACAAATGCCTGCAAACTTGTACTTTTACCTTAGACTCTAGAGTTCAATCAGGGCTTTTTAATGGGAGTCTCATGGGGCCCATACTGGGCCCCATTCCCAATGAGAAATAGCAATCATTTTTCCCAATTTTAAGAAAAAAATTCCCAATTTCAAGAAACAAATTCCTATTTTGATAGAAATACATTTTGTCTATATAAATAAAATAGAAACAAATGAATGAGAAACCATATAATCGAGAGACTTTTCAAAGCATGTGAATTGTTTGTTTACTTTAGATAAGTAATCTGTGAAAACTATTTTCTGTTAATTTATTTATGTAACCAGTGTAAAAACCAATTAGGACAGGGGCCTTTTCCCAAAACCCCCTGAAAAGCCCTGTCAATTTAATCTCAAAATTCAAGTTAGCTTATGACAAGAGTCATAAGTGCACAAATGTTATTAAGATTAATTGTGTACTGTCTTTTTAATACTTACTTTAAATAAAGAGTCTTTGTACCTTACTTTTGTAGGGTTCTTTATCGTTATGATACTAGCAGCATAATTTTGCTACTTATTTACAGTTTCATAAATTCTCATATTTCACAGTTTTGGAAAGGGTCATTTCCCAAAATTCCAGAAAAAGGCCTGTTGATAAAAGTTATAAGCAACTTCCCTTGCTTTATTACTAATATAAGTCAAATCTTCTTTGATGTCACATAGTCAAGGGTAAATTGAGCATTGGAATTTGCATGTAGCAATATATTGTTCTTTGTCTTCTTTTAGTAGACTTTTACATAATTTTTGAATTAAAATTATGCAGTTTTTTTTGTGAATTTAATGCAGCAATATTTACAAATTGTATGAAAGGACTAATAATGCTTGTATTTGTTGTTTTAGAGCTAGACATGATACTTCGTCAGATGACTCGGATAGTAGTGAGGATGAGAGAGGAAGAGAGAAAACCAGTCGGCGATCTCATAACAGTGCCAGAAGTGGGAACTCTACTGAGAGCCCAGATAAATACCCAACAAGCAGTCAGAAAACTAGAAAGAGAGCTGATTCCGAGCAAGCTTCCAGTCCAGATAATGTAAAAAGTCGAGACCACAAGCAGTTTTCCTCAGACTCAGATTCTAGTCCTATAAAAGGCTCAGTTGTCTCAAAAGTTGAGAGAGCAAATGTTGCAAGTGCATCCAGGGATAGGGAGTCAGAGGGTAGAGGTCAGAGGTACTACAGGGATGATAGGATGGATGTAAGGGGAGATAATACTGGTCAGCGGTTTAACAGGCGTGATGGTTCTCCAAGGGGATTTGAAAGAGGGGGTTTCAGAAATCGTGGTTTTCCCAACAGACAGAGACCTGATGACAGGTTACCTAGGAGACAAGATAGACAAAATAGGTCAGTAAGTAGAGAGAGGAATGACAGGAATTTTGGTCGTCGACGATCTTTATCACCGGACAGGAATCCTCGAAGGTTTGACACTGGAAGGAATGATAACTATGGTAGAGGCAGAGGTCAGGGTCCAGGATGGAGGGAACCAATGAGAGATCGATTTGGAAATGACAACAGGGGTCAAAACTTTAGAAATGATCCAAGGTCAAGGTCTTTTGATCGTCAGAATAATTCTGGCAGGAGCAGAGATTTTGACAATGATAGAAATAGACAGCAGAATAGAGGCAGGTCCAGATCTCCAGTTCAAGATGCTGGTAGATCCAGGAACAACTCCCAAAGAAGTGTTGATGAACGTGATGTCTCCCCAGAACCTGATAGGTCAAGAAGTCATGAAGGTCAAAGGTCATTGTCACCAGTTTTGCCCAGCAAATCAGACAAAAGTAAAAGAAAAAATAAATCGGTGTCCGTAGAACGAAAGAAAGCATCAGCTGTTGCAGACATACCAACCAAGACAAAAAGATCAGTTGAGAGAGAAGCAACTCCAAAAGATGTTCTCTTAGAAACTGGTAATATAATGTTTGACGATGATGGAGAAGGATTATCAGACATTTCAAAGAGAAGTAAAAGTAAGAAAAAGAAGAAAGAGAAAACCGATAAAGAAGATTCGGTGGAAAGAAGTTTTGAAAGAAGTAAACTGTTGCTGGGAGAAAATACCCATTCCGATGACCTTATTCCAGAAGAAATGACATCAACGCCTAGTCCTGCTAAAGGCCAAAAGAAGTCAAAGAGACAGAGAGAACTTTCAGGGACTGAAGAATCACCTACAAAACAGAGTAAAAAGTCAAAATTGGGAAAGAGTCTCACAAAAAAAGCAAAAAAGTTATCAAAAAAGAAACAGTCAATGTCACGTTCACCTAGTCCGGTAGATAATTTGGCATCAGCAGGAAGGTCAAGCTCTTTAGAAAGGCCGTCCGAGGAGAGTCACGACCTGCGACAGTTCGAAAGTGAGAGTGAGCCCGAGAGCGGGGAGATAACAGACAGTGAAGAGGATAGGGAGAAACAACACATCAAAAGCCTCGTTAATGTGAGTAACAGTTACACCTACATAGTAGACTGGATAAAGGTTTCCTTTTAAATCAAAAGTACAAACTATTCCAATTTTCTGAGGGTCATCCCACTGACTTTATCACAGATAAAGTATTTTAATGAGAATGAGATTTATTGGTATTTGAAGATGCAGAATCTTTTTATGCCCCCGAAGGGAGGCATATAGTAATTGGACCGTCGCATCCGTCCGTCCGAAATAATCTTGTCCTCGCTTCTTCTCCAAAACCGCTTGAGGGATTTCTTTGAAACTTCACAGGAGTGTTTGTCACCAAGCCTAGTTGTGCATATCCTAAGGAATTTCTGATCGGATTATTTTTGGCTGAGTTATGGCCCTTTTTAGCAAAATCTTGTCCTCGCTTCTTTTCTGAAACTGCTTGAGGGATTTCATTGAAACTTCACAGGAGTGTTTGTCACCAAGCCTAGTTATGCATATCCTAAGGAATTTCTGATCGGATTTTTTTTGGCGGAGTTATGGGCCTTTTTACCTAACCCTAACCCTAAGCTTTTTTGAAACCGCTTGAGGGATTTCATTGAAACTTCACAGGAGTGTTTGTCACCAAGCCTAGTTGTGCATTTCCTAAGGAATTTCTGATCGGATTATTTTTGGCGGAGTTATGGGCCTTTTTACCTAACCCTAACCCTAAGGTAAATTTTGTTAAAGCAATAGAGGTTACATTTTTTGTCCGATTGTCATGAAATTTGGTATGAATATTGATATTGATGATTTCTACACAAATGATTAAAACCATGTTGTTAAATTGACCAGGGGCCCCGCCCTGGGGATTTTAATTTTTTTTTTCTTTCAAAATCTGTTTTTAACCTTTGATTTTCTACAGTTATCAACCAGATTTTGACACAAGCTTTATACCATCTTAAAATTCAATCTTTCCTGAACAATTCATTCACTGGTTGTTCAGTGATAAAATTTGAAACAAAAATTTTAGTAGCAGAGTGAAAATTTCAAGTGTCAAAATCCAATATTTCTACCTGTCTTCAGCTACATATGATGTTTACCAGTTTATTCATTAATATTGGTCAAGTTGCTGGACAATGACCTCATGAACTTTGCTGCTTAGATCTGTGTTATGGCAATATTAAGAACTTTGCTCTGGAAGATTTTATAGGGTAAATTTTGTCATTTTCTATGGATAGTGACCAAATAAACTTTCTTTCTTTATAGCACTTTGAAAACAGGCTTTTCTGAATATGTTATTCACTGTTTGTAAGTAAAACAACAAAAAGTACAACAACAACAAATTTGAAGCACATTCTCAAAATCTTAAGACTAAATTTAAGAAAGTCTTAGATGTATACAGTGTATGTACACAAACAGGCAAGTTAAGGCCACACTTTTTTAAGCTCCCCGCAGAAATTTGGGGGAGCATATAGTCGCCAAGTTGTCGGTCAGTCCGTCAGTATGTCCCACATCCTTTAACACTCTAGCGGTCACATATTTGCCTCGATTGTTTTGAAACTTGGTCAGGATGTTTGTCCCAATGATTTCTCAGATGAGTTCAAATATGGGTCATCTGGGTCCAAAAATTAGGTCACTGTTACTAAAAATAGAATTTTCTTGTTAACACTCTAGCGATCACATTTTTGCTCTGATTGTCATGGAACTTGGTCAGGATGTTTGTCCCAATGATTTTTTGGACAAGTTTTAATATGGGTCATCTGGGTCCAAAAACTAGGTCACTGTTACTAAAAATAGAATTTTCTTGTTAACACTCTAGCGGTCACATTTTTGCTCCGATTGTCACGAAACATGGTCAGGACATTAATTCCAGTAATTACTTGGAACAGTTCGAATATGGGTCATCTGGAATCAAAAACTTGGTCACTGTTACTAAAAATAGAATTATCTTGTCTTGGCTGTAAATTTGTTATTTCTCATTGGATTTCAAAATAACTTGGCACAAGTGTTCACCATGACAAGGCGGTGTGTTGAGTACAAAACCATGTCGGTTGGTCCAAGGTCAAGGTCACTGTTCCTAAAAATGGAATTTTCTTGTTAACACTTTAGTGGTCACATTTTTGCTCTGATTGTCCGATTGCAAAGAAACATGGTCAGGACATTAGTCCCAGTTATTAATTGGACGAGTTTGAATATGGGTCATCTGGGGTCAAAAACTAGGTCTGTTACTAAAAATAGAAAAATCTTGTCCAGGCTGTAAATTTGTTATTTCTCATTGGATTTTAAAATAACTTGGCTCAAATGTTTACCATGACAAGATGTTGTTTCGCGTACAATACCCATGGCTGTTTGTCCAAGGTCAAGGTCACTGTTACTAAAAATAAAATTTCTTGTCTGGGCTGTAACTTCCTAATGAATGGAGTGATTTCAAAATAACTTTACATAAATGTTTACCATGACAAGGGGTTGTGTTGCGTACAATACCCATGCCGGTAGGTCCAAGGTCAAGGTTACTCTTACTAAAAATAGCATTTTCTTTTCCAAGCTGTAAATTTGTTGTTTCTTATTGGATTTTAAAAGAACTTGGTGTAAATGTTCACCATACCGAGACGATGGGTCACATACAACACAACTTTGTTTTATTCAGGTGAGCGATAAAGGGCCATCATGGCCCTCTTGTTTCCCTTGATTTTACCAAACTTGCACACAACTCTTACAACCATTGAGCAGTTGTTGACAGGTGAGCCACCCTATGGACCCTCTTGTTGCAAGGGTTATAGGCCCTTACTCTTTACTATTTAACTTCCACAGGCATATTTTTACTACATATGTATACCAATTCGATTTCAAAGCTGCATTTCGGGGGCATATGTCAATTTCAAGTGACAGCTCTTGTTTAAGCAATGATGTCATCCTCCACATGACACATGATCGCATGATTCAGCTCAGTATATAAAACAAGGATATTTGTTACGTCCAAACTATGACTGCTGTTTTTGTTTACAGAAGCCGGTGGTTGAGGAAGAGCCAGCACTTCCAGCAGTAGAAGATGAGAGATATCTGAATCAGAAACGCAAGGAGGCCAAGATGAAGGAGAGACAGGCAGACAAAGAGGTTCGCGATAAAGGCAGTAAGAGGTACGTGGAAAATAAAATTAGAAATTAGAAGGTTTTCGTTGCAGCTGATAAATGCTGCATAAAAAACATATTTATATGAACATGAAAACCATCTCAAGTACTAGTATTTGGAAATAATGTGATAAAGTTATATTTCACATGGAATATTTTCAAGTATTTTCTTGCTAGTAAAAATATGCTAAATAAAACCCAGTCAACTACAAATTCACAAATTTTATATTTTATGCCCCCATTTAATGTCATTGTGTCTTCTGTATGAAAATTTATCCCTTTATTAAATGAATCCACAGTAACAAATTGCATGATCAAGCTGCCACACAAATTAAAGTTCATTACAGCACAGAAATTAAGAAGGGTAAGAGATAATACTGGAATTCATTTTTCAGGAAAGCTGAGGAGCCGAAAGAGGCAGAAGTTCCTGCTGAGACTGCTCCCAAGAAGCCTAAACCTGCCGCGGAGGGCGTGGAAGCCTTCACTGGGCGTACTGGTGGAGCCTACATACCACCCGCCAGGCTGAGGGCCATGCAAGCTAACATTACTGACAAATCAAGGTAAACACTTCCTTTGAACTTTGTTTCTTTCAACTGCACAATTCAATGTTTAGTGTATACAAAGACTCGTACATGTATTTCAGTAATATTACATAACCACTGTCCACAGCAATTCTAGGATACTGTATGCAAGAGGATTTGGAGTTACATCAAAGTTTTTTTAATGTTCAGAATAAATGATAACTGAAAGAATAACTATCAGTATCAAACCATCATTGGTCTCAAAAAATTGTTTAATTCTTTCATAACATTTTGTTTTATTACCCCTTTACTCCATAGATAGAGGTTCTACCATGTGCGCAACCAGTGTAGATCCTTATCGGTTGACACATCAGTGCGATCTGGTGTTGATCTATATTTTTCTCTACTTGGACAGAAGAAAAATGTCATCAATCTAAAAGCAAACAGTATAAATCCTGATCAGTGTAATATAATAAGCAACTACAGCGATATCAGTTCATACTCGGTGAACCTGTAAGAAGGTCAGTGTGTCAGTGCAAGTTTGCACTGGACACACAGCCTGCGGATAGGGTCAGCCAGTGTATCGCTGTGGTTGCAGACTATTTATTATTACAATAGTTATATAACCCTAGCGACATTATCGTTAACTTGTTATTAACGGTAGCTAGGTAAACAGATAGGGTTCTATATAAATACTGGGCGAGCAAAGCTCTCCAGCGCGGCAGTCTTAGTAGCTCGTCTGAGCGACCACGACGAGGGCTCCCTGGCCGTAACAGACTTTCATTTGTTAGAGTCTTCTATGCGGTAGCATAACGCTACAATCAGACGACATTGATATGCCAGGTGATCTGGATCTACACTGTTCGCAAATGTGTTAAAATGTGTATATATGGAGGAAAGAGTTGAATGATGATGTATTTAATATTTCAGTGTTGAGTATCAGCGCATCTCCTGGGAGGCTTTAAAAAAGAGCATCAATGGTCTGGTCAATAAAGTCAATGTTGCCAACATCGAGAATATTGTCCGAGAAATATTTCAGGAAAATATTGTCCGAGGAAGGTAAATTCTTTATTTTTGAAATTGACTTAATCGGATGTTCATTTTTTGACCTCATAAGACTTGTAGTCCCACTCAGGAGAGTTGAAGTGCCTCTTCCTGTTACAAGTGTAATGCAAGTATTACAAGCGTTGAAAGTTTGTCAGTATGTATATATTGCAGCTTAGACATGCTTACAGAAATTGAAGTTGAATTTTAGCTTGTACAGTTTAAGAAAAAAGAAAACATTGTGTTATGAATCAGCAGGAGTTACAGCATTGAATATGTATAATCTATGAAGAAAAAACCCAGCTAATTACTGCCCACAAGTTTATATTCTATACATTTTTTGCTGATTAGGTATGTGTGGAAAGCTTGACTACACTGTAACAAAATCATAATGCACTTGTCTCATACTGTCTATTTTATGACAAGTTGTTATTGTCTTGTACTGATTTACTATATGCTGGTAAAAAACCTGAAACATGTTGTTTTGATGTACTTATTTGAATGGTACAACACTAAAAATAACAGTTAGTGTAAACACAAGGATGAATAATGTTGGATCCAAAGACTATTGCTGGGTTATTTTGAGAAATTGTAACATGCCTAATCTTTTGCTAAGCACAGTATTTGTTGAATAATTCTAACCAATTAAGAATGTAGACTTAGATCAGCCTACACATCTTTAGACAAACGATTCTGCACAACCTCCCTTTGAGCATCAAGTGGACTGACTCAAAATGCAAGTGTTAATAAGTTTTCCATAAGATGCCCTATAAGATACACTAAGATATTGCCCATTCATTTCAGAGGTTTGATGGCTCGGTCAATCATTCAGGCTCAGGCAGCTTCACCGACATTCACACACGTGTATGCAGCTCTTGTTGCTATTGTCAACACCAAGGTATTCAATTCTTCTCTCCAACTCTACACTTGATAAGAAACTTTGAAATTAGAACAGAAAATTTTATTTGGGGTAGAAGAGTGTTATCCTGCAGAATCATGGCTCAATAGTTTAAGTGAAACAAAGTATTTAAATTGTTCTTTATAAGCGATACATAAAGCTTTAAAGTGTTGTTACTATATTCTTTTAATTTTTAATTTTAAAGAACAGTTCTTGTAAGCATTTGCTTTAATTATTATTGTTATTAACATTAATTCTTATGAACATGACTATTGTGAAATAAGTGATGTTGCCAGAGGGAGAGACTCGACTGCCTGTATTGTGGGCGGACACATCAAATAAATGTTGGGTTTTTTTGCTGCCCTGAAAGCATTATTCAAGAATTCATTTGTTTGTCTAATCATCCATGACCTTTTCAAAGTAAGTATAGTCACTCAGAAAGGAAAGTACAGTATGCAAGTTTATGTATGCAATGAATTATTTGTACCCGGGTATTTTTGTGTTTATTATATATATATTAACATTTCTGCATATTCAATGCTTACCTTGATAATTGATTGCCACAGACTTCAATGTTTGTGTGAATTTTAATTTTAAAACATAATGTAATAACTTGAAAAGAATATTTTTGATGGATTTTGAAATTCAGGATTTGGCTATTTCAAGTAATATGTCACTTTTTATAAACTTGAAGACTGTAAGATATGGATTTCAAAATAAATTTAAAGATTATACGTAACCTTTGCATTAAAGGGAATGAACATGTGATAATATTCACTTCCATAGGATACCTTTATAATGTTATTTGGTTTTTGTCAATAGTTTCCACAGAATGGAGAGTTGATCCTGAAGCGACTGATTCTGCAGTTCCGGAGGGGATACAAGAGGAATGATAAAAGTATCTGCTTATCTGCTACCAGATTTATTGCTCATCTGGTCAATCAGCAAGTGGTAAGTTATTGAAGAAAGACGGTTTTTGAACAGGGTTTATTTTTGCAATATCTGAAATAGCTCTATTCACTACATTACATAAAAATCAGTTTGAAACTTAAAATTATAAAACTAAAAATGGTATAACCATTTTGTAAACAGGTGTTTCACTTACGCCTGAAATTCAAGGGTCATGATGATGCACAATGCCATTTTCTAAGAGTCAAAACAGTGTTTCCTTTTATATTGTATGAAATTTGACCCTTGAGTTGAAATTCTCAAGGGTCAAAATTAACATTTTTTGGAATTTCAAGGGTCAAAACCTTGTTTCAAGGGTCAAATGGAATCTCGGGTCAAGCTTCCCAATAGTCAGTTCTGTGACTGGTCAGTTTCAACCAGACAGATTGCTGAAATCTAAAACTGGTTACAGTCTCAGCTATATAGTGTTGGGTCCTAGAAGAGCTGAAGTCTTTTGATGAGGCGGTAAAGTGTTAAGTAAAGTAGGCTCTGTGTAGAAGTAGTACCAAGCTTATGATTTGATCAACAAGATTCTGAAATATTTTCATTTTTCCATCAACTAGTCTTTTATTAGAAACTTTTATCTATCTAACAGAAACAATGTCCCTCATGTATAAACCAGAGTCCCTCATGTACGATCTTTTTAAACAAAATGTTTTGGTTGAATAAACCAAAAGACCAATTTGTACCTTTGCATTCATATATGGTTCTTGTAATGTATCTTTGCAAGCAATGAATTATTGTTATTTGATGATGATAAATTGTTCTTACAAGTATCACATAATCTGGATAAAGAGAAATGTATAAGAAAATTACAGGTAAGTGCTCAAGTTTTTGAAACACTTTATTGTTTTCATTTTACGACCAAAAATGCTCTAGAGTATATAAACAATCAGACTTATAATGTTTTCTGGTCCACTCGTGTTATTCATTGCCGTTAACACAGGACCAGACCATCTCAGAATGTCCACATAACACAGTATTATATTATTACACAGGCACACGAGGTCCTGGCGCTGGAGATACTTACACTACTTCTGGAGACACCATCAGATGACTCAGTCGAGGTAGCCATAGGATTTCTCAAGGAATGCGGACAGAAGCTCACGGAGGTCTCGCCGCGTGGAATCAATGGTATATCATCATACAGATATGAAATTCAGTTCATGTTTAGAAAGCTGTGATCTAAATCCACAGCAGAGCTAAATGTGAGCTGTTATGCAGGGATTTTCAGCCGAAATTCCTGCCAATGATTTTCAGCTCGTCGTTGGAATCAGTTTTTGTTCAGCTAGCTGTGATGATGAATCACACTTCTGTTCAAGAGCTGATATAGCAGGATTAATGACTCGATGAATCTGGGAACAACTACAGTGGCAATGCTTCCAGATTGTTACAGATATGGATCTGCACAGGAAGTGGTTGTCTGTGGGTTTTTTTTACAGAAATACGCAGCCAAATAGACCGTTTGGCTTACTGTGATGTCTACTCGTGTTTCAGCAGCAGAGAACAGATCAACTATCCATTCAGTTTGGCTGTACAAGGCTACAGCTGAGCTGAATAAAAGATGACTCCATCTGCTTGAAGTGGTCAATCTAGCAAGGTTGGCTGCTTGAAGTACATAATCTACTGAATGAACCAACTAGAGAGCATATCGACAGTTGCCAAGGTGATCTACTATACACAGGCTGATCTAGATTGGTGCTAAAGAGCATCATATACAGCTTGTTTACATTGAGACAAGCTTTACAAGTGACACTTACCTGTGTACCTGGGTCTACACATAAACCAGTCAAGTGCTTTCTACATCAAAAATCGATAAGTACATGCACTGATACAGTGTAATTTTGAAAACTAAAATGCTCAGGTAAGTTTCTGATAAACTTAAACAATGTTTGCATTTCAGAAAAAAACGGAGATAAGGCTGAACATTATCACATATTTGTGACTATTTATCTAGTTTTTGTTATATATATTTGTGATATGATATGACAAATTGGGGCTTATGACCTATACAACCTCCCTGCGCATCCATTTCTCTTCATCTAAAATACAATTAAGATCCTTTTTTTTGTTTCAGTCCACATTCTGAACTGGTTCTACATGTATGGCAAAGTCTATAAGCGCAATCTTGTCAGATTTATGTTTTGCTATCTACTTGCTTCATGAGAAGAGAAGTTAAAGCTTTTCTTATTAAGTTTCCATGATAAATGATACTGCTTGAACTAGTATGATGCAAAAAACTAACTTAGATTCAAAGATGATTTATATGTTAGCTCCAGTAAGATTGGAATCGTTTGTTTCTCTTAATAATAATAGCATTATGTGACAGTAAAAGCCCAACATTTGAAAATTCACATCCATTATCATTTTTTATTATGCCCCCGCCATGAAATGGTGACGGGCATTAAGAGTTGCTCCTGTCCGTCCGTCTGTCCGTCCGTCCGTCCGTCCGTCCGTCCGATATTCTCGTGAACGCAACTCCTCCTACACTACTGGTGGGAATTTAATGAAACTTGACCACAATGCTTGGCCTGATATGTTGTTGTGCATGAAGGTGGGGTTTCGCTCTTACATGTTCCGTTCAGAAGTCATGGCCCTTTGATACTTCCATTTACATTAGTTTTAATAGGAGTATATCTCGTGAACGCAACTCCTCCTACACTACTGGTGGGAATTTAATGAAACTTGACCACAATGCTTGGCCTGATATGTTGTTGTGCATAAAGGTGGGGTTTCGCTCTTACATGTTCCGTTCAGAAGTTATGGCCCTTTGATACTTCCATTTACATTAGTTTTAATAGGAGTATATCTCGTGAACGCAACTCCTCCTACACTACTGGTGGGAATTCAGTGAAACTTGACCACAATGCTTGGCCTGATATGTAGTTGTGAATGAAGGTGGGGTTTCGCTCTTACATGTTCCGTTCAGAAGTTATGGCCCTTTGATACTTCCATTTACATTAGTTTTAATAGGAGTATATCTCGTGAACGCAACTCCTCCTACACTACTGGTGGGAATTCAATGAAACTTGACAACAATGCTTAGCCTGATATGTTGCTGTGCATGAAGGTGAGGCTTCGCTCTTACATGTTCCGTTCAGAAGTTATGACCCTTTGATACTTCCATTTACATTAGTTTTAATAGGAGTATATTTCATGAATGCAACTCCTCCTACACCTCTGCTGGGAATTTGATGAAACTTTACCGCAATGCTTGGCCTGATATGTTGTTGTGCATAGAGGTGGGGTTTTGCTCTTACATGTTCCGTTCAGAAGTTATGGCCCTTTGATACTTCCATTTACATTAGTTTTAATAGGAATATATCTTGTTTCTTATATTTTGTGTTAAGCAAAATATGCATTTTGCCCATAACTTTAAAACTACTTGAGATACTGCCTTGAAACTTGAAATATATTTTCACCATCAAAGTCTACATCATAACCAACAAGACCCATAACCCTGCTTCCAATATTTTTCAAATTATGCCCCCTTTTCACTTACATTTGTGTTAAGAAAAATATACACTTTGCCCTTAACTTTGTTTGGAATGGAGGGATTTCAAAATAACTTGGCATAAATGTTCACCATAACAAGGCGGTGTGTCGTGACAATACCCATGCCTGTAGGTCCAAGGTCAAGGTCACTGTTACTAAAAATAGAATTTTCTTGCAAAATCTTGTCCGCTCTGTAACTTTGTTATTTCTTATTGGATTTTTGAATAACTTGGTATAATTGTTCACCATATCAAGACGGTATGTCACGTACATGCCCAAGCCATTAAGTGGAAGGTCAAGGTCACTGTTACTAAAAATAGAATTTTCTTGTCCGGGCTGTTACTTTGTTATGAATGGAGGGATTTCAAAATAACTTGGCACAAATGTTAACCATGACAGGGCGATGTGTCGCATACCATGCCCATGCCTGTCGGTCAAAGGTCAAGGTCACTGTTACTAAAAATAGAATTCTCTTGTCCGGGCTGTTACTTTGTTATGAATGGAGGGATTTCAAAATAACTTTGTTCAAATGTTCACTATGACAAGGCAGTGTGTCCGCACAATACCCAAGCCTGAAGGTCCAAGGTCAAGGTCACTGTTACTAAAAATAGAATTTTCTTGTCTGGAGGGTAACTTCATTATAAATGGAGGGATTTTAAAATAACTTGACACAAGTGTTAACCATGACAGGGCGGTGTATCGCGTATCATGCCCATGCCTGTAGGTCAAGGTCACTGTTACTAAAAATAGAATTCTCTTGTCCGGGCTGTAACTTTGTTAGGAATAGATTGATTTCAAAATAACTTGACACAAATGTTCATCGTGACAAGATGGTGTGTCCCATACCATGCCAATGCCTGTAGGTCCAAGGTCAAGGTCACTGTTACTAAAATAGAATTTTCTTGTCAGGGTTGTAACTACGTTAGGAATAGAGTAATTTCAAAATAACTTGGCAGAAATGTTCACCATGACAAGGTGGTGAGTTGTGTACCATGTCCATGCCTGTAGGTCCAACGTCAAGGTCACTGTTACTAAAAATAGAATTTCCTTGTCCGGGCTATAACTCTTTTGAATGGAGGGTTTTCAAAATAACTTGGCACAAATGTTCACCATGACAAGGTGGTGTGCTGTGTACATTACCCATGCCTGTAAGTCCAAGGTCAAGGTCACAGTTACTAAAAATTGAATTTACTTGTTCGGGCTATAACTTCTTTATGAAGGAAGGGATTTCAAAATAACTTGGCACAAATGTTCACTATGACATTGCATTGCATTACCACCAACTTCTTCACAGACATTTCCGTAATGAGAAGACAACAGTGCCACAAATACAAATAATTCACTTGATCATCAAGTTTATGCATATTCTTATAATTAATTACTCTAACATCACTGTCTATGAAATGCTATTATTCCCATCATTGCACTTTAGTATCTGAAAACGATGCATAGCGGGGGCATCCGTGTCCTATGGACACATTTCTAGTAAATAAATCATTGACATGAATTCTAGAATAAATATACAAATTGAGACGAGTTATTAAAAAAAGAACTTAAGTTTGTTCAAGGTACATGTAGTGTGGCTAAGGTTAATCTCAGTAAGACAGCTTTCACTTGTTGAAATAATTGGCTGTGTTGATCAATATTGGGATACTTTTATGCATGTACAAGAGCAAAGTATTCGGGTATTAGTAAATAAAATATCGCTTGGCAGGGGCAGGTAACCTAAAACTAAAAAGCTTCATGTCCAATAATCAGATTGTATTGATTTTCTTCTTATCTTGCTTTTTAAAGATAATAATTTTTGTTAAAATGAATGGATGTGCCGTCTTGGGTCTACAAATATCCCCTATTATATGGCTTTATCTGGTGAAACTCTTTAACTCCTTACTTTATGGATACAACCTATATCCTATAGATAAAATTTGTAGATCCAGATCTGCCTGTGCTGTCTGATCAGGTGCTACAGTGTTTGCTTTTAGATTCATTAGATTATTTCTGACCTAGAAGTAAACAGCAAAGATCCAGATCAGACTGACTTGGATCTGCACTGGTCACCAAATGTGATTAAAGGTGTGCCATGAAATAAAGAGTTAAGGTTACAAACCTCCACTTAAGTGAACAACTCTTGCTTATGTTGAATCATTTTGATTTTCAGCTATCTTTGAGAGGTTGAGGAACGTGTTACATGAGGGACAGATTGACACTCGTGTACAATACATGATGGAAGTGATGTTTGCAGTGAGAAAAGATCAATTCAAGGTACGAACGAAAATACAAAATTTTTATAATAAAAATCATTTAAAATGTTATGCACTTGTCACCTTATGGCCAAAAAAGGGGAATAAATAATAATATTTTTTGTAGAAATGTGGTGCCATGTTTGCTGCTGCATCAAGAGAGTTTGAATTGCAGAAGTCATCTCATACGGGCTATATGACTTAGTATAAATGAGGTCAAAACAAGACAGCTATGCTTCACTGGGCATGACAGATATTTCAACAATTACAAAATGTCTATTTAAAAATATTTCTTTTATCTACTAGTCAAATATCATATGTGATCATGTATGGAGTTATGGATAAACTCTAACTTGGACAGATGTTCTGTTTTTATTGAACTTGCCAAATTGAATTAGTTGCACCAGAGTTATGGCCCTTGAATTGTGAAAGATTGATTGAGATTCTGGACTAACCCTCAAACAAATGATATCCAGTGGTTATCTTGCCTGGATTCCATAATGTCTTACTACTTGATAAGATTTAATACATTTTTCACATGCAAATTTCACCTATCCTTAGTTTGTTCATTTCAGACTGTCATATTTAGTGATGGCAGACATTATTTGCTTACATACCTTTTGAATTTATTAATATTTGTTTATAGTTTTATATAGTTGGATTATTTACACAGTTATTAAAATATTATCATGAACTATTCATTATCCATGTGTTTAACTTAACCTTTTACCAGGTGAAACGTTTAACCTTTTACCAGGTGAAACTTGAAAACCATCAATAATCCTTTCTGTATGGAATCAATGTTTTTGAAAGACTGTTGCAAAATGGATGTTGGGTAGGGGAGAATGTATGTTTAATTAAGTATGTGTTGTATGAAAGCCACCAAACATGACACTAATGAAAATATTGAAGTCCTGTTTATGGGCTGTAATGTAAATGCATAATTTCTCAAGCCACCTAGCCCCAGGTTGAGAGCAACTCATTAAAACAGTAAGCAGTACAAATTTTGATCCAAACCAAATGGTGGTTTGCTTATGATACAGATTTTAGGCAGCTGCATCAATGAACAGCTAAATGGAAAAGTAGATCTAATAACAGTTCTAATTTAAAATGAATATTATGTATCATTTATACTTAAAATACCTACATTATTGTATGAAGACATAAATTTAAATAATTTACGTTGCATTGGTAGGATTTTCCCGCTATCTTGGAGGACCTGGACTTGGTAGAAGAGGAAGACCAGTTCACACATCTGATGTCTCTTGAAGACGCCGTCAACGGGGAAGAAATACTGAGTAGGTGTCGCTATCTGTGGTCTCTGTGTTAGTGATGGGAAACGTCTTAATGAGGGAAGGTGCAATGATAGAGAAGTCTTTAAAAAAAGAGGTGTAATGATATGAGGAATCAAAATTAGGGAAGGGGTGGTGATGGGAAACATCTAAGTGAGGGACAGGTGGGCTGTGATGGAATGAGCCTTAAAGAGAGCATGTGAAGTGATGCATGGTGTTTCTGAGAGGGAAATAGTCATGGAAGTTAGGTCATGGACAATGAACGAAGAGGTTTCATTGAGGGGTGGTAGTGATGGGAGAGGTCTCAGGAGGTCATCTGCAGTGTTAGGATTGATGGGAGAGGGTCAGGGATAGCATGGGCAGTGATGGGAGAGGTCTGAGAAGGGCATCTTCAATAATAAGAGTGATGGGAGAGGTCTTGGGAAGGCATGGGGATTGATGGGAGTGGCAGATGATAATTGGAGAGATCTAAAGAATAAGTAAGAGGGAAAGGGTGTGGTTTAGGTAGGCATGTAGGTGATAAGAAAATTCCCCATGCTGGAATAACAGATGAGTTTGCTGTTCAAGTGGAAGTGTCAGTGCCCAGAATTGTGATGAAATTTAACCAGTGGAAAAAATCATAATGTTGTTTTATGTATACAGAGATAAGGAATAACCATTTTTATTCAAGTGTTGTGGGATTTAAGGATAAATATTAAAAAATAATGCAACAGTGATACCGATGCCAGCGAGAGATACCGTTCAGTTGGATCATTCCAGCTCGGATTATTACAAGTGTCAATTGTTTGGTGATGGTTACAGAGGGTCAGATATACTGTACATGGAAATAGTAACCAAGTGGCAACAAGAGGATCTAATGGGCCGTTGCAGATGCTACAATATATTTTAAAAGATCCTAGAATATCAGGGGCAGGAGAGCAGAACTTCTGAAAGACAGTGATTTAGTGATTTATTGGATAAGTCGGCATTTTATTTGTGGACTACCAACCGAGAGGTGCAGGTGACATAAACAATCAAGCTCTGTTGAGAAAACATCAAGAAATACTGAAGATTCGAAGAAGAAATTTCTTATATGTATGTGGTATAAAGTATGTGATGGAAAGCATGATTCTGGGCTTAGAAAATGTGTAACAGAAGCATCAGGTTTTAGAAGGAGAGCTAGTGTTTGTCCTAGAGGCAAAATAAAGTGTGATTGATATTAAACTTGAAATTTGTTATAAAATTGTGTTTGGCTTCTCCTAAAGAAAACATAATATTCAGGGTTGGATATATTTATTGGATTAGTTGCTGCCTGAGCAGATCTAAAAGAACATGGATTTAATTCAGAACAGCTTCAGTCCTTCAAGAGTAAGTTTGGATCACTCTACATCAGGCATCACAGCATAGCAGAAGAAATTCAAAGACCTGTTTGGCAGTGAACAGCTATCAGGATGGTGTAAACAGGAGTCATTGTGAAAGTTTGATTTGATCCAGTCTGTTGTTCTAAGGAATAGATCATTTGATACAGAATGGCCCGGCAGAGTGATTAAATCAGGGATCAGTTGTTGTTTCGTGGTTTTGTTATTTCATTGGTAAAATGTGTGTGGTGAATCCAGTTATATATCAGTGTATTTGTCACTCCAGAATATATAAAAATATCTGCAGATTGTGATATGTTCGAGCTGTGGAGTATAGTTCTGTTCTATTCAGTGTTTGGATTTACGTGGGTTTGCAGAGCTTTGGATTAGCTGAGCACCACCATCTAAAGGGATTAACAGATGAAAAGAATAGTTATAGTAATTCGGTAGACTTGTTGAGAAAATTTAGCTATAGTTATAACTTGCTAAAATGCTTGTGAATGTTAACACATTGTAAAGCTTGGTTTGTCTTTATTCTATATTAAAACAAGTTTACATTTAGTTAAGAGACAATACTTTTGTGAAGTAAAGAGGCACACAAATGTCTGCTTTGAATTTTTACATAATTGATAGTAGCAGCAATATTATTCTTGGGAAAAGAAAAATGATAATTTTTTACTGCTGTTTTAGCAATTCTAAATAATCAGATATTTTGGTTTACATTGCACACAATCTTTCAAGAAATGAAACAGAACTCTGCATAAATATTGATATTGTATTACCAGCCATGTCTTTTTATGTTCTGTCATAATTACATGTAATTTTGTACACTAAAACGATTGTGGTAGTTTCCATTTTCACATCATGGCTTTTAGGTGTTCACCATTTTCATGACAGAGTCCAAACTGGCAAACAGAGTTGTTTCACAAGCATAATTTAAGTAAGGAAATCTCGTCCTTGCCAATAGATTAGGCATTTTACATTTCCTTGAAACAAAACAATCCTCAAAAGGATGATAAATATGTTACTGATGCTCATGAATGTAAAATTTATATTGTGTAATGGTAAACTACTGTCATTGTCATTAAGTCAGTGTTAAACACAAAATCATGTGAGATTTTTATCCAGATATTATTTCCTATTTTATGTGTTCATGAGCCGTATCAGTTTGATATGTAAAATACAGTACCAAACATTATAAAATTGACAAGTGCAGAAGTAGCAGAGCAACTATTGCTCTTGTAAGAAGTGGAATCCAGCTGGAAATAGAATGGAAAGGCAGTAAAATTGAATTTCTCAGAGCAGCTGGAGAGCTTCATGCAGAAATATTGGAATATATTATCAAAAATGAAATTGAGTCTTTTAAAAACTACTTTATTCCACTTAAATTAAGATTCATCAATTCATTACTTTGCAAGGACAATTTATTAATAATATGCTAATGGACAAAAGTCTTGTCCGGTAGGAATATTGGAACTTTTTGCATGCCTCTTTTCAACACAGAACGCTACCGGCAGTAGTGGCTCAAATTCCAAAATTCTTTTTCACTGAACGCATTTAAATGTCCTCTTTCCATTGATACCAAATTTTATGCCGATAGAGAAATGTCATTTTTGGAGTTCACGCATTTTAAAGGTATTATGGAAAACCATACCGGACAAGACTTTTGTCCATAAGTATATATAAAAAAGAATACTTCTAATACTCTATCAGAATTATAAGAGTTTAAGTTAGTGTAACATAAAAACAATACAAAATTGTGGATTGGATCAAATGGAGGTTTAGAAATTTATTACTAGTAGGGTGGCTTGTAATCAGAGTGGAAACACAATGGAATCTAATTGGAACATGATGCTTAAATTCCTTATATGGAATCAAAATTAGTTAAATTAAAGAAATGGTCAATTTCATAATGTTCTGTACTGTATGTCTTTTGAAGGTATTTTTTATTGGGTTTCATGTTGACTATTTAAATGCTAAAATACTGTCAAGGATTTCACTTTCTTTCAATTTGAGTCTGTCTTTTCAATTATTATTCAATGATATTATGTTAACACTTTACTCCGTAGTACATACAGCTTTTATTGTGTGGGCCAACAACTTAGATTCAGATCAGCCAGCATATCCATGCCATTTGACAAGGATTTAAACTTTATCCTTCTAGAATCATTCTTAAGGTTATTTCTGACCAAAAGGCGAAAAGTGTAGACCCAGATAAGATAGAATAAATGTGGCAACAGGTCGCTGGTCGCAGACTTAATAAAACCAGTATATAGCGAGTAAACAGTTTTAACCCTTTTCTTCAATATTTGCGCATTTTTATGCATACATGTGCAACCACTGTAGTTCCAGATCAGCCGGCACATGTGCCATCTGATCAGGATCTGCACTTGTCGCATTTTGGTCAGAAATAACCTAACCAATCAAAAAGTGAACTGTGGACAGATGTGGCGGCTGATCTGGATCTACACTGTTCACCCACACAGTAAAGGTGTGTCTATGGAGGAAGGTTAATAGTGTTGTACAGAAATTGGTATTATCTGAATAATGAACATTTTTGCACAACCTGATCAGACTGGATGCACAGAATGATCTGGATCCACTCTGGTCGCACATTTGATAAAATTAAAACCTGTATATATATGAAGCAATGGGTCAATAGTGATGTAGAGACATTTGTAATGAATGAAAATATCTGAATAGCAAACAGCGTAGGTGGATGCACAGTATGATCTGGATCTACACTGGTCTCATATGTGACTAGTGTTATGCTTAGCAATAGGTTTAAAAACATTTTGGAATGCAAGATATCATTTAATTATAACATATACAAACTTAATACTTTCCTCCATATACACATATTTATGGCATGGGTGTGAAAAGTGCAGATCTAGATCAGCCATAGTATCTGTGCCACTTATCAGGATTTGCATTGTTTGCTATTTATTCAACCATATTATGGAACCGCCTGTGGTGGCTATCCACAACAATGTCCGCTATCTACTTCAATTTTCTATTTCATTTAGATTTGGCCTGCAACCAAAACATCAAACACAATGCGTGGCGAATGATATTTTCGTTGACAAGCAGCGCTGGAAGTATAATTAATGTTGTTCATTGTTAATCACACCTTCAGGTTGCTTTACTTTAAGCCACACGTTTTGTTATTGTTTAAACTTTAAACATACGCAAGGGGAATGAACCCACAGCGACAAAAATTTGATAGACAGCAAAGTCAATTTGGAAGTAATATACAGCGTCTTTTGATTGGAATGGCAGTTCTAACATGACAAAAAATGTGGTCGGTGTCTTGTGAAACAGGTGTTTACAGACGTTGCTCGCTGAGTCAAAATCTAATTGAAATCGAAATTTATAGTAACTCTAAACATTTGTTGTCCCATCTTCATGAAACTTGGAGAAAATGTTTATTGGCATAATACTCTTGGCCAAGTTTTATATTCAGCCAAATCGCTTCAGATTATGGTCCTTAATTTATACAAAAATAGCAAATTCACCATGACTGCTCTCTAACTCAAATAGTCATGAAACTTGTGGAAAATGTTTACAGGCATATTATCATGAAACTTTAGTCAAATGTTCACCCCATGTTCAAATGTGGCAAGGTCAAGGTCACCTGTAATGTTTGAAGATTTGTTTGAAGATTTGAACCATGTATTTCGTGTCCGGTTCATATCTTCTGAACTCCTGGAGTGAATATCATGAAACTTTATTGAAATGTTCAGCCCATCAAGACGATGTTCAGAACCCATATTCCAACCTGGCTGGCTCAAGGTCATAGCCACCTGTGGTGTTTGAAGATTTGAACCATGTATTTTGTGTCTGGTTCATATCTTCTGAACTCCTGGGATGAATTTCATGAAACTTTAGTGAAATGTTCACCCCATCAACAAGACATCAGAACCCATGTTCCAACCTGGCTGGTTCAAGGTCCAGTGGTGTTCTTCCATTTGTGCAAATATCTTTTGTTCCATAACTACTCAACCCCTAGAAGGAATTTCATGAAACTTCAGTGCAATGTTCAGCCCATGAAGACAATGTGCAGAACCCATGTTCCTACCTGGCAGGCTCAAGGTCAAGGTCACTAGTGGTGTTTGAAGATTTGAATCATGTATTTCATGTCCGGGTCATATCTTTTGAACCCCTGGAATGAATATCATGAAACTTTGATCAAATGTTCCGCCCATCAAGATGATGTGCAGAACCCATGTTCCAACCTGGCTGGGTCAAGGTAATTAAAGATTTGAACCATGTATTTGTATTTGGTTCATATCTTCTGATCCCCTGGAATGAATTTTATCAAACATTTGTCAAATGTTCAAGACAATGTGCAGAACTCATGTTCCAACCTGGCTGGGTCAAGGTCATAATCATTAGTTGTCGTTGAAGATTTGAACCAAGTATTTCATATTTGCTCCATAACTTCCAATCTTCTGGATGGAATTTCATGAAACTTTGATCAAATGTTTGCCTAATTGAGACAATGTGCAGAATTTGTGTTTCAACTATGCTGGGTTAAGGTCAAGATCACAGGTGCTTGTCAAAGGTTAGAGTCATGTAATTTCATTTTTTTCTGGACCAAAACACAATCAAATCCACCTCAGAGGGTCAAAGAGATACTGAACTACCGAATGTGACTTTTTAAATTCATGTTCCCCAGTTATTAGTTCCTTTTTTTAATAAATTGTTATTATAAAAGGAATGTTCATTAAAATAAAGATGATTAAATTCAGAAATTTCTCAGAAATACCATTTGAAATTGCAAAAATGACCAAAGATATGTGTACTAACATATAACGCTGTAAGTCAAATACCGAAATACCCAGTTCAGTATCTCTTTGCGACCCGCTTTCGGATATTCGCTCGCTTACTTTTTAGCTCACCTGTCACAAAGTGACAGGGTGAGCTTTTGTGACCGCCTGATGTCCGTCGTGCGTCGTCCGTCGTCAACAATTGCTTCAATCGACTTCTTCTCTGAAACAGCTTGGCCAATTTTGATGAAACTTGCCACGGATGTTCCTTGCATGAAGCTCTTCCAAAGTTGTTCAAAGAAATCAATTCCATGCAGAACTCTGGTTGCCATGGCAACCGAAAGGAAAAACTTTAAAAATCTTCTTGTCTGAAACCACAAGGCCAAGAGCTTAGATATTTGGCATTTAGCATCCTCTAGTGGAGCTCTACAAAGCTTGTTCAAATTATTTCCCTGTGGTCAAAATTGGCCCCGCCCTAGGGGTCACTTCATTGTACATAGACTTATATAGGAAAAACTTTAAAAATCTTCTTGTCTGAAACCACAAGGCCTAGAGCTTAGATATTTGGCATTTAGCATCCTCTAGTGGAACTCTACAAAGATTGTTCAAATTATTTCCCTGGGGTCAAAATTGGCCCCGCCCCGGGGGTCACTTCATTTTTCATAGACTTATATAGGAAAAACTTTAAAAATCTTCTTGTCTGAAACCACAAGGCATAGAGCTTAGATATTTGGCATTTAGCACCTTCTAGTGGAACTCTACAAAGATTGTTCAAATTATTTCCCTGGGGTCAAAATTGGCCCCGCCCCAGGGGTCACTTCATTTTATATAGACTTATATAGGAAAAGCTTTAAAAATCTTCTTGTCTGAAACCACAAGGCCTAGAGCTTAGATATTTGGCATTTAGCATCCTCTAGTGGAAGTCTACAAAGATTGTTCAAATTATTTCCCTAGGGTCAAAATTGGGCCCGCCCCAGGGGTCACTTCATTTTACATAGACTTATATAGGAAAACTTTAAAAATCTTCTTGTCTGAAACCACAAGGCCTAGAGCTTAGATATTTGGCATTAAGCATCCTCTAGTGGAACTCTACAAAGATTGTTCAAATTATTTCCCAGGGGTCTAAATTGGCCCCGCCCCAGGGGTCACTTCATTTTATAAAGACTTGTATAGGAAAAACTTTAAAAATCTTCTTGTCTGAAACCACAAGGCCTAGAGCTTAGATATTTGGCATTTTGCATCCTCTAGTGGAACTCTACAAAGATTGTTCAAATTATTTCCCTGGGGTCAAAATTGGCCCCGCCCCAGGGGTCACTTCATTTTACATAGACTTATATAGGAAAAACTTTAAAAATCTTCTTGTCTGAAACCACAAGGCCTAGAGCTTAGATATTTGGCATTTTGCATCCTCTAGTGGAACTCTACAAAGTTTGTTCAAATTATTTCCCTGGGGTCAAAATTGGCCCCGCCCCAGGGGTCACTTCATTTTACATAGACTTATATAGGAAAAACTTTAAAAATCTTCTTGTCTGAAACCACAAGGCCTAGAGCTTAGATATTTGGCATTTAGCATCCTCTAGTGGAACTCTACAAAGATTGTTCAAATTATTCCCCTGGGGTCAAAATTGGCCCCGCCCCAGGGGTCACTTCATTTTGTATAGACTTATATAGGAAAAACTCTAAAAATCTTCTTGTCTGAAACCACAAGGCCTAGAGCTTAGATATTTGGCATTTAGCACCCTCTAGTGGAACTCTACAAAGATTGTTCAAATGATTTCCCTGGGGTCAAAATTGGCCCCACCCCAGGGGTCACTTTATTTTGCATAGACTTATATAGGAAAAACTTTAAAAATCTTCTTGTCTGAAACCACAAGGCCTAGAGTTTAGATATTTGGCATTTAGCACTCTCTAGTGGAACTCTACAAAGATTGTTCAAATGATTTCCCTGGGGTCAAAATTGGCCCTGCCGCAGGGGTCACTTCATTTTATATAGATTTATATATGAAAAACTTTAAAAATCTTCTTGTCTGAAACCACAAGGCCTAGAGCTTAGATATTTGGCATTTAGCATCCTCTATTGGAACTCTACAAAGATTGTTCATATTATTTTCCTGGGGTCAAAATTGGCTCCGCCCCAGGGGTCACTTAATTTTACATAGACTTTTATAGGCAAAACTTTAAAAATCTTCTTGTCTGAAACCAGAAGCTGAGAGTACTTTTGTACTCAGGTGAGCGATATAGGGCCATCATGGCCCTCTTGTTTAAACAAGTTTTACGAAAATTTAATAAATAAAAACGCATGAAGATGTCAGTATGAACATATTTTTGATGTTTAACAATTTATTTAAGATTAACGCCATATTTAAGATATAAATATAAAGTTTACACACCGATTTCGGTTTGTGGCATACAGCGTTAAATTTTAGTATGCACATCTATGGTCATTATTACAATTTCAAATCAAATTTCTGAATTGAATTGTCTATATTTTAATGAATATTCATTATATAATCATAATTAATATAAAAATAATCATTAATAACTGAGAAAAATGAATTTATAAAGTCGATTTCGGTCATTCCCAGTTGATTTCGGTAAATTTCGGTAATTGGGTCGATTTCGGTAAATCGGGCGACCGCACCTCAGATAGCACATCTGTGCCAAATAATATGGATCTAAACTGGTTTCACATCCAATAATGTACACACTGTGTTAAACCTCATGATCGTTGCACAGATATATTTGTTAATGTGCAATTAAGCATCCATAACCTTTCCAACATTTCCGCATGTGGCACATGCGAGGGATATTGCTGTCATTCCTACTGCCTTGTTGTACTAGGATTTTATCATCAAAACTAAAAGTTGGCTATAACTTTTCTTAATATTTCTATGCCCCCCTTCGAAGAAGCAGAGTATATTGCTCTGCACATTTTTGTCTGTAACAAACTTTGTCCAGTCAATAACTAGACAACACTTTTGGCAAACAGTCCTCAGATTTGGTAGGGAAGTTCATCATCACATTATCAGATAAAATACTTTCCCCTTGATTAAAACCTTGTTTAGCATGAAGATACTGGAAATTTTCTACTTCTTTTGTTTCCCAGGGATTAATCATTATGTTTTGAGCTAGTCCATTCTGTTAAACCCTTTATTCCATATATATGCGCTTTAACGTGTATGCAACCAGTGTTGATCGAGATCAGCCGGCACATCCATGCCATCTGATCTGGATCTGCACTGGTAACAAAGAGGTCAGAAATAACCTGATGAATCTAAAAGTGAACAGTGTAGATCTTGATCAGATGGCACAGATGTGCAGGCTGATCTGGATCTACACTGTTTGCCCATTCAATAAAGGTGTATCCATAGAGTAAATGGTTAAAGTGATATGTAATTAGTGTAGACCCTGATCAGATTGTACAGATGTGAAGGCTGATCTGGGTCTTCACTAGTCACTGATGTAACATTGTTGTGCTTTTTGCTGGATATGTTAATACTAAATTATCCATGGCTATTAAGTCTTTATATTTGTGTTAATTTTATTTGTCTGGAGATGAGATCTTGCTCCAAAATGTTGTTTATTGTATTGTTTCACAATTTTGATATGTTAGTACATACATGTGTCATTTTTTCTGGCAAATACATACATTGTATTATTTTATGTACTCTCTGTTTTGTGTTAGTATGTATAACAAAACAGTCATAAATTAATAAAATAGATAAATGCATATTGTTAACCTGGCCCCAAGATTATAAAACCAAGAATGGCAACCATCTCAAATCTCAAGTATCTGATTGGCTGAAATGGAGACTGATTAGTCATAAAGTGCAAAAGGGCTTAGAATACAAAGAGCTGAAGAGCTTAACAAATACTGTGAATTCATTAATATTCTTTTGGTTATTTAATGTCTTGGATATAGGGCAGTTTGTCCAAAACTTATCCATAGTTTAAACTTACATTGAGTTAAAATTAGAATAAGTTATTCTGAAAAATACTGGTAAAGTCATATTTCTTCACTTCTATTTTATCCATTTGTACATAAGAATAACAAGTGTACATGTATATTGAAAAGGAAAGGGATTAAAAATTCATACAACCGTCCTTACTTCATTTGGAAATTTAACTCCCAGTTACAGGGCTATCACTAGACTTGCAAATCAGGGAGAAGTTTTGTCATAATTTTACTGAATTATGGAGAAGTTTGCAGTCAACAGCAGTTTTTCCCCTAAGAGTCTAGACAAAATGACCTCCCATAGCTCAAAGGGAGAAGTCTGGTCACTTTTGGGAGACCACTTCTCCCAAGTCTCCCTTCAGTGAGAGCCCTGCAGTTAGTTGAACCTGCTGATAAATTTTGGAACAACCAATCCCAGGTGGGCACATCCGTGCCATCTGATCAGAATCTGCACTGGTCGCATTTTGGTCAGAAATAACCCAACCAATCAAAATGCAAACCTACAGATCCTGATCAGATGGCACTGATCTGGGTCTACACTGTTTGCCCACACAATAAAGGTGTGTCTATGGAGGAAAGGGGTAATTAAGAATACACACAATAAAAGATTTTCAAAATTATAAAATGTTATGGCCAAGAATATTGATGAAATCATAGTAGTACAATAGACAGAGATCATATTCTTCGTTCTTAGTACTCAGAGGTATTCACAACAGATAAGTGAGTTGCTATTGTGTGCATTATCAGTAGTGATAGAGTTGGAATGAAAATGTTTGTGAGGAGAGATATTGGCCTTGAAAGAGGGGAGGTTTAGTAAGGGAGCGGAGGTCTGTTGTGAGGTTGTACTGTGTTACGTATGCCTTAATGTTGTTAAGTTTTTCTTAGCATATAAACAGTCTTTAAATAACTTTCTTGCAATTATCATTGCCAAATATACTCTTAACATCTTAACTACATGTATTTGTACTTTTCAGATGTTTTTAAACCTGACCCCAACTTTGAAGAGAATGAAGAAAAATACAAGATCTTAAAACAAGGTAAGAAAATTAAAAAATCTTATTGATAAAATGATGAGTATGGAAACACAGATCAGCATTTCAGTGAAAATAAAGCAAAATTTAGTTTCGCATTTTATGTAAACAAGCATGATGTGTGTGAGGACCAGCAGGCTGCCACTCGGCATCCTGAATGTTGACTAGACGGCTTCCTATCCATTCTGAAACTTGGAATATATGTATCTGGGTAAAAGGTCAAGGTCACATTTGATCATAGTTGGATCATAATAGTAACACTAGAGTTAACCTTGATGTTGTTAATTATTGAAATTGTTGGCATTTGCATTATTGGATCTTCATGAAACTTTAAAAACAATATTATAGTGCACAATAAACAGAACAGATCTGACAACAACAAACAATAGTGTGGTCTCTTAATATTAGTGGGTGTGTTTTTGATGAATGTTTTTATTTTAAAGTTTAATTCCTAGGTCACTTTAATGCTCAAATTTGAAATCTCTCTCTTTGTAAGTTACAGTAAGCACAAGTATATTGCAATTGTTAATGTGTATTGCTAAAAACGTATCAATAGTATACATATTTGATTTGTATCGTGAAGCATTTATTTACACTTCAACTGCGTCCTCTACGATTAAGTCTTATTCATCTAACGAATCATGATTTCTAATTGTAAACAGTGTGACGTAATAATTTGAAAGGTGTGGCTAAAGTAGAACCGTTCTCAATTTATTGGACGTTGCACAATGACGTGACGTGTGACGTCGCCGAGCACGCACGTTTTGCCATGAGTTGCTGTGAAAAAGCGTGCCGTCATTCACTTTGTCGTCAATGTTGCTGTTCCAACAGCCATTCGAAAAAGCCATGATATCACAAATTCTTCTAATAATTTCTGTATTAAAGAGAGTATTAATGTGTGTAAATATAAGGATTGAATCGATATTTGATGGTTTTCATTTGGGTACGAAAAACAGTTGGATTGTTTAAAGTATGCTTGAAGCCCTTCGGGCGTCACTCACTTTAAACAACCCAACTGTTTTCCATACTCAAATGAAAACCATCAAATATCAATTCAGTCCTTAATGCGGCTGTAGTAGACATATTTATACAATACTGTTTGTGTATTTGTGTAGAGATCCTTGGAGAAGGTGGCTCTGATGATGAGGATGAGGGATCTGGAAGTGGAAGTGGCTCCGACAGTGATGAAGAAGATTCCGAGGGTACTTTATCTTTTATTGTCGGCATAATATCAATTCCTTGTATGGGGTTTTGAACTTACGAAATATCGACCAATCAGAATATGGTACCGGGTATGTCAACACATGACTATCTTGAACCATTCCAACTGGATTTGTAATGTATTCTGTATCATCAGTGTTAAAACTTGAAAGTGGAAGAATCTGTGTATTAATCAGAACCATTTATTTTCTGCAGTGGTGATATTTCAGAGCACTTCTAGATTTCTTGACTATAAAATAAATTCAAATAAGAGAAGACAGCAGCTGAAATCTGTCCCAATCATTAATTCAGGTGAGTGTTTCTCACCGACAGCTATTTGTGACAGCATTGTGTTTTATATTTAATTGTGTTGGAAAGTGTTTTATCTGGCTATTTCAATAATAAGACAGTTCAGTCAAGTAAATGTTGTCGATATTATTTGGTGTAGATGAGGAGGCGCAGCAGAAAATCATCGACCAGACAGAAACAAACATGGTGGCGCTGAGACGTACGATCTACCTTACTATACAGTCAAGTCTTGACTTTGAAGAGTGTGCTCATAAACTCATGAAGATGGAGTTGAAGCCGGGCCAAGAGGTGAACTTCTTGTTATATGTTTTATAATCTAAGCTAAAAGTTATCACCAAGTTGGGAACAAGAAGCTAGGCAAGAGGTGAACTTCTTCGTATATATTTTATAATCTAAGATAAAAGTTATCACCAAGTTGGCAACAAGAAGCTAGGCAAGAAGTGAACTTCTTGTTATGTATTTTATAATCTAAGCTAAAAGTTATCACCCAAGATCATAAAACTAAGATTTGTGATCTGTCTCGAATCTCAAGGATCTGATTGGCTGAAATGGCGACTTGTTGCCATTTCAGCCAATCAGATGCTTGAGCTTTGAGACTGATCTCCAGATTTAGTTTTATGATCTTGGGCACAGTTGGGAACAAGAAGCTAGGCATCAAACTTAGACTCTTACATCCTTATCAACTGTACCACTGACACTTTAAATATTGAGTTGGTAGAATATAGTTCATTGGCACCATACTAAAGTACTTATTTGGGAATGGTTTGTACATGTAAGCACAAGACACCTTGAAACAAGTATTTAACTTTTTTCAGTGACTGTTGTGGGTATTTAGGATGGTGGAATTTGATTGAAAGTTGTAAAATGCATCATTTGATGCAGCAAAAATCATTGTCAGATAAAAACTGAAACATTTACATGAAAATAAACCTTTACCGTAACTTTTGTTGCTTTTCTGCTTTTGCTAAAAAGCAATTCTTTAGCCTGTTATTATATAAGTCTGGATGTATTGAAACTTCTGCAACTTTTCAGGTGGAATTGTGCAGCATGATCCTGGACTGCTGTGCCCAGATGAGAACCTATGAAAAGTTCTTCGGACTTCTGGCGGGGGTAAGTAAATATTTAATGTCCTCCAATTATTTGTGTAACTAGGTGCATTGCATGTAAGAAAATTGCTTCTCTAGTTTTAAACTTCATTATGAAACCATCAGCAGGCACACATTGAAGATGGTCAGTGAAATGAACCAATGACATTTGGTCGGCCCTTTCTTTCTAAAATCACATGCTTTTCGTTTTTAAAAACACATCAAAAAACAAGAGTTTTTGCTACAAGGAAGAGAGCTTTACATGAGGCAGCAGATTGGCTCAAATGGAGACAAGTATCCATTTTGTTACTTGAGATTTGTGACTGGTCTCCAATCTCAGGTTTATGATCTTGAATTTCAGCTCTTGCTATTGTGTTGTTCAGAATCTGTACAAGTGCTCCCATAGAGTTGTGTATCAGGCAAACCATACCATTAGTTCTATAGTTCTATGAAATAAATTCTACATTAAATTCTTGTTGTTGCAGAGATTCTGTATGCTGGATAAGAAGTATGTGGAACCATTCCAGCGGATGTTCAAGGAACAGTACGACACGATACACAGACTGGAAACAAACAAACTGAGAAATGTGGCCAAGTTCTTTGCTCATTTGTTGCACACAGATTCCATTTCATGGGCAGTAAGTATTAATCATAGTAATAAGAGCAACATTGATCGACTACTGTGCAACTACTTGTTCATGTCAGGATCTACAGAGTTTGCAGTAAATAGACTCATTTACATTGAAAGTACTCACTGTCTTAAATTGAATGAAGGGTGGGTTCATAACATTAATTTAGTGGTTGGATTATTTTGATACTATGAAGGTAGGGATTATTCTAGCACAGAATAGAAGGGCGCCCCGCCCTGCCCCTTTTAAGCTCTGCCCTTTTTCCCTAACGAAGCTATCAAACCCCGCCCTCCTGCCTTAATAATGTCCATATATAATTGCAATCATAGTTGTCAATCACTTCTATAATGATCGTAATGCGCCGACCTGACACCTTTTCGCTAGTCGAACACTCTTTGAAATGATAATTTCCGCTAACAGATTGCATCCAGCGTACATGTAGTGTGATAAAACTGGTTGGGAATAAACAAGTGAATGCACAAGCATAAGAATGTTTGATGACAACCTTGACCATAACTCGAAAATTCTATCACCGTAAAATGAATGACATTTAATTTGCAACAGGAGTACAAAAGGTGGTGAACAGCGTCCCTTTATACATGTATATGTTGGCGTTTTTTTGATCGGCGTCCCGTGCAACTGACAAATTAAAAAAAATTATTGTACGTGTTATTATAGAATCTTAAGTTATGTACGTGTATTTGAGGTAACATTAATGAAGACACAGAGGTATAATATGGATAAACATTTATACCCCCATCAATTATACAAAGAATCTAGAACATTAACGTCTAAATATTTAGAATTCTTCTTAAGGGGTTTACAAATTGTTGTGCATAGCGTAAATACCGACGACCGAGCTTTGAAGTAGCAACTAAATAATCTAAAAGAAAAACATGTAAATACTGGTAACTTGTACATAAAAAATTTTAAGCATTTTCTTTTTTGAAACTTAATCACATTAATGTAATATGCCCTGCCTATGAGCATTCAGCACACTGCCCCTTTTTTGTGCCACCCAGGCCCTTTTTGAGATCTAGAATAAATCCCTAGAAGGTTATACTCTGTTCACTAAATTTAGTCATTAAACTCCTTGTAATCTCAGATTAGATCAAACCATACCCCCAGAAAGATGAGTCTGTTCTCTTTAGGAGGAACTATTGTCTAGAGATACAGTGCCCGTCTCCTGATCTAAGGGTTGTGGGTTTCGAAACCCACCATGGACAACTATAGTCCGCAATATTCCCCAGTCATGTTGGGACATCAATACTGATTTAAGCCCTGAAAACTGACATCAAGCCTGATTGATATACATTTTCATAGGAACCTTAATTTCCTTCAGAAAAATGATCAAAATGTCACATATATAGTATCAGGATATTTACTTATGTGAAATTTTCATTCCATGTAAAATATACAAGATTATACAAAGTTTATCAGTACTAACTTGCCATGTTCCAGGTGATGCAGGCAATCAAGCTGAATGAAGATGATACAACATCTGCTAGTCGTATCTTCATCAAAATATTGTTCCAGGAACTTTCCGAGTACATGGGACTTCCCAAGCTCAATGGCAGACTTAAAGACCCGTAAGTTACCTTGAATATAAGCATTACAATATATAGAGGATACTTGTTTTTACCAGTGTAAGATAGAAATATATTTCACTGAGTGAGCTCTATAAATTGTATTTTCACCAAGTCACTAGTGAAAATACATAATTTCGGAGTTCAAGAGTCACAGTTAAAAACAAATTTTCTTTTTATTTTATGCTTTTAGTCCTCAATTTTCATGAAGTTGACAGAAAAAATGCATGAAATGTCGCCGAAAAGGTTTGTTTATGACGTTATGTCATAAGTTCATAAACCCATTGAACTTTAAAAAAGAGAGTTGTATTTCTGTAACTAAGTTCTTAGCAAGCAGCATTTTTTTGTTGCTTCTTTGTTTAATTTTTGACAAAATCCTACATTGGTCTTGTTGCATGATAGTAAGGTTAACCCTTCACATGTACATTATAGATACACTTTTTATCACATGGGGAATCCATGTAAATCTAGATCTGTGCCATCTGATCTGAATACTGTGGTATCATTTTATTTAGCGATGGCTTAATTTTCGTGAATTTAAAACCTAAGCTAAAATTTAACCATATAGTTCCACATACGTATCCGAAACGTGGTAATGTCTGAATTTACCTACACTTTGTATTTAGTTGCCCGTATCGCTATTTTATATAAAATTGAGGTATTGAATTATATTATATTCATAAAGGAAATAAAAATATTTCTTTTGGAATATTTTTTAATGTTAATTCAAAGCTGTAACGACAATTTAGTACGTGCATTTAGGTCAGAATAAGTCACGTTTTACCAAACATCATCATTGTCATCTCATTCAGTTTTTTTTGACACGTAAAAACTTTTTCTAATTAATAAGCCCTTTTTAAGTAATTGTTTTACAATTTATTGACACTTGTGAACATAAAACGGGTACACAATTAAAAAATAAAACAACAACAACAAAAATTTAATTATGTTATGAATGGTCCAGATAGATGGATCACACGGGTCCCGTGTCAAGTAACGTCGCCGAATTAACACCGGTCCGATAATTGACTAACAAATGAAGTGGTAGTTGACAGGGGTCAACTGACACATCATTAGCTCGCGTGTTCAAATAGGTTACAATAACGGATAGGTCAAATATACATATAGATAATAATTATGATTTTTGTTAATTTTTAAATTTTGTTTTGAGAATTGGTTTTGCGTGAATTTACGTCCGCACGAAACAGTCTTTTACGGCAATTCCTGGAAATTTCGTGCCAACGAAATTAAATGATACCACAGATACAGTTTGCTTCTTGGTCAGAAATTTCCTAATGAATCTGAAGTGAGCAGAGTAGACCCTGATCAGACGGCATGGATGTGCCAATCAGATGCTTGAGATTTGAGACCTTTCTCCAAATTCGGGTCTATAGAACTACACTGATTGCCCATGAAATATGAGCCATGATCCAAGGAGTAAAGGTTATTACACTGTCAGGCTGTTTTAAGCTGCTACTGGAAGGTTGGAAAATGTAGAGAATGTTTAAGTGACTTGTTTGTTATATTACAGAACATTGCAAGAGTACTATGCTGGTCTGTTACCCAGGGACAATCCGAGGGACACAAGATTTGCTATCAATTTCTTCACCACCATAGGACTTGGTGGACTTACGTAAGTTATCTTATAATTGATCAGGGGAATTTGATATCTGAACATTCCATATTCTGATCCTCACATCATTATTTTTTTCTGAAAACATTTGCTTTAAAAAATGAGTGATGTGCTTTGATGAATTCATTATTGTTTACTCCCAAAAGCTTTTGGGAAAATCCTTGTATGTGGTTAAGCATTTTGCTATTTTGTAAAAAATATTTGTAAAATATTCCATCAATTTTAATTATTTATCAGAAAATGATAGATAGATTTGTTGTTTTTTCCCAAAACTTCATTATGCTGAGGGCAGAATTTATCTTGATCTGAAGTAAAAGTAACATTTTCACATCCACACGGTTGTATTCCAAGCTACTTGCAATAGTGTTTAATTATCGTCAATTGATTTTGAGTATCATCAATGATCTTTGATTTGGATTATCTGGTTGACAGAGATGACCTGAGGGACCATCTGAAGGATGTATCTAAGCAGCTGATGCAACAGAAACAAGAGGAGCAGGCCCAGGCGATGCAGGCCGAGGTGTCGGACGCGAGCTCCAGCTCGAGCGATGAGTCGGACAGCTCGGAGGAGAGCAGCAGCTCAGATAGCTCATCAGGTATCTTACATAATAAATTGGGTCCAAGATCATCAAACAAAATCAGCAGACCTTTCTGGAATCCCAAGCATATGATGGACTGAAATGATGACTGGGCATCATTTTAGCCAATCAGATGCTTGAGATTTGAGACTGATCTACAATCTCAGTTTTATGATCTTGGGCCCTGATTAGGGTTTGCTTTTTAATTAATCAGATTGTATCTAGACGAGTAGAGAACATTGTTGATCATGATAAAGCTGCGTATTTGTGCAGGCTTATCTGCTCTGGGTGCCCATGTGATGAAAGGTAGAATTAAAACCAATATCTTATAAAACCATCATACTGATCACAGGAAGTTAGGACTTTGAATTAATCCTTTCCTCCATATATATGCCTTTTTGCACTGTTTCTTGATTTATAAGGTTATTTCAAAAAGTGAACAGTGTAATCCTGATCCAGATCAAATGGCAGGGATGTGCCAGCTGATCTGGATCTACACTGTTCGCACGTGGGAGAAGAGGCGAATATATAGATGAAAGGGCATGCAGTATTTATTTGCAACATTTCTCTGAACAAGATTTCAGGTATATTATTAAGTCTTGAATAAGTATTGCATATGTGAACAGTCTGGTCTTTGCTATGGTTTCTTGGTCAAAAATCTAGTAAGTCTGAAAATGACAAGTGTAGATCCTGATTAGACTACATAAATGGTCACTTGTGGGATACTTGCCATATCTCCTGTAGGTTTAAATAACTAGTTTGTGTTTGGTTTACTGTAACAAGAGGCAGATGAGTTTTATCCACCCATGACATCTGTGCCATCTGATCAGGATCTATACTGTTCACTTTATGATTTATTAGGTTATATCAGACTGAGATGCTACCAGTGAAGATCCAGATCAGAACACACAGATGTGCTGGCTGATCTGGATCTACACTGGTCAAACACTCATAAAAACACATTCAATTGGAGTAAAGGGTTAAATTTGTTTATATCCCTTTCAGATTCCGAATCATCAGAAGATGAGAGAAGGAAAAAGAAGGCAAAGAAGACAAAAGCAAGCAAAGAGAAAGAAAAGAAAACAGCATCTAAACAAAAGAAAGTGCAGGACACTTCTCTAGAGAGAGATGGTAAGAAGGGGAGAGATAAGACTAATGGAAGCTTGGATAAAAATGGGAGAAATGCAGCAGAGAAAGTCAGTAAGAAAGATAAGAAGAAAAGCAGGAATGCAGATAAAGAGTTTAAAATGTCCGAAGAAGAGAAAAGAAAAGAACAAGAAGAACAGTTTAAACGCCTTGCTAAACTTGCAGACTATGGAAACATTGATGATCTCAGTAGAAAGGCTGATGATCGAGCTCAAAGAAGTGAAAGTAAAACAAAAAGCAAAAAAGACAAGAAAGATAAGAAATCAAAAGAGAAAAAAGGCAAAAGAGCTGATAGAGATTTAGCAAATGATGATTATGGAGATTTAAGTGGTAGAGACGTGTTACCAGAAGTTTTAGATGAATTTGATGCCAGGAGATATGCTGCGGATAGCAGCTTTGAAGGTAGAGACAGCCGTGGAGGAGCTAGAGATGATAGGAGGAGGAGGGAGGACAGAGGTCCCCTGAGGGATGAAAGGGGGGATTTTGAAGTGAGGAGGGGAAGGAAAGATGGAGGGGCCAGGAGAGATAAGGGGAGGGGTAAAAAAGGAAGGGATTTTTCGGAAGATGAGATGGATGACAGTGATATCAGAATTGAGAGAAATTTTGAGCGTCTAGATTTGTATGAAGAAAAATTTCAGAGGCAAAGGGAACAAGACCTACAGGTGGTGAGAGGGCGTGAAGAGTTCCAGGATTACTACAGGGATCGCGAGATAGATGCTGCATCCAGGAGAGGTGGCCCATACAGAGGCAGGGGAAGAGGGTCTCCTCATAAGGGAGGGAGAGGGGACAGGTTCGGTTATGAGGGGAGGGATTTAGATAGGGGACTGGAGGAGGGTCCTAGGAGAAGAAATAGAAGTGAAGAAAGAGCTGTCGCAGGTAGACCTGACAGACGAAGAAGAAGGTAGACCAGTGATTGTTATGTTAACAGTGTAACAGGTGTAAAGAAAAACACGGATTTGCATAATGTACAATCTGGTATCCTCGTAGACAGCTGGGGAGCATGAAATATGTTCTGTTTAAGGGAGGGGTGGACTTTTTAATTTTTATACAGGCCTCCTAGCGAAACCTTTAAAAACCTTTAATTTCATTGCAAACCTTTAAAACCTTTAAGTCATCTGGAAAAACCTTTAAAATGGCCAAATAGCCTGTAATTTTCACTCAAAACCTATTTTTTGATCAGAGTGTTTGCCGTGCCAAGTTTAAGCAAGTAAAAGTTGCACTACTGTATTTCTTCCCCCTTTTAAGTGTTGTTATTATGATACTGCTTGTGTATCAGTCATAATGTATAATTCAGACAGTATGAAACTAATATCAATTATGCCTATTTCTGATACCTGTTTTTTTAGAGTGTAGATTGCCTTATAAAAATCAACTTATTTTCGTAAATAACCGAATATATTAGGTAAGAAATTTGACATAAATTGCCTTTATTTACTCTTTATTTATTAATATTTTACCCTTAAAGGCCTTTATTTCTATAGATTTGAGCCTTTATAAAAACCTTTATTTTTGTTCAGGCCTGCTAGGAGGCATGTTTATAAATTATGTATGACAATTTTTGAGGGACATATCCCTAATTCAAACTTTCAAATTACCAGGACCTTTACTTCAGTTTGAAGGCATTTGAGACCTTTCATCTGATTTCTCCCTAAAAATAAAAAGACTAAAATGTAATTGTTCTTAAATAACCCTTTTCTCCATTTATATGCCTTTATGGCATGGGAAAACAGTGTAGATCCAGACCAGCTGGCACATCCCTGCCATGTGATCAGAATCTTCACTGTTAGCCTTTTTGATTTATTAAGTTATTTCTGACCAAAAGCAAAAGTTCAGATCCTGATAAGATTCGATGGATGTGCCAGCTTATCTGAATATATACTGGATGCACATGCGTAAAAACCCATTTATATGAAGTAAAGATATAATAGACTTTTTAAAATGTTTTATGTTAGAACAATGGATACTGATTATTTAATTTCTATATAAGAGATGAAATAAAAGCTTTCACTTTTACTTTTTTTGTTCTCAAAGAGAAACATAGTTGTTACGACTGTGAGGAGAGTTTTAATGTGGAATGTTGTAAATCTGCGTCCTGCAAATTGTGTTTATAGAGTTGTTCTGGATAACCTGGTAACATGAATTATTGTGATCAGGGCAAACAACTATGAGCACATATTACTGAAATTAAGACCACCTCAGTAATTGAAGCAAAATTTCAGTATTCTTTTTATACAGTTTGCACTATTTGCAGCCCTATAAAGACCACCCTGCTATTTGAATTGTTTTTACTTTTGTCGTGTCCCTGAGGTGGTCTTATTAAGCAGGGTGTCTCTGTATAAGGACAATATTTGCCGGACACAGATCAGTATCTGTTCCATTGTTCTACAATTTATATCTTAATATATGTATAGAGATGGAAGGTTTTTGTAATATTGTCAGTTGTACTGTACTCATTAAAACATCAATGTAGACTCTAGTGTTTTGCTGTTACATTGTCCTGGCAGCTAGCTTGAGGAAAGTCTGTGGTTCTACCCAGGTTCTCGCCCTTATCTGAAATAATGCTTGGAAGGGGGCACCTGGGGTCTTCTTTCGCCAGAACAACTGGCTCAACACTCCTAGGAGGCAGGGCAGGACGTTCAAACATGAAAATCAAAGCAGTGTATATATTTAGCACACCCGTCACATAGTGACAGGGTGAGCTTTTGTGATCACCCTTCGTCCGGCGTCCGGCCGTTCACAATTCGGTCTAGCGTCAACATTTGCGTAAACTTCGTTTTAAAAACAATACTAATCTGATCTTCTTCAAACTTGGTCAGAATGTTTATCTCAATGATGTCTAGGTCAAGTTCGAATCTGGGTCATGTGACCTTGAAATCTAGGTCACTAGGTCAAATTATAGAAAAATCTTGTCCGCACTCTAGCGGTCTTAATTTTGGTCCGATCTTCATCAAACTTGGTCAGAATGTTTATCTCAATGACATGTAGTTCAAGTTCAAAACTGAGTCATTTGAGCTTGAAAACTAGATTACTAGGTCAAATTATAAAAAAAGCTTGTCCGCACTCGAACAGTCTTTATTTTGGTGGGATCTTCTTCAAACTTTGTCAGAATGTTTATCTCAATGATATCTATGTCAAGTTCGTAACTTGGTTATGTGACCTTGAAAACTAGGTCACTGGGTCAAATTAAAGAAAAAGCTAGTCAACACTCTAGCGGTCTTAATTTTGGTCCCATCTTCTTCAAACTTGGTCAGAATGTTTATCTCAATGACATCTAGTTCAAGTTCGAAACTGGGTCATTTGACCTTAAAAACTAGGTCACTAGGTCAAATTATAGAAAAAGCTTGTCCGCATTCTAACAGTCTTAATTTAGGTCAGATCTTCTTCAAACTTGGTCAGACTGTCTATCTCAATGATATCTAGGTCAAGTTTGTAACTGGGTCATGTGACATTGAACTCTAGGTCACTAGGTCCAATTATAAGAAAAGTGTGCCCGCACTCTAGCAGTCTTAATTTTGGTCCGATCTTCTTCAAACTTGGTCAAAATGTTTATCTCCCTGATATCTAGGTCAAGTTCGAAACTGGGTCATGTGACCTTGAAAACTAGGTCACAAGGTCAAATTATAGAAAAAATTTGACTGCACTCTGTCTTAAATTTGGTCCAATCTCCTTCAAACTTAGTCAGAATGTTTATTTTAATGCTATCTAGTTCATGTTCGTAACTGGGTCATGTGACCTTGGAAACTAGGTCAATAGGTCGAATTTTAGAAAAAGCTTGTCCGCACTCTAGGGGTTTTAGTTTTGGTCCGATCTACTTCAAGCTTGGTCAAAAATATCTAGGTCAAGTTTGAAACTGGGTCATATGACCTTGAAAACTAGGTCACTATGCCAAATTATACTGTTACAGTTAACAACCATAACCATGGGAATAAAAGTGTTCTCGCTTTTTTGTAAATTCCTGAATCTGTCTTAAAATATGGAGAAGATGTAGAAATGCACTACACAACCAGTACAAACAGTAAAACGAAAGTATACTGACGCCATTCAGAAAATGCACAGTAGTCATATGCATTATATTATACTTGTAATGTGTGTGTTGATTTTTCTATGAATTCCTCTGATATTTCTATTGAAAAAACAACATCATATTTCTAACATTTTACAATTTTTGTTACCAAAGGAGATTTTCACCTCAGTGTATTTGTTATATACTGCTTCTTATGTTTAAGGTACGTTTTACTGTAATGTTAATCCAAAGACCTATATTATCCGTCTCTGGTTAATCATTTTCCAGTTCATGAATCTGTGGTATTAAAATGGTAATTAATTATTAAGCGAATATTTTAAATTGTAATATAAATGACCAAAGCGAAAATTCTACTCCTCAGAAACCGCATACAAACCGTGTCGAAAACCGCTACGGTAAATCTTTGCAGCCAACTATGTTGTCACTCGGGAATAATTCCTGAAAACCAACAAAAATGGAAATATGTGTATCAAGAATGGCCTCTACGGCTGTCGCTTTGAGTTGAATTAGTCTCCGTCTCGACATACATTAACACAGCATGTCCTAAAGCGTTAAGGCGTAAACATTTTATAGATCGAGAACACATGTTGAGTTGTGTTTTGTAATTTTCCGGCTAATGATACGTACTAGTATTTAAAGTTCGCCGAACCGGCGTATGTAACGTAAAACAGTCAAAGTGGGGCATTTCCCCATTCCAGAAGTACGTGCACAACTCGCATTACTGTGCATGAAAAGCACGGTAGGTCAGTGTAATTCTGTTCTAGTTTCCTATCAAATAAAAAAGAGACCTGCCAGAAACCAGTGGATGTAGCAGGGCACCTATACGGTTGGCTTTTTTCCGATGATTGAAATGAAAATAAAATACCTATATCGCTCGTTTTATCTAAACATTTCGGAAATCTTGCACTCTTGTTTAAATAATGCCATATATTATCGTATGAAACGAATGCAATTAATTCACGCTTTTCGGTCAGCAATAACCCGGCAATGAATCAAAAAGCTAGCAGTGTAGATCATTATCATACGACACTGTTCGCTCATGGATGACAGCCATATCCCATGGAGTAAAGGGATATTTTAAGTTCTTAATTCTACCATTGTTTTTTTCTGCAAGTGATTTCGTTTTTACTAAAGTTGTCCGCCCTTTGATGACAGAGAGAGAGGGCGAAAGCAAAAGAGCTCTGTGTTTTCTTCATGTTTGTCACTGACTGTGATTTTGACAACAATAAGGGTTAAGAATTTAAAAGGTTACATCCGTTCTGGTTTTATCTTTACACTTGTAAGAATGTTCGAACACTCCCAGCGCAGTAAACATGTCATTGCGCGATCATAGTGACGTTAGCCAGTTAGCGTGCGTCTCGTAATGGCTTTTGTTTTGGGGAATTTTGATAAAGTTCATGACATAGCCGCAGCTCCTCATTGGGATTTTCATTTTAAAATTTCACAGTTAAGAACAGATTAATTTTTGGTACATTGAACTTTATTTAGATCAGCACGAGAATTGTGTATTCATATGCTAGGTTGTGTGCTTCTTGAGACAGCACACTGTCCGCTATTCATGGTCACCTGACGAATTATTGTGCTCTTTCATATCGAGGGAATTAGCCGTTGCGGTTATAGAGTTCTTAAATCATTCTCAAGGGAACAGGGTAAAATGACTTACAGACAATCAGTCATTTGGTAGGTTTGTCCCAAAGGGGAGTATAGCAAGTTATATCTTATCGATTGTGATACATATACCTATTGTGTACAGTGTTCCATTACCATAGAAATGGAATGAACCCAGGTTGCAAAACGAAAACGAGCGAATTATTTTTATAAAATTGTAAATTAGATGGTGAGCGTGTAAGTTTCGAATTATTAAAAGTGTTACATGATGGGGAGTTTTATAGACTGATAGGTTTGCGTCCGATTGTTTTTAGAACGAAGTTTACGCAAATGTGGACGATTTTTCGAGTCTTCGTCCAATAATTTGTATTTTTTGTTCCTCAGATCTGTTTTTTCTTGATCAATTCACAAAATGACCCAGGATAAATCTCAATGTGTTTTGATCGTAATGATTTTCGGCTAGTTTTGTAGCCACACGGATTTTTTAGGGTCAGAAATGGGTAGATTTTATCGTTCTTTCTTCTAAAAAACGTATTTACACAAAATTTAAAAATAGCAGAGGAATATTTGGCGATTAAGATTTGCTTTTATAATATGCTTTCTAACTGTTTATCGGCTGGTTCGCTTAACAGCAGTACGCTGCCATGCGTTTCTTAAAACAGACACAAAATTCATGATATTAACTTGTTTAGAGAATAGCATAACTTGGCTTGGCAGCCTTGAGAATATCATTACTTGGCATAGCAGCTATATATGAGAATAGCATAACTTGGCTTGGCGGCCTTGAGAATCTCATTACTTGGCATAGCAGCTATAATGAAAATATTATAACTTGGCTTGGCAGCCTTGAGAATATCATTACTTGGCATAGCAGCTATATATGAAAATATTATAACTTGGCTTGGCAGCCTTGAGAATAGCATTACTTGGCGTAGCAGCTATATATTAGAATAGCATAACTTGGCTTGACAGCCTTGAGAATATCATTACTTGGCATAGCAACTATATATGAGAATAGCATAACTTGGCTTGGCAGCCTTGAGAATATCATTACTTGGCAAAGCAGCTATATATGAGAATAGCATAACTTGTCTTGGCAGCCTTGAGAATATCATTACTTGGCATTGCAGCTATATATGAGAATAGCATAACTTGGCTTGGCAGCCTTGAGAATAGCATCACTCGGCATATCAGCTATGAGAATAGCATTACTTGGATTGGCAGCCTTGAGAATAACATAACTTGGCTTGGCAGCCGAGACATGCATTAGTTATAGCAGCCTTTAGAAAAGCATTTCTTGGCTTAGCAATCTTGATAATAGCATCACTGGCTTTGCAGCCTTGAGAATAGTATTTTTAGGGTTTAGAGACCCGAAATTTAATTGCTCGTTTCGGCTGAACTGAGAATAGTTTACCTTTGAATTATGTTATTTGGTTCATCCTACTCGAGTACGGTTTTAATTTTATGCTTAGCAGCTCTGAGAAAAGCATCGTTTAGCTCCTCAGCCATGATAATAGCATCGTTTGGCTCTGCAGCCATGAGAATTTATCGCTTGGCTCTGAAGCCATGAGAATAGCATCGCTTGGCTTTGCAGCCATGAGAAAAAAGGCCGTTGGCTTTGCAGCTATGAGAATCGGTTGGCTCAGCAGCCATGATAAAAGCATCGGTTGGCTAGATGCAGCCATGAGAATAGCATCGGTTGGCTAGCTGCAGCCTTGAGAATAGCATCGGTTGATAGATGCAGCCGTGAGAATAGCATCGGTTGGCTTTGCAGTCATTAAAATAGCATCACTTGGCTTTGCAGCAATGAGAATGGCACCGGTTGGCTAGATGCAGCCATGAGAATTACACCGGTGGTAGTTGCAACCGTGAAAATAGCATCGGTTGGTAGATGCAGCCATGAAAAAAGCATCGATTGGCTCTGCAGCCATGAGAATAGCATCGTTTGGCTTTGCAGTCATGAAAATAGCATCGCTTGGCTTTGCAGCCACGAGAATAGCATTATGTTGAATTGTAAATCCTTAATATTTTGATCAGCTTTGAAGACAGTATTTCGTATTATTTGTTTTCGTGTTTCTTCTTTAAGCACTTTTATAAAATGTTAATGTTTAAACGACCTCGGGATTATATTTTTTATTAAAATTTAAACTTACTCGGCTAAACAGATATTAGGATACGTAATACACGTACCAGAGTTACTATAATAGTAGGACAACTGTCAATCAAGTAATTTTGTTATAATGATTTATATTTTTGAGAGTATATCACCTTAAATAATTGATAAATAATATTGATGTTAGATAAACGACAACCGGAAGCGCTCCGGCGGGCAAAATGTCCCCACTCCTCGTGCCATTTGAGATTGCTCTTTTCCCCTATCCTCTGAAGGCACTAACACTAGTGAATGATTCGCGTACCTTCCGCTGTTGACTGGAGGAGAATATCCAGGCAGGGTCGACGTAGCCCACGAGAAGGTCGGGCAGCTCATCTATCTCTGCAGAAACAAATTTTTTTAAACGATACCAGTCATAAAATACCAAAAATTATTAATTTTCAATCTCATATTGGTCCAGCAATTCTCGTATCGGCCCAGTTTAGTCTTCGTATGAATTTCATGTGTTTATTCTGTTAATTAATAAAATTGTCATTAATCAAGTAAGTTTACATTGGCCATTTTATTGGGCCTTGTTGGGCAGACATGTTAGCCTTCGGCCTTCGTCCTCGGGCCAATATGAGAAAGAAATGTTTTGTGCTAAAAACACGTTTACTTGTTTCACGACGTATTGGTTTACAAACAATTTATTCTTTCAGATATGTAATTTGGCGCTTTCATTATATATTTGCTTAAAGCCGTTCACTAATTTTAACCCGCTCTTTGAGTTCAGTCGGCATCCAACAAATTAAACATGTTAAATGTTGGATATTTTGTTTCTTTAAGACTCCAATCCAGTTGGAGATTGACGTAGAGAGAATATAATTTTCTGCGTTAAAACGTAGTGGATTAGAAGAAAATCAATTCACCTCTTCGCACGGGCTTTTCGGGTTTTATAATGATATTGCATCTACATGGGAGCGAACCCGCACCGTCACGGCGACAGCGCCTAGCACTGCAATGCCGACGACGTAACCAATTGAGCTAACCGGGACAACTCCCAAAAGGTTGTTCGGATCGCCCTGATATACGTAATCATCACTGCACGACATCGGTAACGGGTTATTTGACTGAAAACAGTACTGACTACATGTAAGGGGAGACTTTACGGCCGCCAGACTGCCTTAATAGCGCTACTGTGAATTTCAAATGATATTGCCTCTACCTGCGAGCGAACCCGCACCGTCAAGGCGACAGCGCCTTGCCTTGCAATTCTGGCTACGTAACCAATTGAGCAATCTGATTAAAATCTAATTAACCGGGACAACCCCAAACCGCGTGGTCATTCAGCGCTTGGACAGCCGACATGGACAGAAAAAAAATTCATCAAAAACACTTAGTTAAATTAAACTGTTTTGTGTTATTAGTACTTGTTATGATTGTCACAAGTGTCTGCAGGGTCTTATTACTTCGGTGTTAAATCGGATAGTCTAAAAATTTGGAAAAGAAAACGAAATAAGTGAATGATAACTTCCTATTAAATTAGGATTTTACAAATCTGTTAATGAAAAATATTGACGTGTTATAACATCTTTGAGAAAAAAAGTTTACGCCCGACGAGGGACTCGAACCCGCGACCCTCAGATTAAAAGTCTGATGCTCTACCGACTGAGCTAGCCGGGCGATATGTAAAGTGACCGTTTAAACTTTGTGAAATAAGTAAATCGATAGTATATACATGTGACAAAATTTGTCACCATAAATGGACAAAAAGACAAATATTATATAGCACCCGACTGAGCTAGCCGGGCGATATGAATTACTGCCGTTTCAACTTTGTAAAATAAATAAATCGATAGTTTATACATGTTGTCACCATAAATGGACAAAAGGACAAATATTATATGGCACACATGTGCCTGCTAGATAATCTAATATAGATCGAGATCAACACTGTTCCTGCATGTGATAAACCATTTATATAGATCTATATGGAATAATTTAATACAGTTTTCTGCTATCAGTTTTATTGAACATACATGTGTTAATCATTCAGGTGAGGTAGCTACTGAGACAGAAAATGCTGTGAAGTCAAGGGTCAAATCCAAGATTTCCAGAAAAGGGGTGTTGTTTGGGGCACAGGTGGAAGGATCGTACCCTGGTACCCCGCCCCAATCCCCCCGACCTCCCCTGCAGAAACTACCCACCCCAGTAAAAAAAAAAAACAGGCAACCAGACAGCAAATTGCATTGAATTGAATCTTTTTCATAAAAAAAAACAACATGAAAATAAATAATCTAACTATTTTTTGTATACGGTTACTTACCTAAAAATAGTTAGATAATTTGTTCATGTTTTTTTATGAAGAAGATTAAATTCATGAATCTTGACCTAACAACGGATAGCGGCAATGTCGGTTCGCTGATTTTTAGACCTAACAATCATTTACTTAATGTAACACGTTTCATTGCGAATTGCGAGTATGTGAGCATAAGATTTTTTTTTAAAGTGTATTACTTCACCAGTTTTTCCTTGAACATTAAATTTAAATAAACACTTTTTTAATATAACAATTACGACATTAAATATATGAATCAGCGACCAAAACACCATGAGATTACGGTACACCGCGGTCAAGTCAAAATAAGCAACGGTCCGCGCTGCATGTACTATAATTTGTAAACGGCCATAAATATTTCGCTAAAGTGAACTTTGAATAAAAAACTTAAACGTGTTCATCATATTCCTCGTCTTATTATTTCTGAAAATCGACACTTTAAAAATCACTTTTATGTGGTAAATAGTTTTATAGAGAACGACTTCATCCCGAAAATTGCAAAACTATGGCTTCTAGCATAAATTGGTCAAGATGTACTTCACCTCGAATGTCGCAAAAACTTAATTAATCATAATTAATAAATTTATTTTACAGATGTTAGCTGATGACGCTAATGAGTATGTGATTTATGATAATCAATAATACATGAAATACTATTTCCTGCACGTATTTTATATAGCGCACGGGAAATTTGTGTACATACATGAAAACGAAAATGAAGCTCTTGACGCCAAATCTAGACGAATATATTTGCAAACACTTCGAAATTACGAATACATGTATTCATTTCCAAAAATATAACTCTGAAAAGCATTTTAAGGTGGATTCCGGACAAATTTTTATAGCGCGCGTGGCAAATTTATACGTACATGGCAACGAAAAATGGGATCGGTACTGTCAAATCAGGAATCTAGACTATCTAGTCTAGATTCCTGGTCAAATATAGATGCATTTCGCTTTTAAACGCTCTGGCATCACGGTTTATAAATGAATTTCCAAAAATATAGCCCTGAAAATCATTTTAAAGGTGGATTCCGGTAAATTAAAGTGGATTCCGTGGATTCCGGTTATTTTGGTGGATTCCGGTAAGTCGTTTGACCGGCTTTCCAAGTTCCCTTTTCATCTATTTTACGTTACAAATTGTCTCTAAATCTCACTGTGTAAAATCAGAGCAATGGCTGACTCTTATTTTTTTTTAAAGAGCATTGACAAATTGAAACTGTTTTAATTATTTTGTTGAATTTCTTGCATGCACGGTTGATCATTATCTTTAGGTTTTCCAACCCATTTTAACAAAATAATCTAACAATCAGCTCCTTCAGGAGGTCAATTAACACAACCAAAATATTACTGTATAAATTTTACTGTAAATTTGTTTTTAAACAGTTATCTAAATGTGAGCTAAATTTACTTTGTATTCTAGAAAGATATAGACTCCAAACCACCATATTAAACTGTCTACTTTCTGATTATAGAAAGAGATGAACTAAGAATTTAGAGGACATTGCCAATAAACACTGAAATAAATTGCATGTTTAAGTTTCTAACGCTAATCACTCCTCCAAGTATGCAAATTTACAATGTATTTAATACAGTTATAGCGAGAAATATCGTAATTGAATGTTTTTCAGCTAAAAACACAGTGTTAAATACAAGTTTTTCCGAAAGATGTTCTATCCGAATTACTCGTAAAGTTAAAGAGGCCTGATAGCCTGTATTGCTCCTTAATTGTTGATGATTTTAGTTTGATTTCTGATGGAGTATAACAATTTGTTTACAAATCTGAAACTAAAAGTCACCTAATGTAAAAACCTTACATGCTGGAGTAAAAAGAATGATGCCATAAAAAAATCCACAGTGTCGGCCATCTTGCTACAAGGTATTCACGTGACCAAAATCTCGGCATGCTTTTGGCTCAAGAGTTATAACAATATGGATTTGAGAATAATTGCTTTTTTCGGACATACAACAAACTGGTGCTTATAAAATCTCATTATGTGTTATTTCCACAGTGTTACAACTCACACCATTCGATAGAGCGTAAAAAGACAAAAATTTTGATACCAAACACTAATATTTTTCAAAAATGGAGTTACACCACTATGGAATTAGGGTGACGAAGTGTGAGGTTGGTGCACCCTTGAACCTGGTTTAAACCCCCAGTGGCAAATTGTTTTGCCACTGACCGTTCCAAGGCGGTAACCCCTCAGGTTCTCACTTTCGTTAATTGTTTGTGGCGTCATTTTGAAACTGATTATTGTAATACAATGCTCTCTTTTCCTCTCTACTTTTTGGCTGTGTGCGAAGGCTGTGCATGCTGGATGTGGCCATTCCTGATATGCTTATTTCACATTTTTTCGCTATATTTTCATATTTGTCGTGTTCAGTGGCTTTCAAGGTTCCCTTTTCACCAAATCTCTTCTCTATTTTGTGGCTGTATGTGAAGGCTGTGACTGCTGGATGTGGCAAGTCCTGATATGCATATTTCACCTTTTTTATTATGATTTTTATGTTTGCCTGCTTTTGCATGCAATATTGTCAGGTTGATGGGCCGGTTGGAGTTATTATAGCAAGATAACGTGTACTTATTTGTTTATATGAGAACATGGGGGCATTTCAAATGTGAGATAGTTGTAACCTAAAACCTGGTTTAAACTCTCAGTGGCAAACTGTTTTGCCACTGACTGTTTTGCCACTGGCCGTTTTGATATTATAACCCCTCTGGTTCTCACTTTCGTTATTTGATTTTTGTCGTCTACTTTAAAATTGGTCATTGTTTAATCATATTCTCTTTTCCTCTTTTCTTTTTGCTTTGTGGGGTGAAGTTTTTCTACTGGATGTTGTCTACTGGCTCCGGATATGCAAATTTTACATTTTGTTAAGCTTCTGTTCATCACAATATGTTTTGTTTACACAAAATAGAACGTGTTTATTATCAAAAGTTAATGCTTTTAATATGCTTTTAACATTGTGGCTATGGCAATGTAAAACAAGAACAAGTTCATCTTTTAAATGATCATTATTTTACTTTTTATATATGCAGACTGTTCTCTCCCAAAAATAGGGGAAGAACAATCAGAAAGGAAACGTCTGGGGAGCATTTGTCAAGGAAGAATAGTTTTACACCCTTTTAACACTATCGTTGTGCATGTATTGGTCGTATTAAAGTATAGCAAGATAAAAAGCGACAATAAAAACTCGTAGCGTGATCATTAATATGAATTCCCATTACTGCCCATGAACAGGCTCAATCAAACCGAGTCTGCAGTATTTTCATATTTTTGTCGTGTTCGGTGGCTTTAAAGGTTCTCTTTTCATATATCGTAATGCCTACATTTGTTAAAAGCTAAAGTAAATTTAATTGTAGACTTGTTCGCTGCGCATGTCTTAAGTCTTAAACAAATCTGTTGCTACGCTAAAGTCTATAATTCTGGCCAGGTGTAAAACGCGGCGGCGCCGTAAAACAACGGGCAAAAAGAAAGGAAAACACGGCGGTACCCCTTAACTTTTTTCTTTGTAAAGATATCTTAATAATTTTTTTTGCATTTAAATGTACAACCTCCAGGCTTTCCAAAATGGTAAAGATATTGAAAATCGGACAATTATAAGCTACTTAAAAATTTGATAGAAATTGATGGTTTGTGTTAATATTTTTTTTTGTTTTTTCGCTGGCTCGAAAAACACGGCGGTACCCCTTAACTTTTTTGTTTTTAAATATATCTCAATAATTTTTTTTGCATTAATTTGTACAACCTCCAGGCTTTCCAAAATGGTAAAGATATTGAAAATCGGACAATTATAAGGTACTTTAAAATTGGGTAAAACTTGATAGTTTTTGTGTATAAAAATTTTTGTTTTTTCGCTGGCTCGAAAAACACGGCGGTACCCCTTAACTTTTTTGTTTTAAAAGTTATCTCAATAATTTTTTTTGTATTTATTTGTACAACCTCTAGGCTTTCCAAAATGGTAAAAATATTGAAAATCGGACAATTATAAGGTACTTAAAAACTTAATAGAACTTGATGGTATTTGTTCACAAATATTTTTGTGTTTCCGCGGCGGGAACGGAAAACACGGGGGTGCCCCTCAACTATTTTATTTCTATAGATTTCTAAAAAATTCTTTTTACATCAACTGAGACATCCTCTGTGCTCTCCAAAAAGGTATCGATGTTCGAAATAGAACTATAAAAATAACTTTATATACAGTTTGCATTGCACTGGCGCTGCGCAAGAAAATAAGCGTGTTGCTAATCAATGAAAAGTTAAGTCTGACAAATTTATTTACCGAATTCAATTGTTCGAGAGTATTTCGTTATAGCTGTACTTTTACATAATTGGTGAATAAATTATATAAATAATTACTAGAACCTTGCAATCGCTATAAATTGAAATGTAAAAGTCCAGCTACATCCAGGCCACACCACGTGGAGGCACTCTCATTATGGCCCATTTTTTTTATTTTCGGAAATCGCCAAAGTTTCTAAAGATGGAAAATTAATCATATTTGTTATAAATATTCTGACTTGGATTTTGAACAAGAGTGCGTACCCTACGGGGTAATAATATTGCACAAGCAATATCGTCTGACACACTCTAGTCTAATTTCTCAAAGCTCTAATAAAATGTTTAATGTAAAACGAAGTGCGTACCCTATGGGGTAGTGATATGCATAAAGCAATACCGTGTGACACACCCGTTTTACTTTAAATATGAATATAATTTTTGGATGGTTTTGTATGCTTTTGGTAGATTGGGGGAAGAAAGATATATCCCGGAAATTGAAAAATTACGAAACATATATTAGTATACGGGTTTTGTAAATAAAAAGGGTTATTAAAGAATTTTCCATGAAATAAATAATATTTAGGGATTATAAAAAATCACTGTATTTTTACGCCCAAAAAATTGAACCAATCAAATATAACAAATTTTTACCAACAACAACTTCTGCATAGCCATTTGCCAGTATGTACATCACAGCCAGAACAACCCTTGTGATACCATTTAATTTTACAAAACTTGTTACCACATTGAACCATATTATCAATAATATCCGGCATTTTACAGGTGCAATACAATTTAATTACGCTACTTTTTTCTTCTTTCGATGGCATTTTTGGCATTTTATTTATTTTTGGAAAAGGTATAATTTTGTCGTTATGTAAACATTCCGAAAGATGTTTTCTCATTAGCGGAATTTCAAATCTTAAATTGTTTATGTCTACATCAAAATTGTTAACAATAAGTTCTGTAATCAAGGCAATCGCGAAAACACCACAATCAGACGAATTTTCTTGTTTTTGCGTAAACGGCATTTTAACCTTGAGTGAATTCGATTTAGTGTCATAAATTTGCGCAAGTTGTATTAAAATATTTGAATTTAACGTTTTGTTGTTTTTCAAACTGTCTATCACATAAACATCACCATTGAGTTCTTTCTGAAATGATAAAATCCAATGATTTTTACCGTTGTGATGAATTTGAATTGAAGGGGCATTCTGTTTGACTAATTTTTTATTGATATTCCATGTACCAGAGCTTTCAACATAATGTGGTATAAACAATGTATCCTGAAGACCGGAAACGTTATAATCACGGTTGAGAACAGATTGTACAGCGTTTATAATTTTATCGTTGAGCCAACCAGTTTCGTTTTCTATTAATTCTTTATCTGTAATTTTTAAGTAATACTCTGGTTTCCAAAAAGAATCATTTGATATAGATAATTCTTCCTCTAAAATGTCATTTGCTAACGAAAGATTGTTGTCAGCTACAACATTATCGGAATGCGAAACATCATTATTTTGTAGCACATCATCACTTAAAAATGAAAAATCATCAACATTGAAACTCTCTTCACTTATTGTTGACAATTGTTCTGGTTTGCAATCAAATTTAATACGTTTCTTTGTTAAGCATTCTTGTTCAGATATAATTTTGCGTTTTTTCGCAGTAGAATTTTTCTTAACCGAACTTAACGGAATATTTGATGATTTATTACTAGATGTAGGTGAATTACACAATGTTTCTTTTCCTTTCATTGGCGTCGACGCTATTATTGAATCCGGGGCTGGCTTTTTTTCAACCGAACTTAAAGAAATATTTGATGATTTTTTACAAGATGTAGGTGAATTACACAATATTTCTTTTTCTTTCATTGGCGTCGACGCTATTATTGAATCCGGGGCTGGCTTTATTTCAAAATCTGTTTTTTTTGGACGTTTTTGACCAGTTTACTTAGCAACGCGTGGGCGGCTGTTTCGTTTCAGTTGCGAAAGATTTTTAACTTGTTTGTTGACAGTTACAACGGGGTCATTTATTGAGAGTTTTACTGACAAAATATGATAACAAGTACCTGTCGATGGGCAACTACATGTTTCTTTCGGAAATAATTGGACGATGCGTTTAGTACCTTTTACACCTTCAACAACAAAAGATTTCATTGACGGCACGAATTTAATTTTATCATTTTTGATCACCTGTTCCGCTAACATTCGTTGAGTTAACAATTTTTCAGTGCCTTTCTTTTCGTCCGAAGTTTTATCGTCAACCGTAGTGGCATTTTTGTTTTGAAGAAGCTCGTTTATATTATAATCAGAAATTTGATTAAGGCAAACAGAATCGTTATTATTTTCATTTGTGTTTTGAGAAGACTGAAATTTCATTAACTGTTCCTTTGCTCGCCTTAATATTTCATCAGGTGATCCGTTAACCGATGTCACCTTAATTTCATCTGGATCTAACCGGGCAAATTGAAATTCCTCTCGTAATTTGAAGTTTCCGAAACCAGCTCGCCCACATTGAATTTCAGTATACGTATAATTTTGTAAAAAGAATAATGTTAAACATATCATATCAATAGGTAATTCCTTTCGACCTTGCAAAGATTTAATAACATTATTCACACATTCGGCGGGATTTGTAGTTATCCCCGAGTACGGGTTATAAATACGGTGACGGTCTAAAATCCATCGACCGGAGTTTTCCATTATGGTAGATTTAAGATGTCGGTGAAAGTAGCGCGTAAATTCCTCAGACCATACTTGTTCCAGCTCTTCTAATTTTTCTAAAAATTCTCTTTCCGATTCGCAACGTAAAAGAGTATCTACATGATTCGTATAAACCGAAATATCATCTTGTGTACCCTTAAGTTTGATAAGCCATACTTTTAAATCTTTTTTTATGTGATTCCAACAATGTATTATAGGAACATTTGGCAAAACACTGTTTATTGCATTTTTATAAAATATTTTTGTAACAGCAACGGTTGTGGGTCTAATTTTGGCATTAACTGCTTAGTTGTTTTTAAAGGAGATAAGAAGACAACTTTTTGATGTCATTAAGTAATATAAATATTCCAAAACACTGGTTGTATAGTTTAACTACCAGCTTAAAAAAAAACAACAGAAAAATGCAAAAACAAAAAATATTTAAAAAAAAAAGAAAAATGTACTAGAAAAAAAAAGAAATTAAAAATACTATTTTTAGTATTAACTATCAGCTTAAAAAAAAGAAAAGTATTAAACATATTTTGGTATGAGTGTTGTACATGAATGATAGGTTTTTCTCTGGTACAAGGTATTATTACTAGATTATGTGATGTAACTGTCGCATTGCAAGCGTTGAGACCGTTCAATCTTTGTTTATAAGTTTTCTTCCGAGCGTATCGGATGTGTATATATGTATATATGTTTGAGAAGAAAACAGTAAAATACTGTTGTTAACCGCGATTTTGACGCGATGAATTTTAGTTGATTCCGAGAGTACAGGAAGTCTATGTTTATGACTATGTTTATGCCAATGGCTATGATCATGCCTTGGCTATGTCTATGTTTATGTTCGCGTTTCAGTAATGTAGTATACTGATGTAAACCGTGAAAATGCGCGATAGCATTAATTGACTTAAGTTTAACGTATGCAGCTTTGTTGCTGAATCGATCAGCGGTAAGCCTTTTTTTTTTGAAAATGTACGGGTATGTCTTCCTACATTTCGGGCTTACACATTAATGTGTACGTTACTTTTAAGCATTGGGCGCGAGTGCGCTAACGATGTCGACAATTTTTGAGAATAATTGTCACGTGACTTGTAATTAAGTTTTGCGGTCTCAGCACGTTTCGCGATTATATATCACTGTCATCGATTTAAATCGTTGTGTGATTGTATGCACGTATTTTGAAATAATGTTATTGAAATGCGATTAATCGATGTTGTTTATCTTAAAGGTGTGCGTCCATATGCACGTGTCATTTAAGGTATTTTTTTTCTGTCTGAGCGATATGTCTGATGAAGTATGCTTGTCAATATAAGTATGTACTCTTTCTTTTCAAATGATTTTTTATTATTTCATGTACCATGAGTGTAGGGTTTTGGCTTTTTCTAAGATTTTTGTTTTCATTAATCATTAATAGTTAAATATTTACATATTTTCATTTTGCGGCACAAGTTCATTGGGCAGATTTTAATGCATACATAACATTAATAAGGATTATTGAAAATTTAATTATTAATTGGGTATTTATCAAATGGGGTTAGGGATGCCAGTGAAAGGTGTCGTTGTGCGGAAGCGGGTTTAATTGGCTAGGAACAAACCACAGAGCATGGTGTTACAGCTGGGTCATATTGCTCTCCCGTTAGTATGCTCCAAATGAACGAGTCAATCATCTACCCGGTGGGTTAAGCAGAGGATGGAATTACCTTCTGGACAATTAACATATATTGGACATTTCATATAATATTTACACAATCGGATTTTCCAGCTTTTTCTTTATAGTGTGGATATTTCCAACTGACATTATCTTGAGGTTATTCGCCAACATCTCAAGAAGTGTAACAATACAAGTGATTAGAAATTCATCTTTACAACTATTCACAACGGACAGACGACGACAGATGATGTTTTCACTCAAGCAAGGATTCACGACCTGTCCCGGTGAGACGCTGATGGAATAAGAAACGACTTCAATTCCGTGACGCTTCCTATGATGGGCATGACGAACGATTGTGCTGAAGAATCCTGAGATTAACTTGGCATGCAGTGCGATGAGGATGCAGTACTATCATAAGTCGTATCGTTCCATAATTATTGATATTATCATACGTAGTAATTATCATTTTCATCACTGTTTATTATTGTTGAAATGATGCACACAGTCCTCGAACAACTAACAATAACATTTTTAAGGCAAACTCCATATGTCAAATGTCTTGAGTATTTTCATCTTTAACACACACAGAATGTTTCTATGATTAATTATGCAGACAATTACAATGTTTTGAACATGTTAACCACTCAGTTCAGTTTGCTTTCTGTAAAATATGAAGGAAATCGGAAAAAATGAGGGTTTTTTTTCCTAAAAATATGTACAACTTTAATTACAGATTAACTAAATTGTAAGTGTATGATAACGATATTTTGTTATAAACAGATGCTCTACATTTTCTTTCTATTTGCAGAACTTATATGCGTTTTTGAATGTTACTCATGCAAGAAAAGGAAACCCAAATGACGCACGGATGAGATCACGGAAAAGAAATCAACATGCAGTACAAATGTTTGCAGAAGTGTTGTGATATTATGAAGATGTGATTTTCATATTCCATCGTGATAATAGTGACTTTCCGTGTTGTAAATTTTATGAAAATGTACTTATTCTTGTATGTCCTTGAAACCGAACATCACTTAAGGCATACATATGTACTAGTATTTAATATTAGGGTTTCCTGTCACGCACATAATTTTTATTATATAATATATATTTGAATGCTTCCTGCAGGCAGTAGTATCTATATCGTAACCAAAAATTAATATTACATTGAAACGGAAATATATTATTTCGGTCTGAAACACAACCACTCAAAAATGTTATTTAATATCACATACTTTATTTCCGAATTGAGTTTTTTTTCTGACTGGTTAATACTGATACAAAACTCATACTGCTGGCTGAAATCTGTTATACGACCCTCTATCTTTTTTTTTGGTTTTTGTAAAGAAAGGAAGGGATTTGTAATGTAATAGGAAAATTATGATAATAATTTGCAAACATATTAGTTGTTAAACAATTACATTTTAAAATATTTATTAAGGGCCTTGTTAAGACTAATATCCTTTTCTGGATAACATCAAAAATCTTGTAATTATTTTAGCCACAGGTCATTTCATGTCTTCACCTGTAACTTTTAATTACATTGGACTCGATCTTGTTATGATTAAGCAAGACGTTATATAACTGTTACTGTAGTTTTATATATTCTTAATGTCAAACTGTCATCTTGAAAATGGAATACAGTCACGAACAGTCTAGTGTAAGGTATAAAGAAACCAGATTTTTTATCTGCAATTTGGCAGAGAGAACGGCCGTATGGCCGGAATGAGCCACATAATGCCTTTTAGGAGGACGGTATGTTAGTCTCGTGGCTAAATTGCTAAACTTTAAATAAGACAAACTTATGACACTTAGAAAGACACTTAGAATATTTATACTTATAAGAAAGAACTGTTTATGTTTTAGAAAGTCGGTTTAAACATTAAATAAACTGTTAAAAGCTTAAAGATATATAAAGTTATTTCGGAACTTAAAAAGTGTTTGTGTTATTACACCCTAAGACCTTTGTAAGAATTAACCACTACGTTACACAGTGCAATCCAAACTGTATATAAAGTTATTTTTTATAGTTCCATTTCGAACATCTATACCTTTTTGGAAAGCATAGAGGATGTCTCATTTGATGTAAAAAGAATTTTTTTAGAAATCTATAGAAATAAAATAGTTGAGGGGCACCCCCGTGTTTTCCGTTCCCGCCGCGGAAACACAAAATATTTGTGAACAAATACCATCAAGTTCTATTAAGTTTTTAAGTACCTTATAATTGTCCGATTTTCAATATCTTTACCATTTTGGAAAGCCTAGAGGTTGTACAAATGAATACAAAAAGAATTATTGAGATAACTTTTAAAACAAAAAAGTTAAGGGGTACCGCCGTGTTTTTCGAGCCAGCGAAAAAACCAAAAATTTTTATACACAAAAACTATCAAGTTTTATCCAATTTTTAAGTACCTTATAATTGTCCGATTTTCAATATCTTTATAATTTTGGAAAGCCTGGAGGTTGTACAAATGAATGCAAAAAAGATTATTGAGATATCTTTAAAAACAAAAAAGTTAAGGGGTACCGCCGTGTTTTTCGAGCCAGCGAAAAAACAAAAAAAAATATGATCACAAAACATCAATTTCTATCAAATTTTAAAATACCTTATAATTGTCCGATTTTCAATATCTTTACCATTTTGGAAAGCCTGGAGGTTGTACATTTGAATGCAAAAAAAATTATTAAGATATCTTTACAAACAAAAAAGTTAAGGGGTACCGCCGTGTTTTCCTTCCTTTTTGCCCGTTATTTTACGGCGCCGCCGCGTTTTACACCTGGCCCGGAAAAACGAGCTTTTAGATGATGATTACGTCATAGCTGTCAACAGAACGCTGATAAAAATAAGAAAATTAACATTAGACTATAATTAAATCGCTCCTGATCGCCTCGAACATAATAAAATTATTCATTTCATGTTGATGAGAATGAGATGGTCTGCAGTATTCATGGAGCATGAACAAAGCTTACAAGAACGATACATGGTGAAATCCTTTGGATTTTCAGTTTTCGCGACATATTACGGCCTTTCTCAATAAAGCGGTGCATTTACTATTTCCGGCTGTCGTCATAGGATTGCAGCAAAACAGACGACAAACTATGCATCACGAAGTAGTGTTTTAAAACACGATATACCCATGTTATCATACCACAACAGAAAATGTTTTTTATCTCAAGTTAACCCGCCTAAGTTGCTTCCGTAAACCCTAATTTTGAAAGGTTCGTGACTGTCGCTTTTTTATTTTTTAAATTACAAGGAGGTTGCATAAAAGAAAGAAAGGCATACTGCTTTGTAGTACTTCTAGAACTGAAGCAATACGTCTGACATGCATTTCATAATAACTGCAGTACCTTAATTTGCAGACCCTTTTGAAAATAAAGCATAAACTATTTTGTCGCTTAATTCATTGAAAGGTTTGTTACCCACCCAAAAGTACAAGGAAAATAATTTCTAATGAAAGATATCACCTTAAAATCTATTAAATATAATGCAAAATCAGACATCAGATTGAGATTTATATCTAACAGCAACACAGTATGCATTTAGTTCGTCTTATGGCGAATAAGTGTTCAGATAATTGTGATAAAAGTTAAGAATGAAAGGTTTGTTACCGTTATAAATGCGAATCTTAATGATTTTCCTACACATAATCAAATTAAATTACTTAGTCTTGTAGTATTATTTACTCTGACCTCGAGAATAATTAATCAGATAAGATTTTGTACATTTAAACGGTCCTTATTCCTTAAAAAGAAAGGTTCGCCATGAAAGGTTCGTTATATGCAATAATCAGGTCTACTAATTAAGCACATGCTAACAATTAAAAATTCATTAAGAAACAATTATTTATGTAATTTTTATCTGCTGACGTCACGATTGTCAACAAAGACTGTCATTCTTGGACCATACAGCTGCCTGAAAGATATTTTAAGGACAGTATATAAGGAGGAGTGTTGAAGTTACGAGCGGACATTTTCGTTACTAATCATTTTCTGAAAAATGTGTTTTGGTTTTGTTTGTTTATATTGTGTTTTCATAGTAATAGTTTGGTGTTTGTTGTATATTCATGAAACTAGAATGTGATCGACATTTAAGATGTGCATCAAGCCTAAAGTTTATGAAAGGTTCGCAATCGAATGTAACGAACCTTTCCAATCTTTTTGGTTTAGTTTTTTAGCGATTAAAAAATAAAAATAACAATTGTATTGATTTTACGGTAGTAAGTAATACTTTTACCACATTAAAGGTTCCATGTTCACCGCCATATGCACACCATCCATTGGGATGGTCGAAATTGTACTGTTTATTGGTGTAAATATTGAGTTGTGCTCAACCAGGGGCTAGGCAGCATGGGCATTTCCATTACTGTCCATGAACAGACTCAATCAAACCAAGCCTGAATATTTTCATATTTGTAGTGATCGATGGCTTTCAAAGTTCCCTTTTCATCTATTTCAATATCAAAGCAGCAGAAAACTACCGTGTGGCGGCTGTAAAAAGTCTCACCGTACATTCAATCAGTGCTGTTATCAATTATGTTCTTTGAAGGTCGATGGGCACGATTTTTATGTACTTTGTTAATAGTTCTTCTAAAATTACCTTTGTTTTAATAGTTCAGCCAGTTTTGAGATGGGTGGTTTCGATTTCCCAGCCAATATTAATTCGGATATTGTTCAGTCACCCCCAAGGATATACTTCATGCTTTTTAAATTTTGCCTTTGACGTTGTCTGTGATATTCTAAGATCCCCTATCAAAATTCTATTATGTTTTTTTTCTCCCATTGTTTTCTCTTTAAGGCAACCCCATTTTATCTGGGGACCATACGCCGCTGAACATGGATTCGTATTAATCTGAAATACCGCATTGAAGGTTCCATGTTCACTGCCTTATACACACATGGTGTAAATATTGAGTTGCGCTCAACCTTGCGCTAGGCTTCATGGACAGTAATATGCATTTCTATTACTGTCCATGAACAGACTCAATAAAACAGAGCCTGAATATTTTCATATTTGTAGTGATCGACATGATCGATGGCTTTCAAAGTTCCCTTTCAATCTATTTTAGTAATATATTAGTTAAGCAAATGGTTAACGTATTGTTTTAAAAAGCAGCTGGATAACCAACGACAATCTTGTTATATAAAGGAACATATTTCTATATGTTAGCTTTAAACGTCCCTGTTATGCATATTTCACCCTTTTTTAGTACTAACCGATACAAAGTTACTAGGCATTTTATGCTTAATATTTGTCATTTCATAAGTAAAATAATAACTAAGAAGATTTGCTAAGATGCTTGAGTTTAAGTGTTGCCCTTTAAAAGCAATAGATAGTAACGAACCTTTTGCGAGATAAAAACAAACAAACAAGCATACTTGTGCGCATGTAATGACCAACTTTGCCGTTACGAACTGTATATGTAATTTAGATTACGTTCATTTGCCATTTTGGACTGGAAAACATAGTTGATCATGTGAAAACATCATGTTCATGTTTGTTAATGTTAGATGAAACCAATTCCGTTTTTTGTCGAATTTAAATTTGTGTTTCTGTATTCTTTGTTGTCAGCTGTGTTACTGTTTGTAGATTTTTATGATTTTAGCCTACAAATAAAATTAGGCTGACACATTGTGTACTTAATTTGTGTAATAAATTAGATAAAATTTAAATACATAACAATTGTGTCACGTAGCCGATAACTGTACAGTTGTTCAGGTAGTAGCGGATAGCTAACCAGATTACTGCTATACAGCTCTTTAAATGTCGAAATTCTACAAACTTATCAATATCATTTAACCGACAAAAGTGTTTTCTCTTAAAAACACCATTCTTTTCAAACTTTTAATAAAAGTTTTATGATACAGGGCTTTTTTTTCACCATTTTGGGAATATGACCCATACCCCTGGAATTGGGAAATTTATAGTCGTTTTGCCAGAAATTAGTAATTTTTTTAGCATCATTGGGGAATAAGAAGTGTTACTGTTTTCTGCTGTTTTTTTAATCATTGCCATCCATATTTAATATTGTCAATAATTCCTGGCTTAAAGAGCAAAAGATGCAGTGCTGATGCTGTTGTTTTTCATAAGAAATGTTTGTTTTTTCAATTGGGAATTTTTCTTTTCAAATTGGGAAAAAAGTATATGTTTTGCCATTGGGAACATGACCGAATAACGGCTATAAAATCAACTGAAAAAAAGCCCTGTGATAACTTCCCCGCTCAAGGTTATGTATATGATATACATGGATTTAGGCAGTAGCGGATAGCTTCGGGGAGTATGGGATAGTTAGTGTAAGGCACTGACGGGGCTTATCAAACCAATCCAAAAATTGTGTTTTTATTATGACATGTACTTAAACATGTCGGGGGTTTATTAAATAAAAATCAATACCATTTGAACTGAATTAAACATGGAAATTGCTGCAAACTATAAGAAATCATAATACAATAGGTCATAAGAAAGTAACACAGATAAATGAAATGCATTTTAAAATTACACTGATCACAAATTGGGTTTTGGTAATATTACTAAAACCCAATCACAGAAAAATCAAATGGAATATACAATATTATCATAGATCAAAAAGCATAAAGGCTTAGTAAAATATCTTTATTTATGGCAATAACTAAACTTGATTGCCTGTAAAAACTATGATTTTTTTTCTTACACAGTTCATCATTATGTACATGTATGCAAGTTCTCATACAAAAAAACAGCACAACAAAATGAAAGACTTCTCCAAATGATGAATTCTCCAAAATGGAAGGCTGTGGAAACGTATTCTATTCGAAAAATGGCCAAATTGAAAAAGGAATGAAGAAGTCAATGACTAACCATCAGTACACCTGACTCAGGTGTTCTTATAAGGTTTCCGCTTAAAGCACTGTCAGAATTTCCTTCATTGATACATAAATATTTACAGTTAATACACTATATTCACTACATTGCGTTATATTAGTTCAATTTTTAATCTTCACAACACATCATACCTAACGTTCAACTCGCCAATTTGACAGATGAAGTTGATTCAGAGACGATCCCCTTGAGTAGCATACATATGCAATCTGTTACTGACCAAGTGCATGGTTGTTATTTATATCTCTTTTTGGTGACAATTTGCAGGTTTATAAACAAATGTTTATTATTAATAAGTGATAAAAGGTTTATTTAATATACACCAAACAAAACCATATTCTTTGAAAGTTTACAGACTTTTGATATAAAACTTTATGTTTTTTGTTCTTTTCATTAGTAAAATCACGGTGTAGGTATCGACCTCCGATTACCTCGTTCTACTTATAAATAAGATAAACTCTTAATAGCAAAATTTGAAATCAAAACAAAATACATTAAAGTGAAGGGGAGAATTCACTCTTTCTCTTGGTATAAAGGTTAATTATTCTAAATGTATAAATAAAGAAAATGCCCAAGAAAAAAAACGGGCTATCTGCTATATCCCCAAATCCACTTCTGCCTTAACCACTGTACCACAAGAAAATTTAACTTAGGAAGTCAGTTTTAACAGAAAGAAGAGAGCAGAACTGTGATACAACAAACCCTCATCCCCCGGGTGGATAGTGTTGAGGAGAGAAAGAACAGGAATTGGTGGGTTGCGTAATCCCACCAAATAAAAATGGAACACGTCTAGTTCAGCAGACCCTAAGGCTTTAGTCTCTAGTCCGCTGAACTAGATGTGTTCCATTTTTATTTAAAGAGCATTGCTTGTGAGAAAATTCATTGGTATCCAAGTCGTGAGTCAAACAAATTTCAATTATAGTGAGCTTAAATGGGGGCTACTGCCCCCACACCCCTGATTTTCTCACTCAAACGCCGCTGGGCTTTTGTGTTAAGAATATCTGGGGATCCAATAAAAATATATAATACTCTTTTAAAAGGCAATATAACAATTCGCCTCACTCACGATTTGCCCAATCATGACTCGGCCCATATTATTAACGATTCGTCATTTTTTTAATAATTACTCGCCCCAATCAATAACTTCGCTCCATGATCATGATTATTAATCAATCGACGAAAAAAGGCCAGTTAACAACATTAAGAAACAGTTTGAAGACATTAGTGATATGATTCCAGAATTTTTTAGACTGTCATTGCTCATCAAAAAAGTGAAATATGCTATCAGTAATTGCCACATCAAATGTACAAAAGTGAAATAAGCGTATCAGTAATTGCCTCATCCACAAGAAAGGTTGAACGTTTTTACCTGAATTTATCGTTTAAGTTTGTTGGGATGAGGCTAATAAATAGAGGTAGAGCTTTATATATTTTTTCCTAAATGATTTGGCTGATTTTTGTGGGCCAAAATATATTTATTTCATTATATGGATACATGTTTTTTTTTATAAATTTGATTTTAACATTTGAATTCAGCGATCAAGTGCAATGACCTTTTTTAATTCATTTATATTTTAATATTTCAAATTAAAGTTTGCTTTTAAATTATATATTTCTTTCCTAAATTCTAAGTATTTTAATTAATTTAATAACTGTAACAGAGACCTACACAGATATAGATTACCACCAGGGCAAAAAGTGAAATATGCATATCAGGAATGGCCACATCCAGCAGACACAGCCTCCCCACACAGCTAAAAAGTAGAGAGGAAAAGAGACAATGGTATTACAATAATCAGTTTCAGAATGGACGCCACAAACAATTAACGAAGTGAGAACCTGAGGGGTTATGGCCTTGGAACGGTCAGTGGCAAAACAAATTGCCACTGGGGGTTTAAACCAGATTCTAGGGTGCACCTGGACCTCACATTTGCCCCAACAGGTTCTCGTATCACAAAACAAGTTGTCTTGGTGCAAGAGATTTTTGAGAGCTGAGAGAGACCCTGAGTCGGAAGTGATGTCGGTCTGGAATAAAAAAGTTATGATTTTCTTTCAGGGGATGGTTTTATATTCCCCTGTGCAAAGTGCAATGTATTGCACATACACAGTCACGCAACAGGCAAATAAACTTGACCATGGAAATTGTTAATATGAGGCCAACTTGAAAGTCCAGCACCATAGAGGCAAAGGGCTTTATTAGGGCCATGACTGTTATCCAAGGTGTGACTGCGAAGATGGTGGTTACAGTGGTGGATACAGATGCGCACTGACAGATATAATGAGTAGGTCAAAGTTTGTTTATTTATTGTTCATTGGAAGGAAAAAAGTGATCAACTAAACACCATATTGTTTTCTCTTATCTAATGTGGTAAAACTTTCACATAGTTTGCTGCATTTTTATGTTTCCCATGTCTTAGAAAATTGACAGTGTAAGAACATATAACTGACTATAATGCAGTCAAACAGAAGTCTAACTTTCTTTTTTGTAACATCTTAACATTTAATAGAAAAAAGGTATGATTGACTCTCTGGATCAGCCAGTTTTAATTTGAGAACAATTCTGAAAATGTATAAAGTTACTAAAGTTGAAATTTCTAGCAAGTTACATGTATCTTCTGATTTCATATTTGTAGAGAGACATACCTCAGTGTGAGACACAGCTACATTGTATGATAAGTGGCATGGTTTCCAAAAATACTGGGAAGAAACTCTGTGGGGTAACCCTTTCCTCCATATAAACATCTTTTTTGGTGTGACCAAACAGTCACACACTCCTGCCTCCTGATCAGGATCTACACTGTTCACTTATTTTTAGCTTGACTAATAGATGTCACTTTGTTTAAAAGTTAAAGTGCAACTTACTTACCGGTATATCTGAAAAACTACTATAGTTACAGCTTTGAAACTTAATTTTTTATTAGATCGTTTCTGATCAAAAAGTAAAAAGTGTAGATGGCATGGATGTGCCAGCTGATCTGGATTTACATTGTTTGTTTATAGGATATAAGCCATATCTCATGCCATCATCTACATTGTTTGCCTGTAAGATAATTAACCATATCTCATGGAATTAGGGTAAAAAGAATAATGAAATCAGATTCTTGTATATATATGTTAACAAAGTTATATGTAATTTAAGAATATTGTGGTTGTTTAAGAATAATATGGTTGTTACTTATAAGTGTAGATTTAGATCAGCATGTCATCTAATCAGGATCTATACTGTTTGCTTTTAGATTCATTATGATATTTCTCACAATGATGTGACTAGTTCAGATCAAGGATCTGGATATATTGGCTATCTGATCTGGACAACACAGGTCATATATGAGCTGCTCCGTGAGAAAACCGGTAATAGTGACATAAACACATAATGACGTAATTGCAATTTTGACGTCACGGGTCAGTTTTGAGTACATGTAGACTTGAGCATGCTTGTTTACATGTTGTCAAGTTTTTAGCGTGTTTTATAACTTTGATGGACAAATGGAGAACCACTTTAATGAATAGTGGTTTAGAGGTAAGGAATTATTTTACTCAAACTGTATTCAGTATGTACGAACTCACTAGAATAATTAAGTATTTTTGTGAACACGCCGTTTCAAGGTGACAGTAAAACTTTTGGCGGTGCCATTTTTGTTTTCATTTTCATGTGATTTTCGCATTACGAATAAAAACATTAAATATGTGTGACTTTTAACGAATGATCGACAAACAATTTTACAATAAATCTGTTTATCAATAGACTATAGAGATAAGTCAAAATGATTTTTTTTCTAGATTTATATATTTAGACCAAAAGAACAACCACTGTATGATAAATATCCCCAACACAGTATATATGCCCCATTGTCCAGCCACTGACGGACGGACTTACGGACGGACGAAGTAATTCTAGAATAGCCCCCACCTCATGTGGGCGTATTATAACGACTGAACTTTTAATTAACAATTCGGGTACTTGAAACGACTTTACAGGTGATTTAATTATAAAAATCATAGAATATGCCAAATTTTGGTCTAACTTGAATTTCAGATTGAGTTCAATCAAGTAGAGTAGTGTCAAGTCCCGATTTTTATACCTAAGCCACATGTGGTGGGGGATAAACTGGAATCACTGTCCGTCCGCCCGTCGCGGAACAAAGGGATATATACTGTGGTGGGGATATGAAAAAGCAACATATGCATATCAGGAATCGCCACACTCAAAAAACACAGCCTCCCCACGCAGCGAAAAAGAAGAGAGGAAGATAGAGAGAGCGCATGTTATATATATATGTATGTCAATTCAAATAGGACGCCACAAACAATTAATAAACAAGAGAACCTTTGGGGATACCGCCTTGGAACGGTCAGTGGCAAAACAAATTGCCACTGGGGGTTTAAACCAGGTTCTAGGGTGCACCAACCTCACACTTGCCCCAACAGGTTCTCGTATCACAAAACAAGTACAAATTGTCTTGGTGAAAAAACTCCAACCCACCCATCAGCTCAACAATGTTGCTTGCAAAAGCATACAAACATATAAACATAAGAATTTAATAGCATTGCAAAGCCAAAGGGCGGGTACTCAATGAATCACATTCAGTGACACTATTAGGCCCTATTTACTTAAGTGCAGGTAGGTGGTCTTGTGTATTCACACAATCCTATGTTTATCGCTATTATAAATGAGCAAGAAATAATTTAATCTTGTTTTTATAAAAAATAAATGTTTACAATGGTTTAAGATAAAAGTGGCTAATTGTTATTTCAACATTACAGGAGTTCAAACATGAAAACCCTCGAAAATGAGAGGAAGCTGTAAAGTCGTCTGCCCATCAAAACAACGCTATGCGATATATCAAGCATGGCAGTGGCGTGACTGGAAATCCCTTATCGGTCAAATGTTCAAACAGATACAGGGCATTCGGTTAGTATTTTACTTTCTACCTTTAAAAATCTATATTTCCATTAACCTTTGTTTTTCTTACAACTACGCCATATATAAAAATGACGCATTACTAGCGATGGAGTATTACTGGCCCGGCTCAATTCTAATGGGTTATTGTTAAGTCGACAAAATATATAAAACGTTTTTGTACATTATTATAGTTTTTATATTATCATTACGTTTGCATTCAACGTTTATACTATCAACACTTCAGGATGACGGCGGACGAGCCAGGTATCGGAACGGTATGAGAAGGCGATGGAGAGCCAGACATTATGATACTCGTAAATATTCGCAGTACTGCAGCCCAAATCAACCAAGGTGAACTGCCGCCCATCCTACCAGGTGGACTGACCCGTCAGCGTAAAGAATACGTATATTGAACAGTCTGCCAGTATCTCCATCCTGATAACCAGGAAGCTGCGTGTCCTACACCATGATAAGACTTTAGAGTTTATGTAGATACGGCAATATTTAAAGCCCTACCATTTTGGCAAGGTGTTATTTTGATATGTTTTGTTCTTTACCGGACTCATGATGTATTTTTGATAAAGTTAAGTACTTGAAATAAAGACTTAATTGTTTTGTCACAATTGTATTTTTTTCTTTGCGTCCCTGAATAAGAAACTTATGGTCGTGCTCTTGATTTTTCATTTATAATGTCACTATGTGTCTGTGTTAGTTCAACGCCAGATATATCAATAAGGACATATTCGATCGGAAACAGTCAGAATTAATGATGTTGAATTAGGTCACATCTATAAACAAATCGCTATATTAGTTTTATTCAAGGTCAGTTTCACGCATGTTCATTTGATGAATAAACTCGTCAGTGACGTCAGCAAACTAGCATGTTAAAGTAAAAAGTATGGTTTTTCGATGTCAATTTATTTTATTAGAAGCCAATAATATTAAAGGAATACGTTTGGCTGGATTTCACCAATACTATGTTATAAAGCGTTACTTATGCATCATTTTGACGTATAGAACTTTATTTTATGTTAAATATTGACAAAGTTATCTCCTGTCAAAAATCCGTTATCTGCAAAATCGGCGGGCATCTATGGCCGTCGCCATGTTTGTTTCCTTTTCGATGCGCGCACCTGCTGATGACGTCATTTACACACTTCCGATTCGTATTGTTTCCATTTAATGTCCAATTCTTATCATTCTCAACCATGGAATATTCATTCATTTAACAAATATATAATAGTGTATGATTTTGAGCCTGAAAATTCTGAAACTGAATTAGCCAAGATAGAAAGAAACTGCTTGTTATGCCACCATTAATTACAAAAGAATGCCGAGAATTGTAGCACATTTTAACCTTTTTTCTTGTTTAAGAGTAGTGAGGCCATTATATAGGTGTAAAATATTTTTCCTGATCGACTTGGCAGATTTTTCGGCCAAAATGCGTTTACTTCCTATATACACGATGTCCTTAAATTGGAGGTAAACGTTTGAATTCAGCGATCTAGAGTCATTGCTGTATGCGGCATCTGAAGCGATCACAATAACCACTTTTTCATTTTGTATTAACAAGTACCATTGACTTTTTTTTAAAAATGTAATACATAGATCCCTGGAAATACATCTTTCTTGAATTTATTATTCAACAGTCGAATAATTCTTGTTTTCACTAAATTCACATAGTTATGTTTTTCTCCTGGTGCAAAAAGAATAATTATACGATAATTATACTCGTAACGTTTGCGTAATAGTTACCCGACTTCAGGTGGTCCGCGCAATCAAAAGACACCGACATGCATACTAATCGGGAGGCGGAGTTTTCCCAGAAAAAAGTAGAGAAATTGATCGTCATTGGCTAATTTGCTTTACCGTAACGTTTTTGATCTGTAAATTCATTTGCGACCTGAAGACACAATAACTTTATGACACGACGAATTTGAATAAACGGATGTCGGCGAATTTAGAGCTTGTCAGATATTTGTCTGGGGTTGTAAACGGTTGGTGTTTCCCACAACAGTGCTCATGGCTCGGGGGACATTGAGCTGTTTATTGAGTATGAAGCCATCCCGACAAAGATTAAAGGCATACCGGCAGATCAATCGTCCCATATAAGTTTGTCAAGAAATTAAGGCATACCGGTGTCATAATGTCTTGGGGAAGGCCCTGAATTGAATTAATGTATTTTTGAAAATTTAAGGGAACTTTGAAAGTCACCGAACCCTGACAAATATGAAAATGTTTCAGGCCCGGTTTGATTAAGCTTGTTAATGGTTATTAATTGAAATTCATATTAATCTACACGCCGCTAAGCCTGGGGTTGAGTGCAACTAACATTTACTGTAAAATTGTATATTTCTTTCTTAAATCTCATTATAAAATTTAATGTTGCACACTGAGTGGTACAAGTTTGAACACGCCCGTGTTATTGTTAATTGCCTCTAACTGATACGTTAATCTCACTAGCCAGCTTGCTCCGAAGAAGATCGGGTGACATATTAAAATGGTGTGAAAAAATTAATTGACATATTTAATTTGAGGAGACGTGAGGGGACAATAGTAAACTCAATGTTAATTTATACTAAAAGGAAAATTTCAAAGCGATCGTAGCGTATCACATTCTCATTTAACATATTGTCTTTTGAATCCTAGTGAGCGATGCAATTACTTGAGCAAAATGTAAGATAAGAAGGTAAAAACACTCAATACACTAAAACTGTAATGTGATTTTTTCCTATTTGTGCTCCTTTTGCAATATTTTCACGCATATAGCAATGTTTTCATATAAATAAATTTGCCTGCATTCATTTCTGCGTATATTCTTTATGAAACGGAAGTGTGTAAATGACGTCACACCTCGTTGTTTTATCTCTCGCGAGACAACGAGATGTCAATAATGGCCGCTCTCATGCTACGCTCGAAAAAACGATTATCAGTGTAATTAAAAGAAAGTTTTACAATTATCGTATTCGTCGTCATCAATTGATTACGAAAATTGTATTATTCAAAATACATTTTATCATTTAAACAAAGGTTATAATCAGCCGAACGTATTCCTTTAAACTGATTATATCGACGTTTATAAAACATGTATGAACTCCGTTTTACAAAACAGAAAGAGATAGCTACGGTTACACAATATACATGTATAGCGTAGTTTTGTTGTTTTAAAAGAAACCTTAGATTTACAAGTCGTCTGATAAAGTTTAAGGACTGATTTTGACTGGTCATTTGTTTGTAATTACATGTTTTACAATCTAGCTTCATGCAATTCATTATTTTAAATCAGCTTATTACTGTTCGTAACAAAGAAAAAATTACAACTGTGAAGAAATGACGCATATTTGTGACGCGAAACAACGTTATTTAAATAAAGACTTTACTAAACAAATTATAATAAATAGTAATTCTTTTGACATTGTTTGACATAAAAATCAAATCCCAGTAAAACTAAAAGAAAGTTTAAATTTGATTGGTCAATATCCTATATACCTTTAAGCGAACGACTTGACGTCGACGTCATTTTTGTCGAAATTAAAAATCTTTGTACCTTGTGTTAGTGTTGAGCAGTTTTGGTGGGCTAAAAATCATCATAACGAGGAAATATCGGTATCAAATCAACGAGAATTGATTGGGCTTTATGAATATGTAAAAAACTAAAATTCGATTTTTTGGTCACTATTGTCGGTTTTCTCACGGAGCGGCTCATATGTATTATCAGAGATTGTGGTTTTCATGTTACTGAATAAAATGATTTGATTATTACTTTAAGTGAAACCTATTAAAGTTTGTAAAGATAATTATGTGATGTAAATACGGTATTTCAGATGTGTTGGATCTCTGCATGCTACCCCCGGTGGGATCAATGAGGATAGACGTTGAGACATTATGAACATCTGATAGCCGATGTCTATCCACCTGGAATTGACACTGATGATACCATAGAGCTGGTGACACTCAACAGTACAGTGTTAAGATAAAGTACATAGCTCTAAGTACAGATATAGTTCACAGTGGTAAATACAGATATAATACCCAGTGGTAAGTAAAGATACAGTGCACAGTTATAAGTAAAGATCAAGTTCATCATGGTAAAAACAGAATCTGATATAGTACATAGCGGTAAGTACAGAAATAGTAAACAATGGTTAGTAAAGATACAGTACACATTGGTAAATACAGTTATAGTTCAAATTTATACAGATAAAGTACACAGTGGTAAGTACAGAAATAGTACACAGTGGTCTGTACAGATTAAGTGCACAGAGGTAAGGACAGATATAGTACACAGTGGTAGGTAAAGATATCATACCCACTGCTAAGTACAGATAAATACACATTGGTTTGTTTGTTTGTTTGTTTGGGGTTTAACGCCTGGTTTCAACACCTTTCTGGTTATATCCCGGCGGTCAGTCCACCTAACCGGTGTTCCTGGGTCTCTAACCAGTACTAACCAATTTCTCCGCAAGCGACTGACTGCTTCCTCACTTGAATCAGAGGTGAGGGACAAATGACTCTCAGACGCAATGTCCGAGTTCAATTGTCACGGAGAAATTTTTTTCCCGCCTCGGCTGGGGATCGAACTCACGACCCCTATATTGACAGTCTGATGCTCTATCCACTGAGCTAGCCGGGCGGGCTTAAATACACATTGGTAAGTACAAATAGAGTACACAGTGGAGATATGGTACACAGTTGTCTGTACAGATATAGTGCATAGTGGTCATTACAGATATAGTATACAGTGGTAAGTACTGTTATAGTACCCAGTGCTAAGTACCGATTTAGTGCACATTGACAAGTAAGAATATAGTACACATTGGTATGTATGTACTGATACTGACTGCCAATGAAAACGCAACACTAAAATTAACACAATAAAATTTCATGTAGAAACATCATTAAATTCTTGTGTTTTTACGGGTTAACTGTTGGAGAGAAAGTTTATGTATTGTCATTGATTGGTTAATTATTGATTTTTAAACATATGCACCTTTGCCAATTTATTAAACATTTACACACAACAAAATTTCCAAAAAAATTAAGTGTTGCATTTTCACTGGCTGTCAGTATAGTACTCAGTGGTCAGTACTGATATAAGACTCAGTGGTCAGTACAGATATAGAACATAGTAGTCAGTACAGATATAGTACATAGTAGTCAGTAGTGATATAGTACTTAGTAATCAGTACAGATATAGTGCATATTGGTCAGTACAGATATAGTGCATAGTGGTCAGTACAGATATAGTGCATAGTGGTCAGTACAGATATAGTACACAGTGGTCAGTACTGATATACTTGTAGTACACAGTGGTTAGTAAAGATATAGTACACAGTGGTAAGTACAGATATAGTACACAGTGGTCAGTACAGAGATATAGTACACTGCACAAGTAAATACAGCAGTAAAATTTCTGCTAATACAAGTTAAGTAAAATGAAAACATGGATGGATTACTTTTAAGTAATGTTTTTGCACTGTGAACAGATTCTTTGTTATGTCTCCTTGAAGAAAGTGGGCTGTAACGCTTTGCAGCCAGTTTTTTACTAGACCACACTTTGTCCAGTCAATAACTAGAGAATCATTTGATCAAGAATACTCCAATTTGGTTTGTTGGTTGGTCATGAAAAGTACATAACCTGTATTGTTATCAAGGTATTGATACTATGATGGTTGATCACAGAATAAAGGGTTCCATTGTGTGGATGCCAAGTCATGATTTTTGCATGAATTAATGTTTAAAAAGGTGTTGTGTATACAAGTCAAGGAGATAAGAAGGTGTTTATAAAATCAATGTTTGTTGCTGTTGTCTGTTTCAGAATCTTATAGTGTTGTTAAGCACAGGTAGAACCCCTGCCCCCCACAAGTTTGTTGTCCACTACTACCTGTCATATGAGATCACCCAAGAAATACCAGTGACCCTGCTTGCCAATGGTCAGGAATACAAAGGTATACAATATTAATCACTGTGATAGTGAAGCACTGAGCACTGGGTTTTAACCCTTTAAGTCCAAATATACACCTATTATCACCTGGGTGAACAGGGTAGATCCAGAACAGCCAGCCCACTTTTCACTTTTAGATTCGTTAGGTTATATCTGGCCAAGATATGATCATTGCAGATTCAGATGAGATGGCATGAATGTGCCAGCTGATCTGGATCTGCACTGTTTGCCCATGCATTAAAACTCTTATATATGGAGTGATAGGATAAGCTTCCTGTACTGGATACATCCACGTTGTATACTCTCAGTAAAAAAGAAAGTTACCATTCTGCTTATTACTACCAGCTAAAAGTGATTGATAAAATATGAATGGGTTCATATGAATTAAATTTTTTACTGATGGCCGAGTTGGACTTGACCTCTTATAAAAAAAGTAAGGAACACACTTCTGGTGTTCATATTTTTTTTTGGTTTTGGAGCATTTGTCTGCAGAAACATTTTTAAATTTTGGCCAACTAAATAGTATACACTTTCAAAAACCTCTGTAAAAGTGAATTATTAAAATCATGTTCTTGAATTGCCCAGGGGCCCCGCCCTGGGGATTTTAAAAATCTTTTCTTTTAAATTCTGTTTTTAACCTTTGATTTTCTACAGTTATCAACCAGATTTTGACACAAACTTTATACCATCTTAAATTTTAATCTTTCCTGAACAATTCATTCACTGGTTGTTCAGTGATAAAATTTGAAACAAAAATTTTAGTAGCAGAGTGAAAATTTGAAGTATCAAAATTCCAATATTTCTACCAGTCTTCAGCTATATTTAGATTCAATTTTGAGATGATATTAGAATGCATTAACAGAGGTGTTGCTGGTCAATGACCTAATGAACTTTGCTGTTTAGATCTGTGTTATGCAATATTAAGAACTTTGCTCTGGAAGATTTTATAGGGTAAATTTTTCATTTTTTATGGATACTGACCAAATAAAATTTCTTACTTTATAGCACTTTGAAAATCAGGCTTTTCTGAAAATTTTATTCACTGTTTGTATTTTAAACAACTACAACAACTACAACAACAACAAATTTGTAGCACATTCTCAAAATGTTAAGACTAAATTTAAGAGAGGTCTCAGCTGTATACAGTGTATGTACACAAACTGGCCAGTTAATTAAAGGTCTCTGAACCCCTGGAATGAATATCATGAAACTTAAGTGAAATGTTCATTTCATGAACATGATGTGCTGAACCAATGATATAACCTGGCTGACTCAAGGTCAAGGCAGCCTGTGGTGTTTGAGCATATTTCGTGTCCGGTCCATAACTTTTCAAGCCTTAGAAGGAATTTCATGAAACTTTAGTCAAATGTTCTCCCCATGAAGACGACATGCAGAACCCATGCTCCAACATGGCCGGCTCAATGTCAAGGCCACCAGTGGTGTTTGAAGATTTGAACCATGCATTTCATGTCCAGTTCATATCTTTTGAACCCCTGGATTGAATATCATGAAACTTAAGTGAAATGTTCAGTTCATGAACCTGATGTGCAGAACCCATGTTCCAACCAGGCTGGCTCAAGGTCAAGGATGCCTCTGGTGTTTGAGCAGGCAAACTTATCTGAACACGACATACCCTTGCAATTGAATTGGCTTCCACCTGCCCATTGCCCAGAGCTATTGTTTAATTTGCTCTTAACCATCCATAACCTTTCCCACATTCACATCTGTGGCGGGGGATATTGCTGTAGTTCCGACTGCCTTGTAATACAATCAATATACAGTCCAAAATTATCTGATAGTAATATCTGAACAGGTGTGTGGAAGCAATAATTGAAGCAATTGAACTGTTTTACAATGATTTTTTTTACAATATTTATGCCCCCGCCATGAAATTGCGATGGGCATTAAGAGTTGCTCCTGTCTGTCCTTCCGTCCGTCCTTCCGTCCGTCCATCCGATATTCTCGTGAACGCAACTCCTCCTACACTACTGGTTGGAATTTAATGAAACTTGACCACAATGCTTAGCCTGATATGTAGTTGTGCATGAAGGTGGGGTTTCGCTCTTACATGTTCCGTTCAGAAGTTATGGCCCTTTGATACTTCCATTTACATTAGTTTGAAAAGGAGTATATCTCGTGAACGCAACTCCTCCTACACTACTGGTGGGAATTTAATGAAACTTGACCACAATGCTTGGCCTGATATGTTGTTGTGCTTAAAGGTGGGGTTTTGCTCTTACATGTTCCGTTCAGAAGTTATGGCCCTTTGATAATTCCATTTACATTAGTTTTAATAGGAATATATCTTGTGCACGCAACTCCTCCTACACCTCTGCTGGGAATTTGATGAAACTTTACCACAATGCTTGGACTGATATGTTGTTGTGCAAAAAGGTGGGGTTTTGCTCTTACGTGTTCTGTTCAGAAGTTATGGCCCTTTAATACTTCCATTTACATTAGTTTTAATAGGAATATATCTTGTTTCTTATATTTTGTGCATTTTGCCCATAACTTAAAAACTACTTGAGATACTGCCTTGAAACTTGAAATATATTTTCACCATCAAAATCTACATCATAACCAACAAGACCCATACCCATGCTTCCAATATTTTCAAATTATGCCCCTTTTTCACTTACATTTTGTGTTAAGAAAAATATACACTTTGCCCTTAACTTTGTTTGGAATGGAGGGATTTCAAAATAACTTGGCACAAATGTTCACCATAACAAGGCGGTGTGTCGTGACTGTAGGTCCAAAGCCAAGGTCACTGTTACTAAAAATAGAATTTTCTTGCAAAATCTTGTCCGCTCTGTAACTTTGTTATTTCTTATTGGATTTTTTAATAACTTGGTATAATTGTTCACCATATCAAGACGGTATGTCACATACATGCCCAAGCCTTTACGTCCAAGGTTAAGGTCACTGTTACTAAAAATAGAATTTTCTTGTCCGGGCTGTTACTTTGTTATGAGTGGAGGGATTTCAAAATAACTTGGCACAAATGTTCACCATGGCAGGGCGATGTGTCACGTACCATGCCCATGCCTGTAGGTCAAAGGTCAAGGTCAGTGTTACTTAAAATAGAATTCTCTTGTCCGGGCTGTTACTTTGTTATGAATGGAGGGATTTCAAAATAACTTTGCACAAATGTTCACTATGACAAGGCAGTGTATCCGCACAATACCCAAGCCTGAAGGTCCAAGGTCAAGGTCAATGTTACTAAAAATAGAATTTTCTTGTCCAGGCTGTAACTTCATTATAAATGGAGGGATTTCAAAATAACTTGACACAAATGTTCACCATGACAGGGCAGTGTATCGTGTACCATGCCCATGCCTGTAGGTCACGGTCACTGTTTCTAAAAATAGAATTCTCTTGTCCGGGCTGTATCTTTGTTAGGAATAGATTGATTTCAAAATAACTTGACACAAATGTTCATCATGACAAGATGGTGTGTCCCGTACCATGCTCATGCCTAGGTCCAAGGTCAAGGTCACTGTTACTAAAATAGAATTTTCTTGTCAGGGTTGTAACTACATTAGGAATATAGTAATTTCAAAATAACTTGGCAGAAATGTTCACCATGACAAGGTGGTGAGTTGTGTACCATTTCCATGCCTGTAGGTCCAAGGTCAAGGTCACTGTTTCTAAAAATAGAATTTCCTTGTCCGGGCTATAACTTTGTTTTGAATGGAGGGTTTTCAAAATAACTTGGCACAAATGTTCACCATGACAAGGCGGTGTGTTGCGTATATTACCCATGCCTGTAAATCCAAGGTCAAGGTCACAGTTACTAAAACTTGAATTTACTTGTTCGGGCTATAACTTCTTTATGAATGAAGGGATTTCATAATAACTTGCCACAAATGTTCACTATGACATTGCATTGCATTACCACCAACTTCTTCACAGACATTTCCGTAATGAGAAGACAACAGTGCCACAAATACAAATAATTTACTTGATCATCAAGTTTATGCATATTCTTATAATTACTCGAACATCACTGTCTTTGAAATGCTATTATTCCCATCATTGCACTTTAGTATCCGGAAACGATGCATAGCGGGGGCATCCGTGTCCTATGGACACATTTCTAGTTTTTAGGAATATTTGGATATGAAATTAGTATCAGGATATTCTGATATCTGGATATTCATTAACATCCCTGGTGTTAAGGCATTATTATTTAGTATTATGGTTGGTTTTATTATTGCAGCACTCTACACAACTGCCCCACCCCCATGAGTTGACAAGTTGTCCAACTGTAATGAATATGATGCCAATACTGGGCTGGGCTCAGAAAACTGTAGAAAATACTGCGGCTATTGCGGTAAGTTACACAACAACAACAAAACCAGACAGTTCATATACTACTTTATTTTTTACACTAAAGCAATACAAACATACAACAAATTTGGCCAGCAAATATATACATATCTAACAAACAAATTGACAAAAAACTGCCAGTCTGTGATGAACATTAACATAATAACAGTCCTTACATCCAACATATATACATAATCACAGAGCACTTTTAAACGTCATCAACATCAAATGAACGTCACGTAATCACTCCTTCTCAAAATATCGCCCACACAATTTTACGCATTTCTGATTCCAGCTGACACATTGCTGGTATACCCCTTTTTACCATTCTCGATCAAAACCATGTATCGCTGATCTAACACCAACGCGAAGTTCTTCCAAATCTGCAAATCTTTTCCAGCGCAATTCCGACTTCAGTCTCGGAAAAACGGCAAAATCCATGGGTGTCGTAGTCTCTGGAAGCAAAGGAAATCAAAAGTCAGTAGCATCTCCTCACACCGGTGTGCAGGTGCAATGTCTTGGTTGAAATACATTTTCTCAATTTCCATTTCGGGCCGCTTCTTTCTAATAGCATGAATAAGATTACGGCTGATAACCTGGAATGAAAAAAAAAATTCAGTAAGAGTTGATAAATCATTTAAATGCCGCACGCAGGACATAAATAATATCATCGAAAAGTTTAATATATTTATAATTAATCTTATTTATTTAATGTTTGATATTGTTTTTTCAAAGTAATATTTACCTTCTGATAATATGCGGCGTTTACTGTTTTATCGCTAGGCACAACATGTTGAAGCAGCATCCCATCGGAGTCCATAAAGAAGATGAACATAAACTTCTTTGCAGATTTCGCTTGTTTAGCTTTTACGGGTGCGGGAGAATTTGGTGTTTTCAATATCATAGAATCCCGTTTTGGTTCCGGTTCATATAAATGAACCCAAGTTTCATCCATAGTAATAATATTTGATAGAAATGAATCACCCTCTGTGTCGTATTTCCGTAAGAACTCCAATGACGCGTCTACCGGCTCTTCCATTTCCTCCGTTTTCAAGAGCCGCGGTACCCATCTTGCGCACACTATAGACATGTTAAGTTCTTTTGTCATTATTTCATGTACCACAGTCCGTTTCAAATCAAGAATGTCACTAATTTCCCTTACAGTGCGACTTCTATCTTCATCAAGAACTGTTCTAATGCGTTCTACATAATTCGACTCTGCTACTTTCAGTCGTCTGCTTGGTTTCTTATCTAACACATATTCATCCCCGCTTCTAAATCTGCTGTGCCACTTAAACACAAGTTGCCTCGAACATTTACACCGGATGTATCTGCTTTTGAAATAAACTTCCACGTCTCAGTTGGTGTCAAATTAGCATGAACACAAAACTTGCTCTGTCCGTGAAATTGACGTCATTTTTTAAACAAATGTTAAGCAACCCCAATGCGCTTAACGGTTGTTTACAACTTGTTTATTAACCTATGACGTCATAATTGTCACCAAATGTCATGCAATGATATCAAATAACATCGCGTAAGTAAATCTATAATTTTTATTAACTTTTGTTTTGAGTAGCTACTGTCATGGAATCAAAGTGCTCCGTGAACCGTCTGTCATGTTACCATGGCAATGGGCATTTTGCGAATGTGATTGTTATCATGTTTATTAATTTAGAAATATGTAGCCAAAACATACTTGAGCAAACTACCAAAACAGCTTATTGATATGAGTGCTTATAATTATTCTGTAGCCTTGTCTATAAAATTTCCTGACATCCCTCGTACATGTACATAAACTCATGTTTAAAAAACTATCATAAATAACAATACAAAGTTTGTAATCATTATGCTTACTTTTGCATTCAAAGTTCTTTCTAAAATGTTCACCATTTTTTCATGCATATAAAATTTGTTACAATCAATATTTTATCAACACAAATTATTGATGATTTCAAGAAAAGTGCTAGCTTGATAATAAATTTCTTGTAAATGTTTAAATAAATTTTGTATTAAATGAATGTGAGTGTCAGATTCTATTTATTGCATGCCTCAAAATAAAGATTTTGTGGAAACAGTGGTGTCCTGACATCATATACATGTATAACATCTTAGCAACATTTTGCTTTCATTGAATTTAATACGACTGGTCACCATTTCAGCCAATCAGATGCTTGAGATTTGAGACTGATCTCCAGATCTAGTTTTACAATCTTGGGCACAGGTTGCTCATGGAATATAAGCCATATCCCATGGAGTTAAGGCATCGCCACACTCCTCCCAATTCTGTTCATCGATAAAATAAAAATCATAAAATCTCAGTAATGACAAAATGCCATTCAATGAAACTTTGCACAAATGAAGGTTACTAATGTATCGTTATTTTGCATACAGAAAGACAACTTAGAAAAGTAAAGAAACAAAGCTAGACCTAAAAATTCCTTGAATTCTATTTACATAAATTCACAAAAACTAGGCGATGCAGAACATAACTTTAAATTTCCTCGTGAGCGCAATGATACTGACAAGAAAATTTTGTGTACTTTGTAAAAAACGTTCAACTATTAATAGAGAAATCAGTGATTGTCATCCGTTTACGCGACCAGGAAATTGAAGGTCAAACACACTTTTACTAATATCTCGTAAAGTTTACATAAGTAAATCATGAGGACACAATAAATTGTTGTCAGTATCATATTACTTATTTGGGCATTTAAAATGATGTTTTGTGTTCTTTAGTTTTTGTGAATTTATGTAAATAGAAGTTGAGGGAATTTTTAGATCCTGCTATTTTTCTTTACTTTTCTAATATGTCTTACCATCTGTAAAATAAAGATACATTAATAACATACACTTGTGCAAAGTTTCATTTAACAGCATTTTGCCGTTATTGAGATTTTGATAATTTTCTTTTTATCGATGAATAGAATTGGGAGGAGTGTGGAAGGCCCTTAAAGGGTTAAATAGGCCGCTGTAAGAAAACATAGCCTTCTCACACACCCAACTTGATGAGAGAGAGAAAACACAAGTTCATGATAGGGTTAATATAAATAAGACTCTACAAACAACAAAACTGAAAACCTATGGAAGAGGAGAGTTACTGCCTTGGCATGGTCAGTGGCAAAACAAATTTTGCCAGTGCGGTTTAAACCAGGTTCTAAGTTGCCAAAACCTCACCTGAAAATTAAATTGTATTGATTTGATTTAAACTTTTCCAGATGTCCAGTATACTATAACCTTCCAAGTCAGTGTACTCTTGTGAAGAGTGAGTCCAAATGCTGCCTGCAACCAGTGTGTGACTTCAACCCTAAAATCACAACATTTGAGACTGTCAGCCATGGTACAACCACTGATGAAATAGGTAAGATGTTTGATAGTGAATACATTTGTGTGAGGTGAAGGCCATGTGTGAGTTGAGACCTCTTGTAAGACAGGTGATTACATTCTTTTCAACAGAGATAGTGATATGAGTTTTAGAATAGCTGTAAAGGAAATTTTCTCACCAAAATATTACAAATACATACTTGTATTTGTCACCATCTCATGCCCAAGTGGGAGCTTGATATTGAAGGGAGAGATTCTGAAAATCAGTGGAGACAAAGAAGGAAATCTGGCACACACAAGTGAAATTTTGCTTAAAGAAACCCCACAATTAAAATGATTGGGCTTCAGAAATTGATAACTTCCATGTAAAATGGTAAACTATATAGGTTTGCAAATATTGCAGGTAGATTTAACCTGTGCATGAGATAAACAGTTTATCAAACCTCTCTATAATAAAATCTTTTTGTGTTTGTTGTTAGTTAAATTGCTTTCTAAACTGAATCCTTAATTCTTTTCTGCAAGTTATTTGCTGTTTTAACATGTAACTTTACTTTGATTTTGGGGCTTCTATTAGCAACTAGGGCAAGTTTAAATCAGTTTTACTACCTCTATTTTCAGATGTATGGGATTTCAAAGGTCATTTATACTACTGAAGGTCAGACATGGGAAGATGGCTGCCAGTACCAGTGTACATGTAAGAGGGCTGCCACAGGAACATACAAATGTCGAACTCTGTAAGTGTTTAGGGTCAAGGTCATTATATTTGGGGCACTTCACAGGAATCTGTCTTCAAACTGTTGACATCAATTCTTGAATCATAAAGTTGAGAAGAAAATATTGCTATACGTGCATTTTAAAATAAAATTAACACTTTGATATGAAAATGTGAAATAAAATGACAAATTAATTATGAGAAAATAATAAATTAAATTTTGAGTACTTCTAAATCACAAAATTTTAGCGAAAGATTCCTCTCCTATGCTTGCCCCTTTAATCTTGTTTTTGGGTTCAGAAATTATAACAGGTATGCAAAATTTTGCACTACATCAAGATTTTTCAAATTTTTACAAACTAACAAACAAAAATTACAGTCAAATAAGGGAAATCATTTGCAAGGGTCAGTTCTAATAAAATAGAGATTTTAGGACTTTTTGGTGAAATATCAAGATGATTATGAATATCAAGATAGGTGCCCAAGGTTATAAAACTGAGCATGGAAACCAGTGGCAAATCTCAAGCATCTGATTGGCTGAAATGGCGACCTGTCACCATTTCAGCCAATCAGATGCTTGAGATTTGCGACTGGTTTCCAATCTCAATTTTATAACCTTCAGCCAGGGTGTCATAAATATTTTGAGGGTCAGATAGAGGACAATTTTTTAGCCATAATTGAACATTTGATTCCAAGCTATGGTTTAAAATTCCAAGAAAGGTTCATTTTAAATGAATCATCTGCTTGAATAACTTCATTTCACCTTCTTACATCACAGTTGTCCAGACTACACAGCTATTCCAAGCTTCTGTCACCTTGAGACCAAACCAGGAGAGTGCTGTGCCAAACTAGTCTGCGAGTTCAAGACCCAGACTGGAAGTTTCTCTGGCTCTGGAACCATCAGCGGCCATGATGTTGGTAATTGTTGCATGCAGTTCTCTAAATGAACATCTGGTTCCAATATCACTAACAATCTTATGTTTAACCCTTTTCTCCAAAGACACACCTTTATTGTTTGGGCGAACAGTGTAGATCCAGGTCAGCCAGCACATCCATGCCATCTGATCAGGATCTGCACTGTTGGCTTTTTGATTTGTTAGGTTATTTTTAACCAAAATGCGACTTAGCAGATGGCAGGGATGTGCCGGCTGATCTGGATCTACACTGGATGCACATGCGTAAAAATGCATATATATGGAGGAAAGGGTTAAACTCACTTTTCAGCTTAACATATTTGATAAACCATTATAAAATGTGGCTTATTGACTTCATTATAAATGTAGACCCTGCTAAAAGTTCTCACTTTTGAGAAAAACAGATCTAAGTTGATTTCAAGAGGGATAAAGAATGCTTCTCTGACTGAATGGTGAACAATGTAGACCCTAATCTGAGATGGATATGCCTTTAATCACATTAACAACAAATGTAGATCCAGATCAGCCTGCACATTTGTAAAAAGCCAGCAGTGTAGAGCCTGTTCAGATGAAGGGATGTCCAGGCTGATGTAGATCTGTGGCCAAGGTCATAAAACTAAATCTGGAGATTAGTCTCAAATCTCAAGCATCTGATTAGCTGAAATGGCGACCAGTCACCATTTCTGCCAATCAGATCCTTGAGATTTGAGACTGATCTCAAAACTTAGCTTTATGATC